>JAPZDY010000023.1:15410154-15426651 GCA_029783645.1 Ctenochaetus hawaiiensis
GTTCCTTAAATACTCACTTGTAGTCGACCTTCAGGGAAGCAGGTTTACGCCAGGTGCCGTACAGCTCATCCAGCTTGCGGAAAGCACTCTCTGTCCAGATGCAGAAGCGTCCAACATGGCCACCAGGGGCAAGCCTCAGGAGGTTCAGTTTGTTCACGTTCTGCAGGGTGATGCCTGCAAATTCAAATTGAGAATTAACACTTGACATGCTGAAATTTTGCTACTTCTTTAAAAATCATTTTCAAAACTTAAAAAAGTTAAAATTGCAACATGTCATCCTATATCTGCAAAATCACAGAGCTATGCACAGACTGAGGTACATATGTGAGCTATTTATTGTTCCTCATAAAATACACTTCTTGGGACTTTTAAGTTCTGTTCTGACCTCCATTTGACTAACAGATGTATTTCTAGTTTTGATTAAATAACTTACCTGGGATATTTCTGAAAGCTTTGGTGACACCAGCATCTTGGTTGTAGATGATGCATGGTCCTCTGCGTTGGATACGTCTGCGATTCCTCATTTTACCCTTACCGGCGCGCATACGCTGAGAGGCGTAGACCTGAGAATAAAAAGTTTGTATATCATCACAATATGTCATTCAACAAGACGAAGAAATCGAATGATAATTGACTCAAAGAAATGTGCTAAATCTAGGCAGTTCCCTACCAGGGGATTGTTCCAAATTAAATCTACTGAAAGTAACAATTTCAATTCAAGATTTTAATGCTGAACTACATATAAATATCAGATAACATACTGAGCATATGTCTAAGTCATGCTTAACTCATTCTGTGTGACAGTCAGATTTTTTGTGCTCTTTATGTTTGCCCCAGATCGGTAAAACATGCTTGAGATATTCTCTTTAAACTATAAAGTCCAATTTATCAATCAAGTTGAAATTAGCATTAAAAATTCATATTTATTATATTTCAATTTGAAATCATACATTCCAATTGAGTGCTGAATCAATTCAAAAGAGAAAATGCAAAAATCTGGACTACCTTCTTGATGTCATTCCAGGCTTTGAGCTTCTTCAGCAGCAGTACAGCCTCCTTGGTCTTCTTGTAGCCCTCAACTTTGTCTTCAACCACCAGTGGGACCTCAGGGATTTCCTCAATGCGGTGTCCTAACAGACAAGACCATTATGTCAACCAAAGATAACCACATAAACTTCTTATGACTGTCAAGGACTACAGAGTTTGTCAAGGACTACAGGACTTGCTCAGAATTTAACACACATCAATTTCCCGTGACAGCTATAAAACAGCAGGCAACTGTCACTGTTCACAGGATCAGACGCAAATTACACCATCATGGCAAGTCAAATGCTTAACTGCACTTCTAAAAGCATTGGTCATTTCAGATGGATTTTTAAAAGACTTTCATGCCCTTTTGAAAATAGTTTAGGAGCTTACCTTTGGACATCACAAGTGCAGGAATGGCAGAGGCAGCCACAGCAGAGCAGATGGCATAGCGCTTCTGGGTTGTGTTGATCCTGCGGTGCCAGCGGCGCCAGGTTTTGGTGGGGGCAAACATACGGCCTCCACGACACATCTGGATTAGAGTGAAGGATGTTTGACTAATACTAAAGTAACTTAAGTACCAAGGTGCCCAATACCTGCTCAGACTCTGTTGTCTATCAGCCATCAATGCCAGTTCATGACAGCAGGCATTCTGTCACTGGTCAAAGAGTCAGACGCAAATTACACCATCACTGCAAGTCTTTAGTTGTAGTTTGCTTGGTACATACAATAATAGTGAGAGGGGAAAAAAGTAAAGCATCAATTATGGTTAAAGGATACATTTCCAAAGGCACCCTGGCCAGAACGATGAGTACCACCACCCCTCACACGAGGAATACGGGCCACAGCTCTTCCTGTACCCCAGGACTCTGCACTGGTCTGGTGACCTGAAAGATACCATTACAAAAATAAAAATACTGTAGCCTGCAAAATAACTAAGATTTCTAAATGCATAACTTCTGATGTCACCTTATAAAATGGTAAAAACTATGATAGTAAATCTTAAGGGACAGGGAAGACATACACACTCACCTGCCAGTTCGCTGACTGCATAAGGCTGGCGGCTGTTCTTGCGCATGTTGGTGTGAACAAAATTCACAACATCAGGGCGAATTGGAGCCTTGAACACAGCAGGCATTACTACATTCTTGCCTGCAGATTCTCCTTTCTCGGAATAAACCGAGATCAAGGGTCGGGCACAGGCCTAGGAAGAAAATGAACCACAACAGTAAGCTTCAAGGAAACACATAATTTCAAGTTTGAAAAGGTATTGTATATATCAAAGAAATTTATCTTTGACATCACGGTAGGTAACGTGGCTTGTAGACAATCCACTGCATAAAGCACATGCGATCATACAAACTGCTGATGTTAAAGCCACCCTGACGTTACTGGGCTACGTGTAACATTTTTAAAGTCAAGCGCACTTCACGTTCAAAATGTGAAAGCAGTGATGTCTGGCCACTGACTTCACATTTTAAGAATAGTTTGATGGGAAATCTGAGGCTGCCTGCATTAGCTTAGCTCGACTCTACTTGTGTCACCTAGCACATCAGTTTCAACGTGAACGCTAACTCACATACTCGTGATTGACGGCATTAACACCATGGGAGCATAAATTCACTCGAACATCATAAATGGTTACTTCAGTGAGTAAACTACGGATGTTTCGTAAAATAAGTTCTGGTGTGTCACTGAATTGACTACCACACGTGTAACTTCGCTGGACTACTGCAGCTACTCATCCAAAATGGCTCCTCGTGTTAGCTTCGGCCGGGACCAGTTCAACTCATTACATTATTATATTTTAAGCTTCCTAGAGACGGAAAAGACAGGCTGATCCGTCGAGAGAAAACCTGAGATAAACCCAGGTTACAATATGCCATTTTAATGACACAGTTTAGTGTAATTTCTTACCATTTTCGATAATTATTTTCGGCTCGCCGGGGACCACGCACCACTCGCTATGGCGGCCACAGTAAAAAGGAAGTTGGTAAATCACCCTGAATGGTTTATGCCTCCGCGTCAACGAGTATCACTTCCGTTGGCAGATTTTTCTTCCTTTATTATTTTTCCCACAGCAAAGAAACACACACGATAAAACACTAAAAAATTACCAAATGATTTATTTAGCATTTTCAATGAAAGTCTCACGCCGCAACAAAACCACTTTACACTTTTCTGCTAACATGGGACTATTTCTTTACGCCATGTTGGCGTAGGATGCGCAGAATTGAACGAAGAGTCCGAACTATTTTCTTGATTTCTAAAAAAATAAAATATTAACTAAATTATTTCATTTTCTCTATTTTATTTGTAATATGTGCATTTACGGACTTTTCAGATTCAATTTATGAATTTTCTGATATGTAAAGTTATTGCAAGTGCTGACCTGTGACCTCATGACGTCACCTCTCGATTGAGCGCGCGACGTCTGTCAAACTATGAACAGTATTAGCACAAACTTTACAACAGTAACTGAATGTGTTAAAGTTTACTAACTACTTTGCGTTGTTTTCACATCATTTGCTCTTGGCCAAGTTATTTGCTCTGTATTTTTTCAATGGAGTCAAAGGTGATATCTCGTGCCATGGAGTTTTATAATACTCTTCGGTGAGTTCACGTTTAGATAGCTATACTTAACGTTACTAACGTTCATTTTTAGATTTTTTATTTCTAAAAACAAATTCACACTAACTTAAGCACTGAATGCGTCATTAGCCTTAAGCGCTTCTTTATGTTCACTATTTAATTGCTTTATTTACCACTGACTAATTACTTGTTTTGCCGAAGTAAGGTTCAGTTTTGTTGTCTTATTTGTCTTGTGTCGTTTTGCCGAAGGTCTCTCCAAGATAAAGAAAACAATGATCCAATTACATATGAGGTAACGTTAATCTTTTTGTAACTTAAAGTTAAATCTGTTATAATCTGGGACGGTAATATGTAACCTATCTGTGTTATATTAATGATGCTAAATAAGTTGCTGGGGTTTCAGGAGGAGATACAAGTGTTAAAAATGAACGGAGACAGAATCCCTGTGCTGAATATGTACTGTGGCAACCAGCCAGTCTTCATCTGTGAAAAAACTGTGAGTAATGTGAAATGACTAATTTTATATGATCAGTGTGTCTGCAGGTTCTAGACAAGTACTGTTGTGTTGATGTGTAATCTGTAAATCAGTTGAATTAAGACATGCATATCATTTTGTAATTTAACAGGTCTGTGGTTAATATGTCCATGGTTCCGCTACATCAGCAGAACTATGCACACCTAGCTTACTCGCTTAAATAGAATTCAGTATCATAACCAGGCTTCAATTTGAGTTCTGTTACCATTATTGTGTATTACAAACATGCAGCATTGAAAAAGCAAGGGATGTCACACAAGATACCCGATACATTATTTAAATGTAATCATTTTATTTTTACTCACTGTTTGCTCACAATTTGACCATCATGTCTTTCTTTCTTAATTTCACAAGGTTCCAAAAATAAATGAACTGGATGACTTACAAAAGACTGAAACATCAAACTGTACTGATGATAATACAGATGATGATGAGGATGCTGTTGCACTCCGGACAGAATTAGGACCACAGCCACTCACAATCATGAAAGCAAGGTGACCAGTGCTAAAACATTTAACACTGTGTCCAATGAAGCAAGCGCTAGAAGGATTTTATAACCTGTGTATCTAATACGCTGTAAATGACAATTCCAAATGTCATTGTGTTTTTTTCTTTCTCTCTTTGTTACAGGCAGTTGTTGTCTTGGTACACATTATCTCAAAATGCTAATGTGTCAGCTGTGGACAACAAACCTGCCTTGCATCCTCTGTGGGTGCGTTGTGATATGTCTGATCCAGCTAGAACAACCTGGTTTGGAGCTGAAGCAGTTTGCGTCAACAACAAAGTATGGGGTGTCAAATTATACTCTGTTACTTGCAAAGGTATACACAAAATATTTTATACCTCTTTGAATAACCTACCCTTGAAACATTATTTTTGTAATGAATATTTGTTTTGAATTAACTTCTGCGTGATTATGATGTTTCTGGCATTTGCTTTATTTTAACTTAAATTTTCATAGACTCAACAACAGACAAAAAATCACTTATAACCTTGGATGAGCTTAAACAAGAGCACAAGAAAAGGCGTCACCCTGCCTCGGTAAGTCAGTGTGCATCTTTTCTTGTTGGCGTGTATGAATGTTCGTTCACTTACATCTGTCAATGGTTCCAGATGGTGATTAAAGGCAGTGCAAAGTTCAACTTGTTTGGGTCCACTGTTGTTGAAAACACCACAATTGAATCACAGAGTAGTGTGACAGTGGATTTTAAATGGAGCCATGTGGAGAGTATCCTTGAGACACCACCCCTTTCCTCTACAGCAACACTGGTGAGCAACTGTTAAACTGTTAAAAAAAAATGCTCCTTCTCCACAATTAATGAAATGGAAACTGCTTAAAGTGATCACATCCAGGTCGAATTGATCCATATAATTGGGTGATTTTTTTTGTCAATTTCTTTAGTTCACATGCAGAATATCTTACATGAATTCATAGTAATGAAACAAACAGCTTTACTATTTCTTCCAGGCAACATCAATCCACTTTTGTAAAAGAACCAAAATGAGAACTACATGCAGATTTTTTGAATCGTGCAAGCAAATTATTGAAGTATCACTCATATGAAATAATTCTGTCCCAAACATTTCAATCCACATACGCAATTGATCACTGCAACCATGGTCACTGTGGGTGGTTTACATTGTACTCCATTTTTATGAATATAAAATTGAATTTTAAAATAAAAATAATATGGTACATGTTTTTGTTTGTTCAAATGTAGAATATCAAAGTTGCCAGTGGAGACATGAGGAGCCCAATGTATGAGATGTACAGGGAGCTTGAGTTTCTTCAGGTCTGTGTCCCACATTAATCTGAGATGAATGTGAGCATCAATAGACAGATAAACCACTAAAAGAGTCTGATTCCTTTTATTTCAGACTCTTGCTGATGGTTTGAGAACTGGTGAGACTGAATGGTTGGAACCTTTGGAAAGCACATCAGCTGTGAATCTAACCAAGGCTCTTCTAGAAGGTATCTGTATTTTTCAATTAATACACCTTAGCTATGATTTAAAGCAAACAGGTAGTTTAGTAGATTACCTTCATTTTTCTTCTTTCAGAACTTCAGAGCATTGCCAAGACACTACAAGACCAGGCTGCAAAGCCACCTGAGGTATGATAGAGTTCATTTCCAAAGCATTTTTTACAAATTCATCAATTTTTGAAGTAATTGAGGCAGCTATCCTGTTTCTAAATGTTTTCTTAAAGACCACAAAGGTGAAGTCTGAGACAGAAACCCCCATTTTCAACTCTCTCTTGGAAAGAGGTGATTTGGATTTTGTGGAGCAGCTGTGGGTTCGGATGAGAAAGAGTAAGTTAATTCCACTATTTAGGAAAATATGATTCTTTTGATTAAGTACTACAAAAGTGACAATTTTCTCCTTTCATTTTGTTTTTCTTTACAGGTGTGACTTCATATCAAGACATAGGAGACTGCCTGAAATTGGTCATTGAAGCTTTAAGATATGGTGACATCAAACCTTGGGTATGAAATGATGAAGCCTCTGAAAACTGTTTATTACTGTGACAAGATTGTGAGTTTTGTGTAATTTTTTTGTTCTGTTTGGTTCTTGTTTTTTTTTTTTTTCAGATTCACAGAGACAGCAGCAGCTCCCTCAGCAAGCTCATCCTGCAGTCCTATCACCAGCAGATCGATCATGTTTCTCTCACAGGTGTAACTCCTGTCCACATGCTGCTAGAAATGGGTCTGGACAAGATGAGAAAGGATTACATTAACTACCTCATTGGTAACCTCTTACTCATTGCTTAATCTCTGTGACTCATATAAACGTGACTCTGAGTTTTGCAGTAATATTTAATCCCACTGCATACAGGCTGTTAAGCACTTTGATATTAAACTGTTTGTAACTGTTTATGTTTTAATTTTTTTTTAATCAGGTCAAGAATTGACGACTTTAAATCATCTGGTAAGCGTAAGACTATTTTACTGAAAATTACAAAAATGGCTGGTTTAAAATAATTCTTATTTTGAAAATTTTTGTCATTAGTGTTATTACCTAAGCACAGAAGTCGATCTGCAGGAGCAAGTAATTCGACTTAGAAAATTGCACCATCTGCTGGAAATAATTTTGACCTGCAGCACTTTCCTGGGTTTGCCCTACGATCGTCTCTTCCTTCTCACACAGTAAATTAATTCGATTTTTTTCAGTGATGTATTCCAAATGTGCTAAACTAAAGATGACATTGAAGTTGTCATGTACATCTCTCATAGATCATGTTTGCAGCACTACAAAATATATCCATACGATGAAGAACATGAATTCAAACTGCAAATCAAACCTGCGCTGATCAGCCATTTCTACCAGAAGTAAGGAGCCTTTACACACTAAATACTTCATTAGATCCAAATATGTTTTAACATAAACTAGTAATTTGCTTCACTTTCAAGATTTTCAAAAAGCTGAAACAGAAGTTAGGACCACTGCTCTGGATTTTGTACATTGCATCAAGTATGAAATTTAAAAACTTGCCATATACAGCAGACAGAACCAAGTTAGCTGTATTCAAATGATTTCATGAGGTTTGTCGTGCTCAGCTTTGTGAAAAACACTATCCTGCATTTGATGCATCACAAGAGTATTAAGAGCTGTTTTGTTGCAATCAGATCAACAGATAAGAAGTTTTAACAGGAGATATTGTCTCATTCCTCATAATTGTGTGTGTGTGTGTTTGTTCCACAGAGAGAACCCAATACTGTGGGGGGTTGAGGTGTCCAGTGGCCACGGGCCTCGAGAGGTCAGGACGTCCTTACTGCTCAGTGACAGCCCACTGGTTGATCACGTCATCTTTGAAACAGGTGATCTCTATGCACCTTATTATAGTACACACCATATATTATATTGAGATAATGGGTCACTATCCTAGAGTATGTTAAACATTTTTCTTCTTTACCTGTTCTGTCTTCAGATTACCCAAATGAAACAGTTAACGGGGACAGTGAGGATCCTTCCTTCTTCTCCACCATGGTGTGCTGCAGTCTTGTCAATTTTGCATGAGTTAAAACAACTGAACAACAAAGGAGGTGTTTATTGTGATTTTGGTAGTCAGCTGTGACCATGTTTTAAAGAAGAAAAAACAAGCCAGATGACCTTATATTGGACCACAAAGCATACACAGACAGCTAAAGGGTGTACTGTTAATATACTTTTTTTAAATGAATAACTTTCAGTCCTTTATATGTGTTCTGTAACACTTTCTTGGGTTTTCTAATCACATCTTTATTATCACTTTTGCTGCAGTCTTTCTGTTTAGTATAGCAACTGACAGATTTTTAAGAGGCTTTTCTTTCTCCAAACAACTCCCAGTTGTAACCAGTGGAATTACAATGTACAGTAGATCACATGGTCTGTTTGCAATGGTAATATTCCACAGCAATATTGTAAAATCGAACATGTTGTAGGGCTATTCACACTTTTTATGTGTCGGGTGCCAAATGTATAATTTCTGCCCTAACCAATGTTTTTAAAGCAAACATGCACATCATTTTAAAGAAGTCAATATTTCTCCTGAAATTCAGTTCAAATAGTGTATTTATGATCACACATAATCCAATAAAGAAAAGATTCACTTGTGTATAGCTCATTTGAGTGTATGGGTGTCTATGTTGATGCTTGTTTTGTAAACATGCACACTGTGAGAGCTTCTTTCTAGTTCCGCCTCCGCAGCAGGAACATAAGGAAGATGGCACTGAGCAAGATGGAGAGTGTGCACACAGTGGGAACAACAATCTCAGTAACCATCTCCATGTGGCTGGTCAAAGGGTCTGCAAAGCACACACACACACACACACACACAAACATTAACAACTTAGTAGCGTCGACATGTAGTTCACACACAGCTTGTGAAGCGAGTAATGATGCTTAAGCACAGCACTCAAAGGGTTAATATTTTTTCACTAATAAAATCCTTTATCTGATTTAATAGTGAGCATGAGTGATTCCTTACCATGTATAAGTCTTAGAATATTGGCAGCAGTACTCCGCTGTTCCTCTAATAAAAAAAGAGAAAGTACTTAGAGATGATTAACGGCAGTTTAACCCTTTGAGAACTGCATGCAGCTACAGGGGAACATTTCAGAAAGCAGCATTTGCACCAAAGCCAAAAAACTTTTAAGAATCAAATCTTCTAAAATGTTATGATGATAACCAGACATCGGGCATGGCAAAGCAGAGTCATGCTCCACATGCTGAACTTTTACTTTCAGTTCAGATCTATCAAAGATAGTTACAACATGAACATTTTCATGTTATTCAAGTAAATTTAAGGCTTCCTGAGCTTTTAATAAAGCTGCTGTTAAATCAAAAGGCCTGTACTTGGTTGCAAATTAGATCTAAGCACATTAGTAAAGTGTCCGGGGAATAAGAACATAATTGCACACAATTAACTGCAGATGCTTGACTCTTAGATTTGAAACTGCACAATCACAAAGCAACAACAACAAAATTACAGTAATGGAAGACAAATACCCTTATAAGTTCTAAACTTCATCATGCACTGGCCAAACCTTTGGCATTTCTGCATGTTCCTTGGATTTTCTTCTAGCTGGAGGGGCAAACAAAGAAGATATCTCAGATATTCTGCTAGAGATTTTCTTAATTAAGTTTTAAATTTTCATCATTCTTGTATATCTAATAATTTGTTGATGTTTTATGAGATGATTAAAGAACAGTCAACACACATTAAAGTCAGATTTTAATTCTTGATCTCATTTGCATTTAAACACTGTAGGCACATTTTTGATATTTAGGTCAGAATCTTTATTTGTTTACCCCAGCTAGTTGTTCACCTCTGATCACTGATAAACTTGGTTAGGGATGGTATGGACATACTGACCTGCAGCCAGGAGCTGGTTGCTAGAAGAGCAGGTCTCAACAGCCTTCCTCCTCCAGTTCTCAACCTGTGGGATTTTACAATGCATCACACATATCATCTATGTTCATCCAGGAAGGATTACAATTGGGCCTTTGCAGTGACCACCTTGTGCCTCTTACCTCTCTCTGATTGGGAAACCCATTGGAGCTGATGATGCGTTTGTAAAACTGAACAGAAGCTTTGGGATAGCGAGGCTTGTTTTTGTTCCTGAAGTCCACATAGTACAAACCGAACCTCTCTGAATAACCTTCATCCCACTCAAACTTGTCCAGCAGGGACCATGCAGTGTAGCCCTTCACATTGGCTCCATCTTTGATAGCTGGATGACACAGACAAGGAACAAAAGGTTGGATTACACCTGAATAGATTTACTTGCCAAACAAATTAAACACACATGTGGTTATACATGTGTGAGCTCACCCACCTTTCAGCATCTCATTGATGTAGTCTTTATAATATTGTATCCTCCACTCATCGCATAGCTCTGTGCACAACATCTTCTCAGAGACGCCATTCTCAGTCACATAAACCATTGGGTTTCCATACTGAGTCTAGGTAGGAAACATATCAATATAAAGTGCAATTAGTTGTCGTAACTGTTGCAGTTTGCTGAGATCATTTTAGGTGCAGCACTAATGTTTACAAACCTGTTCTGCATCATTTACTATGATTTACCTTTACAAAATTGAGCAGACGTCTGAAACCCCAAGGCACAGAGTAGAGCCACTCAGACCCAGGATCAGGCCATCGCGGGTCAACCAGCTCAGCCAGGTCTCGATCAGTGAAGTAGCTGCTGCTACTACGAGCTGATGGGTAGTTCTTTTGGGTGATGTAGCGGGTTGTGAAGTGACCAATGCCCAGAAAGTCGCAGGTTCCCTTGATGTAGCTCTTCTCTTGGGGGGAAAATGTGGGCAGACGAGATGTTCCAAGGCCCTGCTGAACACTTTTCCTTCCTGCATGCAAGATTAAAAGTGATTTGTTAATTTCCAAATGGCCTATGCCACTTCCAAGACTAACTATCTGCAATTTATCTTACCAATGAAGTCTTTCATCACTTGAGGATAGTCTCCATGAAAGATGGGTGTGGCAAACCAGCCCAGGTAGAATTGGACATATCGCTCAGCTGCTTCAATGTCTTTCTGGTTGCTAATATCCACTGGCTCACCCCAGTCTCCAGACAGAGAGATGCCAACCAGACCTGCAGATGTGAACGGCAACTCTCATCACTAACACAGACAGCACCCAGAGAAAAATAGTGAATCATGACAATATGTTACTTTCTAGATTTTGACCTTGTTTACCTTTTTGTTTCCCTCTCCATTGTGTATCATAGCTGTGCCAAACTTTGGCATGTGCCTATGAGGAAGATGTTAGGATTTCAGTTCAGCAATTTCAGTTTAAAGCAGCAAAATAAAAGCATTTTTAAAAACTGAATGCATTTTCCTACCTTGATTATGTGATGGGCAGCTCTGTAGGCCCCTGTTCCTCTCAGCTTCAGTCCAGGAGCATGCTCACCTGTCTCATAGCCTTCAACTGCTACAGACTAAAACAGATTACCAGGTTATGAAGAACTGGTGTGAAAATGGTGTTTTCAGTGACAGGTAGATACAGACTTATTTAAGATCTATGATTGAAAAAACATGCATACGTCACATGTGCAAATGTAAAACTTACCCATGGATTGTTGAACGTGATCCAGTACTTGACTCTGTTGCCAAATCTTTCAAAGCACAGGTTAGCATATTCATTGAAAAAATTCACCATGCTTATATTCTGCCATCCGCCATATTTCTCTTGTAAGACCTAGAAAAAGAAAAGAATACAGTCACATGGAAAAAGAGAACAGTGAGGTAACCCAAAAAAGTATAAGTTAGTGATTAGTTAGTGAATATTTTGCACACCAACCTGTGGAAGATCCCAGTGATACAGAGTAACAATAGGGGTGATCTTGTTCTCCAGCAGATGGTTAATAAGGTCATCATAATACTGTATTCCTTTTTCATTTATATGGTCAGCTGTAATGGTAGTTCAGAGTGAACATAATTCCTTCACTTAATAAATTAACACATCCAATTATGCAGGCTAGTTCAGTGTCAAAAGGTTTGAAATGAACAGATGTACTCACACTTTATGCCAGTGGGGATGATTCTAGGCCAGGATATGGAGAAACGATAGTGGTTGAGCTTCAGCTCTTTTATCAAAGAAACATCATCCTGTACAACACACACACAGAAGAGAGTGAAATATTAAGATTTCCTTTCCCCCTTTCTCAGTCTATTATCTCTCCGACATGCCACACCAGATCACCTTACCTTGACTTTATGGTAGCCCTCACAAGAGGAATCCCCAGTTTCATTTTGTTGGATTTTGCCTTTCTTATGACTGAACACGTCCCAGATGCTCAGTCCTTTTCCATCTTTGTCCCAGGCTCCTTCTGTCTGATAGGCTGAACTGCCGGCACCCCACGAAAATCCTAATTGGTAACAACCATTCAACTCTAAGTTAGATGGCCAGTTTTGCTGATGAAGCATCACCAAGTTACTAAATAAATAAATAATCACATTTTTTTAACTGAAGAATAGAACTAGATGTGTTTACCAGCTGGAAAAGTGCCATAATAGAAGGAGCTGTGGTCGTTCTTTGTCCAGTCGAAGTCCTCAGCCGAAGACAGACACAGCACCAACACAAACACATGGCACGCACTGAATGCACAGCGGGGCAGCATGGTACTCCTGAGCCTGCAGCACAGTCACTGTCTGGTTCTGCTCCAGTCCCTCACTGATGTCTGCACACAGATACACAGCACATAATCACAATAACAGGCTTGATTGGAAACAAAAACATGTTGTTATATCTAAGACAGGCATGTTTTCAACCCTCTTTTCTAAAGGATCTCTAAATTAGGAACAGAGAAGAAAACTAAATATGATCACTATAATCTGTCATTAAACAGTCTGAAAGCATCCAATGCAATGTGCTACAGGGGGTCTTGCATCCCAAACACAGAGCCAAATACCCCTTTTCAGACTCAATGGAGTGTGAACTCATCTCGCTGAGGCAGACAGATCCTTTACAAACCACGGTTTTACCTCTGTAAGCAAAGTTAATGTCAGAGAGGTTGATATATTTACACTGCACAATCATATAACAATGGATGTATACACATTTACTGCTGACTTAATATGAATACGGGAGCACTCAAAACGTAATTTCACATTTATAGGAAAATTAATGTAATTATTTTCATTGTCAGGGTCAATGTCTAGATTTCAGTGCTCACAACTCTTAGTTGTCAAAGTATAATTCGACGCAATGGGTGCGAGTAGTAACAGGATGACATGATTTATCATACTATGCAAAAATAAAGACATTACACTTTAACTTTAAATGAGGAGTAGATTAGAAAAGAATCTAAATGATCAAGTGTTCCTGCTACTATAAATACTAACTGCAAAATAAAACATAACAGACCATTTTAACCCTTGTTTTTTCCCCGGATATTTATTTTCCCCTAAAGCAATTGAGTTTTAGTCTTCATTTAGTTTTTTTTTAATTTAGTTTCAATATTCCACTTGCAAACTATTCTTTAAACCATTACCACAAAATTCATAACAATCATGCCATAAAATTTGAAACACAGTTGCAAATTGTACTGTATAAGATGTTCAATTACCTGTGTAACTTAAGAAGAATTCATTTGCAGTAGGTGTGTGCGCTGAGCCCAGGCCCCTGTGTAAATGCTCCCTTGGAACAGCAGACCATGTAGAAAGCTGTATATATCTATTGGTGCATGTCTATTGTAGTTGCCTGTTGTAGCACCACCCTTCTCCAGAGCTGTCCCTGCTGTCAGTGTGAAAGCTGGCCTTATTGTGAGGCTCATTGTATTGTTTTAGCTGTTTAGAAAATGCTGAATGGTTTGCTAGTGGAAAGTGTTTGCACTGCATTACCCGTTTGCTTGGGTCAGGTTAGGACAGTTTTAAAAAGGTATTACTCTTAAATGAGTATCTACGAAGAAAATCAAAAAGAAAAAGGATTTATCCTCCTATTGCAAAAAAGTTAACATTCATAAGATGCAAAACACATTACTATATGTTAGAAAGCATGCTGGCATTGAACTAGAAGTGTTTGCTGTAAGAAGAAGTCAGATAAACACTATGCAAAACATTTTATTTTGTGCTTACAATTATCATTTCTTACATAACGCATACACACTATCCTCATATATGGCCCAGCCATACATTTTAATGCTAATCCTTAAAATACACAATATGTCTAGTAAGCTATAAGCACCTAATAACACTGTCTTACTGCATTTCAGTGAGACATTTCTCACAAAACTCAACACATGAACTTTAACATATGAAATCTTGATGACATGCCCTAAATCAGGCAAAGAAGAGGATACTGTTAGCACCACACTTCAATTCACTAACTGTTTCTCACTCCATCAAAATAAATTAAACCTCATAAGTGACAGTATAAAACAGCTTATTAATAGTTGTCCATTAATATGTGGTTCTTCTTCAGTGGTGCAACTATGGAAGCCCCAATGAAACGATGAGAATCTCAGTAATCATCATCGTCTTCATCCTCGTCAGGCACAAACTCAAGCTCATTCTCATCTACTTCATCGTCCTCTTCATCTTCATCTTCATCATCATCTAGCTCTTCCTCCTCCATGTCATAATCTGCATTGGCATTTAGTAGCAGTTTGGTTTGATTGATCTCAGTCTCATCATCAAGGTTAATTTGAACCTGAAAGAATGAAAAAAGGCCTCTTAATGAAAAAAAACCTCAACGTATAAACTGGTGTGTGTGCGTGCGCATACATGACAGTTCTCTAAAACATATAAATTGATATTGTAAAATTTCATGATAGTGATGACACAACACAAAGCTAAAGTCAGACTGGGTGTGAACTTTCAGCTGGGGACACACAATGACCTCTTTTGAAGTTGTAACTTCTGACTGTGCACATTCAAACTTTCATAGGCATACCTGCTTGAAGTTAGTAATTAGTATCATTTAAATCCACATCTGTTAGCCAGCAAGCAATAATTTCAGTAATTTCTCTGAGTTTATATTTAATGAAACTCACATTAATGCAGCCCTTATATATTTATTAACTGATATCCTGTTTTAAAGATATTACTCAGAGTGATCTGGTCTTTATGTAAATAGAATTGGTGACCGTAAATTAGTGTAGTGAAGAAAAAAATCTGATCCTCAGTTTTAACAAATCAAACCTGCATGCAAAATAATCAGCAAACACAAGCACAAACATATATGAGATAATATCTCATTTTATCATTTGATAAATTGCAACCTCTGATGTTCTCTGGTACAGTGATTTACCTCAGCTTCTGGGGATGAGCACTGAGATGTTCCATCTTCCGTTTGAGCATTGATAATTGACTTCAAGGCCCCCTCCTCAAACTAGAGCACAGAGAACACATAATATATATAAGGACAGGTAACACAAACATTTTCATAAACCCCAAATACACTTATATTGCATACTGTTCACTCTCCCACTCACCTTCAACCTGTTCAGCTGGTCTTGAAGCATGACTTTGATTTTGAGGAGAGTCTCCTCCTCCTTCTTCAACTCCTGCAGACGGCTGTGCATCTTTACTGGCACGGCTGGGGTCAGACCATTCCTCAGCACTATGAGGGGAGAGATCATGCGTCAGGGGTACAATATCATGGCAGACTTTAGGCTGATTACAAAGGCGATAAGTCACAACGTCACCTAAGTCATACTGCAGTTTGTGTGTAATTTGACAGGTATATTTATTTCTGTTTCATCTTGTTCTTTTTACCCTTTTAAGATCAATTTTACAATGTGACAAATATCAGCTAAATAGTCGGCTAAAATTAAGTTATTGTAATACAATACAGCAGTAATGCATTTATTCTATTTAGTTAAGAGCAGGTCGGCGTTAAATGTTCACAAAAGTACAGATTTGGCCTTATTAAACAAAGGTAAACAGACTGCATTGCTACTGCTAGCTACGGACAAAACAATTTGGCTAAGTATCGCTACTCCATACTGACAATTTATTTCCGCACAGCATTTGGTAAAACCAAGTATTACCTCTTTTTATATATTTGACCTACAGCGCCATGTCAACGTTGAAATCGGTGATACTTAAAATAACGTGCTTCCGGCAGCTTTTAAGTAAAACACTTTCAGTTTAGCCGTTATGCTACCATGGATGTTTTGCTGAAGTTTGGGTCTTGGTGGTTACGCCGTCATATCCGGGCTTATTGAGGCTTTAAGTACTGTCGGAAATTTAAAGACTAGTGTCTGAAACGGACGATAAGAGAGGATATAGATACACCGTTATACTGTATCTTATCTATGAGCAAAGATTTATCAGCTACGATGAGTAACTTTAAATCTGCAATCGTCGTTAATGACAACTTCTGTAGATGATACTCCTTTGTCG
>JAPZDY010000023.1:15426775-15454301 GCA_029783645.1 Ctenochaetus hawaiiensis
GCAGCTCCATGAAAATTTCTTTTCACGTCTTATGTTTGTGAAGTTTTTTTCATTGGTTGTTTTTTCTTTTAAATTTTTAGAATTCGTGGTCTATTTGATTAAAAAAAGATTCCGCAATTCATACATTTTTCACGTGACCCAATGAGACCGACCTTGCAGAAAGTACCTAAAGGTAGCATTTACAGTGACGAAACGTTGAGTCTGGCGACATCTTGTGGTCATAAAATAGTAACTGCTGCCATTCTCCCGAGGGTGAAAATTCAGTTTTCTTGATGATAATTTGAACAATACGTGTGTTTTTTAGACGGTAAGAAAACCTAGAAGTGTTTATATTACGTATATCAGTAAAGTGCCTGAATACAATCATGTGACCAAATCACAGCAAATCTTTAATACGTTATTCTTAACGGGCCCATACAGTAAGTTTGACAAAGTTTATTAGAGGTAACGTTAACTAGCTAATTAACGTGTATTAATGCGTGCTAAAATTAACAGTTAGTCGGTTATCAGTCCGTCCTCTTTTCCAGAGAAAGGTTTGAAGTGGCAGGTGTCAACTTTATGGCATTAGGAAGCCTAATTTGTAACAAATGTAGTTCATGGTGTCGGTGTCCCTCATAAAACATTAAGGTCACACATTTGAAGGCAAATAGGCCTTAAAAGCGAGGTCTGCCTGCTACTCAACCAGACAGACTGTACGCTGGGTGTAACTGAGTATGCAAGACGCAGATTTACCTTGTATGCTGGTGTGACTCCAGAAGTTATTTTTACTTTATAAAAGACTGGAAATAAAAAACTTGATCAGTATGCAACTGATTTGCTGGAAAAGCAGATTTGTAACTGTAATTGTGAGAGTATTAAGCATTTGCATATAAATTAAGGAGGTCTGGGTTGTTTTTATGGTTTAAAAACACCTATAATTTCCGAGTATGCTCACTTTGACAGTGATGAAGCAGCACTTTATGTTTATTTAAGTATTTGACCTGCCCCATAAGCAAATATGCAGCAGTCTTGCACAGTCTCCCTTAAATCCTCCAAACCCACTTCTAACACTGAAAGGGAGCAAGTAAGGCAGATAACACAGAAAACTTAAATAGATCACAGATGGAACTCATTGATGTGAACAAGATCTGAAACTGCTCTTAATCAGTCTTCAAAAAATGTTAGAAGAGCCCATTAGGTTCTTTATAGGATTCCTTGACTAAGTCCATCCAGATGTGTGCATTGATAATCACAGCACGCAGGCACGGCTGGAGACTAACAATGGAGCGTAGCCAAACAGAGAGACGTACCTGTCTCTGTTCACACACATTAAAACAGAACGGCTGTAATTGCATTATTCTAAATACCCTGAAGAGAAAATACTTACAGTATTTTTTTTTTTTTTTTTTACAAACACTGAATTAGAGCCGTACACTGTAGTTACTTGCTATTTGTATTTTATGAGGATGGGATTTAGCTCACTTACCGTCACAGCTCTCATGTGAATGGCCTTAATGTGATCTTGCCTGTGAATGTGCATGCTTCTTTATATGCACAGGAATTGTTAAAACATGATGTTATTTGAACAAAAGTCATTTCTGGCTCACCTGTGAAATACACTACTATCTTGCTGTAGCATCTGTAGTTTCATTTTGTGAAAATTCTACATGTTGTCTGTGCCTAGGTAAGACACAGTTGTTGTCCGGTGTAACAGAGCAGCTTCTCAGCAGTTGATGCCCATGTATTTGCGATACAGGTCTTGTATCAATATTCCTGTCAGTGCTGCTTTGAACAGAGCTATGCTTCAAACAGGTATGTAAAAATATGTTGATTTAATTATAGAAGTAAAATGATTCCCCTCCACGTCATACCATGACTGAATTATTCAGATTTAAAATCGTAATAAAACATGCAATACATAAATGTCTTACAAGACAAATTCATATCATAATGCATGCGATGTAAAATGTTGCCAGAGACATTTTTGTTTGCTTCAAAACAAATGTTTATATTTTAAACCAAATACTCAGCTGTTTTTTTTTAATACAAAGGACTCTTGATATCTGCAGTGGAATAAGTTAAACAGTCACGTTTTTGTTTTTGCTGCTTTCACTGTTAAGCTGCCACTAAGGTTGCTGTGAAGGAAACAGTCAGTGTTGGAATCTGTTAAATTTGTGTCGGTCAACCAATGGATAAATTGGCTGTTTGTTACAGTATTGTACGTATGCCCTCTCCTGGTATGTGACTGTTCACAAGAACATTATTGTTTTGAGAGCCAAGCACATAGAGAGCCTTGGAAGGTGAAACCAGAGCTGTGTGTCAGTGTACGAGAGACCTCAAGGATTTGGGGGTCAGACGAAAAGGTGCTCTGAGGCCTGTGCCCCACTATCACAGCTGCCAGACCCACAGCACAGACATGAGAGGCCCCACTGTGGCATGAGGGTTTTACTTGGAGCTGGTTTCAGCAGCTTAAAGGTGGCTAATACTGCACAGTTATCACTCTGCTCTTTCAGAGCCACAGTTGCTTTTTTCTTGTCATCAGACAGACTCTGTTGCTGCTGCGTTGCAATTTCTCCCCAATCAAAGCTCTCCTTGGCGGGTTTGAACCCAGCGCTGAGGCCTGGTGGCAGCTGAGGCCAGGACTCAGCCGCCATGTATGCTGCTGCGAGTAGTGGTCTGCAATACTTGTCCAGTGTTTGAAGGTGCTCCCACCGCCTGTGGAATGCAGTACTGGGCGTGTTGGATGAGGGGCCTCCCAAAAGGGAGAGGAGGAAAGGGGGCGAGGAAGAGAAAGAGCGAGAGAAGGGGAGGGGGGGGTGACCTTTGAACAGTGCCGTCAGGAAGTTATGACTCAATTTTCAATCGAGGCGGTTAAAACACTGGGTAAGAGCATGGAAATAGAGGGGGGGCTGAAAGATGGAGAAGGAGAGTGGGAGTGAAGATGATGGTATAGTTTGCGAGGTGAGGCCCAGAGAGATAAGACTGTAAAACAGCAGTGAAACGTTTGTGAAGTCGATGGGTTTGGTGAGCGGAGGAAAACCAGATCATGGCCAGTACTTCTTGTCTTTTTGGTCCCTGGTTCAGAAACAAGTCTAACAAAGCTTTACTCTGAATTTTTACGTGTGTCTAACAAAGTTAAACATTGTTAGCTAATGATTTACATGACAGTAATGCACTTTGGGTCAAGCCATCTATAGAAGCTGAAGGGAAAGGTGGGGGTGGCAGCTCCAGGATGTTCCCTCTTAAGCTTTACAGTGATGTGGACGGGAGCCTTGGGCGCCTATGAAAGGAAAGGACTCATGCGGAGATGCAGAGATGTGGAGAAGCCTTTGTTTCTAAGGAACTACCTCAACCTTTACGTTTCCTGCCCTGAACTCTCACACACACTTTTTCATGAAAATTGGCACGCACACACAGTGGGACAAATGTGTTAGACTTCATTCATCATAATCAGCACAATGTTCTGCACGTACACAGGGCCAGAGAGGTATGGATGCAGGCTTTGGTGGTGAATAAGTGGATATGTACGTGTACTCAAACATTATATTATGTGGTTAAAAATATGTCTACAGACAATGACACCCTGGCATTTAGTATACAGCGCCAATTTAGATTTTCCTGTTGATATTTCATGCTGTGTAATCATTGTAGTCAGTGGAGATCATCCACATGTAAGTGACGATGTAAAATAATGTTCCAGTTTGCTTTAGTTCTTTGCACATTAAAACCTTTCACACTAAATCAGTCAACTACTTAATCCTAATGCGCACACTGTCACTGCGTCACAGAAGATGATTGATAATAGTGTTAATCACTAGATTAACCACAGCAGCCTGGTATGATCCGCCTTGTGGTTTGTGTCTATCAACACTGCCATGTGTATGTGCGTGTAAGTGTGTATAGCTAGGTGTCCAACACAGTTATGATGTTTTTCCTCATTCGTCAGGCCAGTGTAGAAAAAAGCCAAAGCATTACTCCCTTATCCAGTCTGATCATTGTTGCCATCAGCATTTTATTATCTGAAGCACTTAGGAACCAGGAGACACTCTTGGTTCTGTGCCCTGTTCCAAACAACCTCAGGAAAACATATTCATCCCATGTTCAGATTTGATTTCACTCTGCTTATGTGGCTTTTATTTGGCTTTTTATACTTAAAATGATCTGTCCAGAGAGGTCCAAGCAGATTCAGTAAAATTTGAACGGATGTACAACATGTTGTGATCCCAGAGAAGTGAAAAAGCAGAGTGACAGAGCGCTGGAGGTCTGGTTCTCAGAAGTGCTTGGGATGCACGGAAAACTGAAAATGGGCTCAAAGTGCTGGCAGGTCCTGGATGTAAAGCAATCCAGTGTGACCACAGTAAAAGGCTGTTTGGAGATTTAGGTCTGGCTAAATGGAGTGAGCTGCTTTATGTTGCAGCCCGGGGTACGCTTTGGATCACGGCATGAGGTTTGGGCCCTGATATGATGTGGTTTGGTCAGGGATGGCAGGAGGCAGTTTGGGGCTGGGGCTGAGGCAAATGCTTCTGTCACAGCTGAAATTTGTAAACTAATTGACCACCCATATACAGCATTCCTGTCCCACTGGCCTTTCTCTCAAGACCGATAAACAAACCCAGAGCTCAAGAACACCTCCACCAGACAAGGCACACTGACTGTAGTGTGATTAATTACATTTTCCTTTTTCCTCTCCCTCTCTCTTTCTTTCTTTGTTGCTCACTCTCTTGCTCTTCTGAGTCTGGTTTATTGGCCTCCACAGTTCACTTCCCTTGGTACCATAAGTAAAACATCCCTGTAATGTCGGACTAGCCAGAAGGAAATCCACTGTTTTTCTTTTCTGCTGTCATTTTTTCTTTTCATAATGATTCATTATTAGTAAGTCTACAGGCTCATTTTTCTTTTTTAGTTAGCCTTTTCAATCTCAAGTATCCAACTGGCTGGCCACAAATTGTGGTGAAAGATGTTTTGGAGAAAGGTGAAAATAAACAAATCCTTTTGACCCTATTACCACAACCCAAAAGAGTGAAAAATCACAGGGTTGTGCTCAGTACAGCACTGGGCACAGGGAAGTCTCAGGCTCTGATGCCAAGCACAAAGGTCAAATGACAGCACAAGGTCAGATTATTCCCTGAAGACCAGTTGTGTGGTCATGTCATGGCATCGGCTAAAGGCCCATAAATTATTTTCTCTGTTTGACTTTGTGTCATGCTCTAAAGGTAATGCAAGTCACACTTAAAACTGGTCAGTTCGCTGGTTGCAATATGTTTCTTTGGGCTCAGGTTTTTGCCTGGAATCCAGGTTGTAGTATGTTAGAGGCTGAGCTGTTCTTATCATCTCATCTAAAGCAAATATTGACTACAGAGGTTTGGGCATTCCTCACATTCCTCACGGAAAGACCATAGCACAGGTACTTCACTCCTGCTTTTCCTCCTGGTTTCCTCACTCTCATTAACCAAGCCCTCCTATTTTACCACCTCAGCAAAGGGACACAGTGGCACATTCCCTGTGGCTGTAGCGATGTTTTAAAGAAACAGTAACATACTTGTCGAAAATATGCTTTTTTGCTTTCTTTTTGAGAGAGCATTGATGCCACTATCACACCTGTTTGTTAATTATAAAACTAAAGCTAAAAGAAAGTCAGCTCAGCTTAGCATACAGACTGGAAATGGGGGGAGATAATTAGCTTGACTGTGTACAAAAGAAACATAATCCATCTGCCGTTACCTCTCAGTTAAATCCATCAAAAATTGGACTGTAAAATTGGCAAGTTGTGGTTTTATTAGGAGTAATATGCTTGACTGTATCTTGGCCTGAAGCAGTCAGTGACCTTATAGCTTTAGCTTCATATTTAACAGGCAGATTACAAAGAGAGAATGGCGTCAGTCTTCTCATCTAATGTACAGTATAAGAGTAATTAAACATAATATTCAAAATTTCCAATTATTCCTGTGATAATGACTTCATGGATTGTGAAAAAAGCACTAAGGTTAATAGAGGATGGTAGATTTTATTCCCTCTGCAAAGTCCATGTGTATGCAGTAAGGTGATGTCAGCAGTCAGCTATGAGGATGGCAACCTATGCTAATGGAGTCGTAAGGCAGAGCAGGCCCATTGGTTGAAGGAATGTGTGAACACAGTGACAAAACCATTTATTTACAGGCACTTCCACAGTGAGGTCTAGCACCCACAGCCCAAGTGCAACCCCAGGGAAGACACAGCTGCATGTGAACGTTGTTGCGCCAGTCCTGCTCACTTTGATCGCCCGACGTGAGAGCGGCCCTGATCTCTAGGAACACCACCCATCTTGTCTGATATTCTGAGTGCACAAACTGAGACATTCCAGACGTGCGAACTGCCCGTGACAAATGATCGCCCTTTGGGTTTTCAGCTTTCTGCATGCTGTGGGCTTCTTGGCACGGTGAGGTGGGTCTCGGGCTGAGAGTTTTCCCCTCTGTACAACTTCAGTAACTGGAGCGGTACCACAGAATGTGGACAAGTTCTGTTGTGGATTGTTATGTTAGAGAGAGCCTTCAGGGTGGGGTTATGATTTAATATTGACCTTTTTTTAACACTGGACAGCCTGCGCTCACAGCACTCGCAGGACTGTGGGGACTCTGTCATTTAGTGGACTGATGACTGAATTAAATTAACATGAATAATACAGATCCTAGGCACAGCACAAAAGAAGTTGGTTTCATTTTAGTTTCAAACCATAACCTTTTGAGAAGAAAGAGGTGAAAAAAAACATCTATTACTGCCAGATTAGTCACTGTATATTAGGGGGTGATGTTGGTTTTGATTGGATTCCAACTCTGCTCCAATTTCTTCTGCGGTTGCATGAAATATGTCCTTCTTTAATTCACAACTAGAGTCTTGAGGTGTGCTTCATGTTTTAAAAGGCGTTACAGAAGCCCATTGATTTCTCCATTTCATTAAACAGGCCTCGCACTGTGCCATAACTGATGTCATTCTACAGTTTCCTGTCATTTTCCAGCACAGGCACTGTTGCCCCTCTCCAAAGTCTGTCCAGTCAAACTCTAACATGATTGATTCTTTTACACTTCATTTGTAACATTCATCAAAATTCCATTGAATCATGAAAGTTTGGCTGACTACTGTCCAAAATAATCTAACCGCAGCAAAAGAAACGCTAGTTCCTCTTGGGACATAGATTTCCCCCATGAACTTATGACATTTAATAAATACAAAGAGAACAAAAACTCTGCATCGAAAATATTCTGCCTTCACACAAAAGTTTGCTTCAGGCAATCATGTCACTGAAACATTTATGAGATTCTCATTATGCCATAAAGTCTCACATTGTCGCAAAGACTGTTTGAAAGAAGAATGTTTGCCTCTAAGCACTGATTTTTCAGACTGCTGTATTGTCTCTCCATAGTAACTGGTCCAGTTTCTAGATTGCAGTTAAAGTCATAAGTAGTATTTGACTAGTATTTCCTATTTGACTAGTATTTCCTTCACACTTTTGCTACCCTCCACTGCAAAAGGAGATTACTGCCAGAAAGATCTGCAGCATGGTTGGCAAGAATGCTTCCAAGATCTTAACTCCTCCTGTGCATGCATAAAAGCTTGCACATGTCTGCATTTGTGTGCTAGTGTTTTTGAAGTGCTGTTTGGAAGCAGATCAAAATCGCAAATGTCATGTATGACCATCTGTGGCATGTCTGAGACATTTCCTGATTAAATTCCAGACAGCCGCTAACACAATAAAGGTTTAGATTAGTGATGATAACGATTAATTGACAATCGATTAATCGTTCATTAAGGATTTAATCATGCACATGAAATTTAATCAAATCATCAACATCATCTGTAATTCACTTATATTAAATGTCTAGACCTCTACATCTTTATATGTTTAAGCCATCTGACAGTGCAGTCAGAAAATATGCAATATCTTTTTGTGGAAGAAAAGCATAGACTGAGGAAAAAAATACATTTGATGTTATTTGTTAAGCAGTTTTTCTTCATTGCAGTTAATCTATTAATTCGATGTTGATGTGGCCGATGATTGATTGAGAAACATGCTTGCAATTTGCAAACCTAGCAAAGTTTTTGTGTAAAACACTGCAGGGAGACTGTGATATATCAGGTTTGTTTTACAGCTTTCATTGATTGGCACTAACATGCCATTTGGTGCGCATTGTGTTTGCAATAGGAAAAAATTATGCTTTATATACCACATGTTTTATTAGAAAATACACTGAGAAGTAGCAATTTATTCGTCTTTTTTTGTTGCCATAGCTTGACTGTGTGGAAGAAGTCCGGGTTACATTGTAGGACCAGGGAGGAAGTGTTGTGCAGACGTTGCTTGGCAACAGGGTGGGCAACTTTGCGTAATGAGCGTGGGGCTCAGGAGCTGTCTGCTCAGTGTTCCAGGTCCTGACAAGAACAGACAGGCTGGCCTGGGACGGCCTGCATGGAGCTGCCACCACGGCCACCTGCTCACAGCAATCATCACCAGCGCTCCAGCCAGCCACCGATACAGCATACAGACCCAATTAAGAGCCCTGCATGTCCCCCTCCAGCCAGCCATCACTAACACTCCTGCAAGTCTGACAAGGCTGCCTTTTTTCCCCTTAGCAAATCTCTAATTAACAACGTTGGTAGTGGTGAGGCCAGGCTGTACAGAGCTGCTGAAAGGGGCTGGGACTCTGCTCGGGTAATCAGCTTAAATACAGGTTTATTTCCTGCCCCCTGTGCCTTGCTACTTCCAGCAGAGATTGCATTCTTTTATCTGTTTATCTCCAATTTCCTCTGACTTGTAACGTGTCTCCTAGACACACTGTCACCTCCACTTAAGGCCAGACTGGCTGCTCTTGTGATCAGATGGAATCAGAGCAGTGATCAGAGTTGGTTTTGGCAGGGCATTGCTCTCAACAACATCTCTGTCTGTTCCATTACTGCCCTACCACCTCCTTTACCTCCACTCCTATTTCACTGAAGGCCTCTGATCTTCGCTGCAGGAACGCTACTACTGTCTAAGAGATCTAAGATTCTCATGTGGAAATATACCCTTTCAAGAGATAATATTAAATCATTTATCGCTTTGTGCAAAAAGTATCTTGTTACAGGTAGAGATCAGTCACAAAGTTTTGTTCCTGTAACTGGAAAATATCAGTTTTTAATTTGTTAAAATGAAAAAAAGAAGGAAGAAAATTATATTGTGAAATGACCTCATTACCAGAGCCGGATTAAGAGAGCTGTGTGTTCCAGCCGCGAGCAGAAGAGGCGGAGGAATTTCCTTTCAGTGGGGAGGTGTTATTGTTGGAGCCCTTTGCAGGGCCGTTGGATGAAATATCCTCTTCCCCAGTTTGGGATTGACTCCTGATACCAGACCGCCACTCTTGATTGTAGGGAATTATGCTTAATCATCTGTCTTGAGCAATTCAGACAAAAATAATATAGTCTGAATTACACTGAAACGACAAATGTAATTGAAGTGGTCATCTGTGCTATTATTGAAAACATTTACAAATTTTTTTTCATCCATACATCATTCGATGGTTGTAATGTGTCTCTTTTTGGCATATATAAGGAGAAAAGTTGGCTGTCAAAAGGATTTCCAGCGGTCAATTTTCCAGAGATTTCTACTCTTGGATCTGGATGTTGTAGTTAATAAGATTTGTTCATAATGACTCAATACTGCACTCTATATGACTCATTGAATACTTTTTAAGACTTTTGACCAGAATTAAAAGAATAGGCTAACTGTATTTTCTGGGTGCTTTTCCCAGAAACATCATCTATGTCATTCACAGTGGAGGACGAAAGGTGATCGGTGTTTTTCCTTTGTACTGTCAAGCTCAAAAGAATTTCACATGTTTATTAGTCAGAGCTTAGATTCAGACTTGTCAGTGATAATGTTATTATATGACAGGCTTTTTTTGTTGTACTGTTGCTTTGAAAAGCATGTTTTTTCTCAAAGTTAGTTTCAGCTAATGAGTGTAGAGTAAATATGAGTTTCATTTTCTTTTTATGTTTGTTCGCATTGTGCACTGCTGACTTGTTCAGATTTGCCAGTGCATCCTGGGTTTCACCCTCATTGATTCTAAGTAATATTGGAAGTGGATTGATTGATTGTTCAGAGGCTCAGCAGCAGAGGGTGCTGTTCGTCAGAGAGGTCGAACCCTTTACAACACAATGCGGAAGATGACTGTTATACATAGAAAAGGCAAACATCTGTATATATTCTAACAATGGAAAGATTTTTGTTTATTTTTAATTTTTTTATTTCAATATTTTTCCCCTCCAAAAGAAACTTCAGGTTCATCCTACAACATCCAGCAGTTTTTCCACAGTATTGCTTTTCACTGAAAATGTAATTCATCGATCAAAAAAAACATTTGTCTTTATGCTGGTGCATCAGGCCTTTGGCTTAAGGTGTTTACTGTGATAGGTGGTGTTTTCATATGAGCTAAGTAAACTCATGACAGCTTAGGTGTTAGCTGACAATCCTCAGAGGGCTGAATCAGATAAACCACTTGAGCAGCACCTGGAAGCACCTCTTAAATAAGACTCCATGCAAATACTCTATTTCCTACCTTGTGTGTGCTCCGAGTTCAAATTTCCATCATGCCTCCCACCTCATTTTGTTCACTGTTGACAGTTTCTGTCTCTACCGTTCAGCCACTTCTCTCTGCATTTTTTCTGCTATGATGTTGTGAATTAAAATTGTATTTAATAATCTTCAGGGCTTCTTATTCTTACCATTTTAGTTATTCAGAGCACTTGTTATTTTCAGGAATAGCTGTAGAATTGGGCAGGCTCAAAGCTTATTGAGCTTTCCTTTCATTGCTTACCATGCATGGAAACTTGTGTGCTGCCCAACACCCAATCTGTCCCTGTATACGCAGCGGTTTCAGTGCAGGAGGTTTAACAAATACCTAAATGGGGAGATTTGGGTGTGGGGCTGAAGAGAGGGGAGCAGTCCAGCACCAAGCCTCACCCTTTACCTGCATTAGGTCATGGGCTGAAAAGGAGTGAGGGCGTCAATCGCCACCTCCAACCCCCTGTGCTCTGGCAGCCTGACCACAAGTGATCGTTCTGAGCCGGCAGATTTTTTTCTGTCGTCAATGATGAAGTTGTCGTACCACGTTCCGAGGCAGACTGTGAAGAGAGGAAAGGTATGATGAGAGGGGGACTGTTGATTCTTCGGCTGACCCTGGACTGGCCGAGTTTACTCCAGCGAGCCTGGTCTCCTGAGTCCTCGTCTCACTTAGCCCCTCAATATCCCTCTTTCTCTCTGTGGGGCCAGGGCTGCTCTGGATGAAATTTCAGCAGGGGTATGAGGGAATGGTTCATGGAGTTTAGCACCTTCTTTAGCGTAGGCAAAATAAATGACTTCTCCTAATGCTCTAATTGGTGGCAGTTTGATGATCAGGTATCACTGGCCTTCAAGGCTGAAGCGCCTCGTTGTTTTACTACAGCACGGTGAAAGAGCGAGTCTGTATTGGTTTTTTTCGAGTATGGGGGAAAAATGCTTGGTAGCATGTGGTCTGTCGAATCCTCTGAACTGTATTTTTTCCATCAAGTCGAAGTAAAGCATTTGACATTTCAAGTTAAGCCTGGCTACTGATCTCTCCTCTTCAAAATCCCTGCCCCCTGGCTGGGATCTGCGTGTGAATTGTGAATCAAATGAATGGTTTAAAAATGGTGCAGTCTCTCTCTTCTCTTTGGCTCTTATCCTCTCTAATTCACTCTGTCTCCCTTCATGTGGGTGACTAGGCTCCTGATTGGTTCACGATTTACAGATTTTTGAGAACAAAAAAGCCAGAGGTGGTAGAAGTGCCTGTAATCAAGATATGCCTCCTTAATTTTCAGTCTTTTCCTGCCCCAGAACTGAGTAAAAGTCCGAGTCAGACCCCTGCTGTTCACCTGGATCAACAACAGTGCTCATTCTGACTAATAAAATGTGTCTGTAGCCTCACTGATCAAATTGTCTCGCCTATGAGACGACATCAAATACATCCATCACTCTGCAAATAACTGAACTGACTGAATGAGATCCAAGCCAGTCTCTGACGTCACTGAATGGCACACTTTCATTCACAAAATAATCCTTTGATTTATCCAATATATTTTTTCCCTCTTGAGGAAGACATAATTTCCATGCTGAACCCTTTTAACCTGTGCCAGAATTGGCTTGTTACACTGCCTTGTGCCTAAAACGGGGTAAGTAAACTGCATTAATGATCAGTGAATCATGCAGCTCACAGAGATGCTGGTTCTGTTGCTAAAAACAACTGTAGAGAGATGACCCAGACGTATTCTATACTGTAAAATACAGTAAAGTGGAGATGTCTGCCTCATGTGAGTGAAGGATTGCATATTGCAGACTGCTCTTCATGCAAAATGCAGAGCGAGCAGACTTTTGTCTTCCCACAAACATCCAATCTTTTGTATTGTTTAAGGGGCCACAAGAAAGTTTTGAAAGCTGGAATCTGCAAGAGACAATGTTCTTACTTTAGAAATAAACATAAACCACATTGTTTTTTTGCTTAGCCTAAAGAATGTTCTCAGTGTGCTGTTTGCAAGTAGTTTTTTGGCACTCAGTGTGAGGTAAAACCTTTACATGTGAAGTGAAGGACAGTACAGTGGTGTCAGTTTGTTATTGTACTGCATGCCTCATGGCTGCAGCATGTCACTTTCCATCACTTTCCCAGGTTAGCCCTGTGTAAGGCTTTAGGCTGGCCTGCTGTTTACAATACCTCCCATTCAGCCTGCTGCTCCTCAATGAAATTTCTATTTATAGAGGCCACTGGCGTGCAGAGAGTCATCTGCTTGTTCTGAATGAGGTCTGGTGGTTTTGACAAGGTTAGCTGGATTAAAGCATTGGAGGGGGAGCTGAAGGACAGGTCACAGGGGCTGGTTGGGGTGAGAAGGCCACCAAGAGAAGACTGGCTGCCTTTATTGTACGTGATGGTCGATGTCAGCACACTATTTAGTTAAATGCCGGACATGTGATGAAGCTGAGTTAGCCAAACATTTACTCAAAACCCAAACTCCAGTTTTATCCCTTTAATGTGGCGTTTATGTCTGCCCTTCACCTACACTGACGCCAAGTACGCATAGATTTCTGTTCTTATGACGGGAAGTCAACATAAAGTAAGAGCTGTTGCCACCAGTCAGCAGCGTCATGCACATTGATGTAATAATTTATGACCCACCCATTTAACCAGCCAATGGTGCAGTGAGAACAAGATATTTTCCAGTCAGAGCCCAGCTTTTTTAAAAGTGAGGAGTTTCATTGCCTGAAAAATAGTTTTGACAGAATAAAAAATGTTTTTTAACCGCTGCACTAATTAACTTAATGTCTGTTGTCAGTTTCCTGAAGGGTCCATTAATGTGCCTCAGGACCTTTTGGCCAATATCACTGTTGTGTTGAGGAAATGTTTTCTGTTGAACCCATCATGGCAAAATAGGATAGGGGAAAAAATGGCAATTTCCTTAATTCTGACACAGTTTTTTTCCCTTCTGTGTCTTTGTTTTGATTCTTCGGTGTGTGATGGTGTTTCCCACACAGTTGTGCTGCAGCCAACTTGCCCTGCTCCATTGTGCTGCTGGCCTCTCTTTGAACCTGTACAGCTATAAACATGGCTAAGTGCTCTCCATCACGAACAGGCTTGCAGGACGACAATACTGCGACAGGAATTTTCTATACACTGTCCTCACCCACATACTAGAGCAAAAGTGAGGCAAGAGCCTGGATGAGGTACTTGAACACAGCTCAGTTACTGCAGCCTCTGACCCTTGAGACAAATCCAAGTAGAGATGTCTGTCAGATTCAAGGCAACACCCACAAACTGCACACACGCCATCATCGTTATCAAATGTCTCCCAGGTTCTTGCAACCTTAGGCTATTATCTCCACCTATAGAGTTCAGCAAAATCCAAACTGAGAGCTGATCTTTTTCTCTCTTTTAATATCAGAATGGGGTCTCTAGCTGATCTCTGTAAACTGCTGATTTGGTTTCAAAGATTTGGCGAGCTATCTCCCCAGTATCTCCCAGAAAAACATTGTCAATGTGTGGTCAGGATAAGCTCTGTTGGGATGAAGTGCAAATGAATGCCAGTGTGGTCGTGTTTGGACAATTTAGCAAGGCTGCAGAGGAAAAACCCTCAAAGTCGTCTAAACATAGAGACTCCTAAACCTCTCAGTCTCTCACGGTCTTGACTGAGTGACTAGATGATAGACGACCTCTGAGATTACTTAAGAGGGATACTATTTTCTACTAGAGTAGTGGACAGCTTTGAACAGTTAATGCCATACAAATCAGTATTTTTTCCACTCTTTGAAAGCCTTAAGTGTATCTTTGTCTTTTGATACGCTGAGTGCTCTGTTTGTCTCTCTCATGTGTATTTTTGTAGTGCCCATGCTCTGAGCTTCTCCTCCAAAGCCACAGCTCCCACTGAGCAGAGACCCTGCCACCCACACTGCTCAGATACCATCTTGTACATTAACATAATCAAACAGAGCCTCTCTAACACACATATTGTATGCACATACAATAGCTGTAGCATATTTCAGACACTTTGCTTATCAAGTACAGGATCTTACATTTAAACCCCTTGTCTTTCACTATGTTGATTTTGTTGACGTAAATGCACTTTTTGGCTCCAACAGGAGCTATTCTGTTTCTAAGTGAGGTTTCAAACCTTCCCAATCAGAACAGGGTTTACTCAGATCAGAGACAGTTTCATTCAAGACTTCAATTAAGGTCTCCGCTACCCTTGACTCATTTTCCACTCTTTAATTTTTCTAATGGCTGGGACAGGAGGCTGGGAGCAGCACAGCCAGCTCTGCACTGCTCATTAGCTCTAGCACCGCCGCCCGCGTTGCATTTAACTTAATAATGAGGCCAAATTAACAGCAGCCCTGGCCTTGCTCCAGGTGCATTGTGGGTGAGAGTGAGGGTAAGGAGGAGTGAAGGGGAGTACCTGGCCAGCTGAGAGGTTTTAAACAAAGCAAAGCAGTAATGACTGGAAACACAACATCTTAGGACGGCCTCCTTCGTCTCTAAATGACTGTGTACTCCCACCCAATCTCTCCCCCGGCATCCACTTCGCTTATTGTTTCTGCAGTCTGAAATCTGATGACTTTTTTCAGGCTTTGCACTGTATTAATTGCTGTTGAACCAAAGCATGAAAATATTCAATATATTTGTCCACAGGATTGAGACATGACACTGAAGCAAGGGTGGAGGGGCACTGATTGTGCCAGAGGAGGGTGCTGTGAAGGGTGGGGTTAGGTTGAGTGTTGATGGGTGGAGAAGACATGTCCTCATCTCCTGGTGTGCAGAGGCTGCACAGCCATGGTCGTCCTCCAGCTCAACCCTGTGCCAGATTGGGTGCTGCCAAGGGCTATGTGTTAATGAATCCAGGCAGCCTGGGAAAGAGTACAAACAAACAAGGCTCTGGATGACAGACACTTTCTTCAGTCTACATACGCCCTCATTTAGGATTTAGTTCTTGTTCTACATCATGTGTTTCATGGGTTTGCTTTTGTCTGCTGCATTAAGATGAAATGCTACCTAGGCCTGCCAAACACATGTTGCAAGTCATTCTATAATTTACATAAATCATTTTCCTCAACTAACAGGCAGTTATGGCGTACATCAGGGCTGTGCTGATTGATATATAAATATGTAAAAGTCCCGACAGCTTTGTTTCTGTTGACCATGGAAGTATAGATAGAAATCTTAATTCAACATGGACCCAATAGGACTAAAACTAAAACTCTAAAACTCTGAAAGCTGCATTACCTCCAGCTCTATGCCAGACGATGACAGCATCAACTCCCAGAGACTGCTGCACGCTGCTTGCTCAGAATATAGAGTGAAGTGTTTGTTCACCTGCTGAGGGCGTTGTGGCTAATAACCTCAAACATCAGTTGTCAGGAAGTGGTCATGTGACTTGTCTCCTGCCATAATACCCCTGATGTGAACCCTGACCTTGTGACAAGGCTAATGCTAATCCCCTCTGCGGAGCATTCAGGAAACGCATTCCCATTCACACTCACTCAGTGTCGTGACAGGATGCGCTTTATTTAGAAAACCATGTAATAGCTAAGTTTTAAGTTGCTGCTGTTATAGTAATGCCTTGGCATGCATTAGGCTGTTAATGCAGCGTAAAGGCCAAAGGTGTAGGATGTGATGCATACATCAGGATTTGATTTGGTCTACATGTTTGTGTTACTGTAATTTATTCTGACTCACTTCAATCAACAGTGAAAAAATGACTGTGCATGAATTGAAGTTTCTTGTATCTGCCCGCTCACACAAACTTAAAAACACACGCAGCCTGCAGATTTTCTTGGTATGATCGACAAGGACAGGATTATCTTTTTTCTAAAAGAAGAATGACAATGCCGTTAGACTTCTTATGTAATTATGTGGTTTTGCCTTTTCTCTGTGCTGGATATCTACATTTTCCATGACTTGTTTTACAACTGGCAAGCAGACTGGCACATTGTAGGTAATTGTATGATTTTCCCCTCCAGCTAGATGTTGTTTTTTAAACCAAAGCCTTTGATATTTAAACTTATTTTTATTCAAGCTTTTAATGTCCACCTATAAAATCTCTTAGGAATACATTGCCACTGACTCAAATTCATTTGCATCCCTGGACCATATGACGCACAGGTGTTTCTCATTACTAAGAATACTAAACGCTCACATTAAGTCATTGGGTGACTTGAAGGGAAAACACAGCCTACGTAATATCCAGCGCTAATATGGATAAAATGTGTGTATTACCCTGCTTTCAGCTCACAGTCTGCTTGATTTTAAGTGAGTATCATCTCTGCCAATAACTGGCTGCCCATGGTGTAAACATTATGATTTTACTAATAGTTTGTTGCATTATAAGCTAAATCTAATTCCAGTGTAGTCCTTCTTTGTTTATGTAAATTGTGTATTTAAATGACTAGAAGGAGACCCTGGGCCTTTGGCCTGTAATTTCATCACATCCATCATTGTCCCAGTGCTCTGTGTGTGTGTACCTGTGTGTATGTGTGTGTGTGTGTTTCTATGTGTTGAGAACAGAGCCCCCTGTGTTTGTACAAAGCAAACGCACTATCATTACTGGCATGATTATGGGGCATTGAAAGTTTAAGCAAATATTCAAGAGGTCTTGCCTGTTTTGGGGATTTTTTGATACAAGAATGACCACTGAAATGTCCAAAATGCTGACAAGGCCAAGCCAAGCCTTTGTTCCCAGTTCGGACAGCGTGAAGCTTTTAACTTTTTGCCACGGGTACAAATAGCAAGTCAAGAGGAATTTACTTAGCATTAAAGGACTCCCCCCCAACCCCCTCTCACTCCAAGTTAAAATAATGTTGTTCTGGATATAATCATCCAATTATGGTGATGGAGGCAGGACTTGGCTGGGACAAGGATCACCTTTCAAAGACTCATGTCTGCTAGCCTCCATACTGATGGTAAGATAGCCAATAGTTAGTGCTCAAGATTGTGCGCAAGTTAGGAGGAGAAAAGCATTCTCGTGTGCCTATGTATGATCACATGCAACTCTGTGTCTCTTGTTCCACCAGTGATATGGAAGATAAAGTGCACATTGCACTGCAACACTAATTTCATCTTAAATATTAATGCTTTTCTTTTTAGTATTAGTATGAAAAAAACTAAAGCAGTTTCTGATGATTTCCATTATTGTTGGAGATGGCTAGTCTTTGTTTATTGAAAAATATTATCTACATGTCCAAGGAGCTGTTGTCATCATTCCTTGTGCCTACAAATACTGCATTATTACACTACATGAAGAGAAGTGACATTTTGTTTTCATTAAAGAGTCATGCAAACAGTTCACAAGCCAAGAGCATCAGGGGGGCGTTTACCATCGTCCAATGCAAATAGGTAGACACCTAGGGTTGCTTCTGTAATTTGTATTCTTTGAGAGAGTGTATTTGGCTTCTTCTTGTGTGTAAGAAAGTGTTTAAGGGAGAGGAGGAAAGACATCCTGCCACTGACACGTTTACAGTCCACCAAGCCTGCAGAGTGCTGGAGGCGTGGCCTGATGGCAGCAGCGCTGTCTGAGTAATTACAGGCTCCCTGGTGGATATTACTAAGGTCCCAGCGATCCAGACTCCACGCAAGGCCACTCTTCCACTGTAGTTAAGGGACAGGGGGAAAAAAAATCTAAACCAAAGAAAAGTCAGGGAATGAAAAAAACAAACCTTTTCCTTCTTTCTGGTCTAATTCAACAAGCACAGCTCTGTTTTCTGTGCATAGCGTTATTTGGTTTCTGCCAGAAATATGTACCCCAGTATAGGCACATTTTTATTATCCAGCAGGGCTCCTGGTATTTTGAAAATGAGGTAAGCTCAATTACCAACAAAGAGCTCCTCTCAGGGGTCTGTCATCACACAGGGGTGAATGGGAGGGAGAGAGAGGAAAGAGAGACCCGTCTGCCTGTACTCTGATACTACAGGATTATAGGCACAGTGGCATGAATTGTAGCCATATTTTAGTTTGCAGCATGTGGAGACAAAATGTTCAAATGACCTGAAGAAAGAACAGTAGAATAGCAGTACTCTGCTTATAACATTTTTTCTTTGTAATCTTTATCTCAACTGTGAGCCCAAACTACACCATAAACTTCCTACAGGGTTTTTTAAGGAGTCACTGAAAATCATTAAAATCTCTTCCTTACAAAGTCTTGCATCCACAAAAAAAGGAATAACTGTCAAAATGTGCGGTTTGGTTAATAATAGTGGCACAAACAGCAACCTGCCACACTGCCACTCATTTTGTTTGTAGGTGTGTTTATTGACCTATTAACCCACACTCAAAATGAGAATAAAATTAGTTAAATAAAATTAAGTAAAAAATACAAATACTGTCGATGAGTAACGGGGTTCAATAGTTTAATAAAAAAGTGAATATGAAATTGTCCATTTTCTGTGAACATAATACTGAAACCAATTAAAAATTTAATGAGAAAAAAAATACAAACTGTACACAAAAATAGAAAATACAATATCAATAGAGATTGAGATATCAATAGAACATATAGTACCTTGATGTGAAAACCGCAACAACTGATTGCTGCCTAAATGTAGCATATCAAAAAATAAAATACCTACCAAGTAAGAACAGTAAAATTGGGGGAAATTAATAATGATATTATTAAATGTGTCAGTTTGCTTTATGGGTTTACCGTGTGTGAGTGGCGGTTCCCGGGGGCAGAGGGCCTCCCACTGTAGTGACGCAATAGGCACCAGAGCTGTTTGGGTTCCAGCCTGTCCTAGGAGCCGCCTGACGTCTCCTTGCTTCCTTATCTTAATGACCATTAACCGTTTCTGCTCTGTGTCAGCCCTGCAGCTTCAAGGAAGGGACAGGAAGCGAGGGGAAAAAAAGCAAAGGAGCAAGAACAAGAGAGCAAAAGAGATAGTGAGGGAGAGAGAGAGAAAGAGGCCCTCTGATAGAAAATTCCTGACAGCTGATAAGAAGGAGAAGGAGATCCAGTTTACTGCACAGATAGTGTAGGAATGTGTGGCCAGATGATGATGACTGGGTCCATGACTACACTGCCCCTATCTTTGCTTGCCAAGACACATCACCACTGACTGCCTGCATGCTAGTCAACCTCCTTGTTTCCCAGAAAAATACTGGATTCGGTGACTGTGTCTTTACCAATCTTTTTGACTTTTGCACTGTAATACCATGGACCCATAATTATGCTACTGCTGTAGTGCTGTCGGTCCTTCCTAAATAACTATTTTCACTATGTTGCACCTGACAGCAGTGTCTTTACTGTATGTGCAGCTACATAATATTGTGGTGCATGAAATATTCATACATGCCAGCTGTCTAATTTTAGCATGATCAGTATGCACCACAAACTGCAGGGCTAAATGAACCTTTCCTTGGAAACACACAATTTCATATGAAGAATTGGTCTGCTACAATAGCAGCGAAATAGACACGAGAGGAAATTGAATCCAGTTCAGACAGTGTGGAGCTTGGCCAGGCAGTCGCAGAAGGCATTTTAGCTGTGCAACTGAGCTCCCAGCTTTTTAATTTAGGACAAATCACATTGAATTGATGTACCCCTAAAAAAAGCCTTTGTCTACGCCATTTCTTGATCAGAGGCGAAGAGAAAGAGTGGGGTGAAGCAGATTGGGTTAGCAGGAGCCAGGGCTGTATATGGATCAGACTCCCGCTCAGCTGTCTCCAGAGGAAATCAAACAGGCCTATGCGGTTCATTATTTTGTCAGCCGACTCAACAGCAAAGAGCACTGGCGACATGGCCCTTTACTGTGAGTCTCCACCGACCCAGCTTAGCATGGCTGCAGTCAGAGCAGCCAGTCAGCTGGAAAGCTGAGGATTTATTGCCTTGTGGACTGATCTTAAAACAAATTCATATTATGGTGTGTTCCATTTTCATGAACTGAAAAAAAAATTCGAATGAGAGGCAGTTCTCTCAAATTTTCTCCTCAGTCACTGCCCACACACATTGCTGAGATGAACATGATTTTTTAGGTGCTGATATCTAACATATATACTGTATAAGACTGAAGAGTGAGGAAAGTCTAGGTTATTGAGGAAAGTCTAGGCTTCTGCTGGTTGTCTTCTGTTTGAATACAAAGTCCTGTGTGGTGACCCCATCACCAGACTGCCAGTAGACTTACAGTCGACAGGAAGTAGCAGCACACAAGCACAGCAGTACAGCACTCAACCTCTGAACTGCAATCACCTCACCTTTCAACTGAAGAGAAAACTCAGGAAGAGGGAGACATGTAGCGAGGCACGTTCTCCTGTTCACATTATGTTTTTTTTTCCTTAACATTGTATAAAGATAAAGTCAGAGAACCTGGAAATATACATTTTACCTATTGTCTCTTACAAAAACAAGTTAATCTGTGAGTCAGACTGGGAGAAAGTGTATGTGCTAACACATATGATGCAACATAAGCATTTAAGGAGAGGAAATAATGGCCATGTTTGTGAGATTTTTTCATTCTTGCACATCTCTATTTCTGAGCAGAGAGCGCCTGACGGCTATCGGCCAGCTCAGACGCCAGTCTCCACACTATCATCAGGGTCTGATGAAGCAGATAGCTCTGTGAGCGCTCACTGCTTTGCAGTGTGCAGTCGAGCGTGGCGATATGGGTGGAGTTGAGGGTGTGGGGGGGTATTCAAGGATGGCTAGACAGTTTGCAATCTGCTGTGAGAAACAGACAAGAAACATTCAATCAGCTGGCGCACAGAAGACAGAATGGCACCAGCTGAGCGCCAGTCAGGCACAAAGCCGGCCAGAGGCATAGGTCACAAATGTTATCACTCGGCCTCCGCTGACATGCTAACTCTATCACCATCATCAAAGTCAGGTCATTGTTTGCTTTGTCTAGACTGAGTCATGGTCAGCACCCCTACTTGTTCATAGAGGACAAGCAGGTTTGGGTGGAGTATGAAGCTTATGTGTTTTATCAGGTTTAGACCATAGACAATGGTATTTATTTATAAGGAAAACAATAACAGGGTGCACTTATACCGTTTTTTGTTCTAGTTTTAGTCCTTATACTGTGCATTTCATTAAACATCTGCACATGTTGAGGACCAGTTTGAGTATTAGTGATTAGATTGGTCATTTGTGCATTAAAAAAAACAAGGGGATGAGGGAAGTACATTGGCATGCTTTTAGATAGCTGGATTTTTCAGAAGAACTTCAATGGCAAAAGTGACCTTGGCTTTTCCATCATTGAAGCTTCTGTCCCTTTCTGTTTCTCTTTTCTTCATCTCAAGCCAAAGGCAACTATTTAGACTGACTTCCTGCATGTGCATGTCACAATGGATCTACTCATGACAGGTGAAATATATGGAAAGTTTTTAAGAATTTCCTCACTCAATGTGATTTATGAATTTGAGTCACTAGATTGTGACATTGTTTTAGCGGCACCCACATGGCACAGGGGAAAGTCTTCCTAAGCATGCAAAATAGTTTCCCAATGAGACAGAGGGCTTTTAACTGTAAATGATGAGATGTCTGAGTATGTTCGGACTCTGTTAAAATGCTGTGAATTAGCTAATTGCGCTGATAAGTATTATGGGCTTGCTGTATAGAATCAGAGAAAGCTGTAAACCAACAGTGCCAGAAAGGAAAACTCACAAAAATTAAACTCACCACAAGCTCTTTTTTTGGGGGTGGGGTGTATCTATAGTGGATGTCTGTATAAATCTTACTTTTAAACTTTAGTTTACTTCTACTTGCTGTGTGTGGCTATTTACATGCTTGTTTTGCCCTCACAAAGACAACAGAAAACCAAGGACGTAGCTTTGTACTTTATCTTCCATAATAAACTGTTGCACTGTGAAACAAGCTTCATCCAGCCACAATTTTACAATTGTGGAAGCTGGATGAAGGTGGAAATGCATACCACTTACCCTCCAGTGAGCTACACAAGTTCTTGAAAAATTCCTCTGTCTCTGCTTGAAGCTCATAACCTGACATCTAAGTGTAACTACAGGAATCCTGGAGCCACTTGGGAAGCGCAGTGTAAGGTGATCCGGGGTCATAACCACTGTCATCCTCCGCATGAGGAGCTTAAAGCTTGGACTAGCCACCCAGTGGCATCCTTCCAGTTTTATAGCATATCAGGGTAATTCTCTGTAGGAGCATCACTCCAATGTGGCTCTATCAAAATATGGTTACTGCGGCAAACAAAAAGATAAAGTGAAGACAATAGGATGCCTTGAGTTTAGTGGCTTCAGCTAAACTCTTTCTTGACCAAATGAATCATTGCTCCCCTACTATAAAAAAAAACAAACAAAAAAACATATCACTTAGTTGTCCAGGTACTAGATATCCAAATGTTATGTATGTCATACAGGACATTAACAAATAACCCTAATGTTGGATAAGTCTGATAATAATTGAGCACAGCAGAGCAATAAGCATTATTATTGCCAAATGTTTATTTAAAAAGAAACTCAAGGGGGGAAAAGCTGAGACATTTAAGCCCTGATTTTCTTTGCAGTGTCTCTTGAAATGCTGATATAATAATAATGCTCATATCTTAAAAACACCAGGTCACTGTTGCCTAATTTAATTCAAGGAATTAATTAATACAGTGAAAATAAGCCTTAAGCCTCTAAACTTATATATGATGTAGGATGTAATGCTGACATAGCCATGACAGAGAATGGTTGTCATTTCTTGTTTTTAAACAACCATTTTAACAACCAATAGAGGACAAGAAAACTCTCTGTTAATTCCTAAAAAAAACCATTTTCATTCCAATTGATTATTGATATAACTATATCCTGCAGGCATACACATGTATCCCAGACAGATATCTACCAAGCCAAGTAATCACAGTGACATCTTGTTCTTCATTCCTTTGGTGTGCCAGAAAAAGGGTGTAATGTAAGTTTGTGTTGGTATTGGCACGAGTCCTTGTCTGTATTTGTGAGTGTTTCTGCCTCTCAGAAAGCACACTTGATCATGATTGTGTAACTCTGCAGCACGAAGGCAAGGATATTAAAAACAGATGTCGCCTCTTAAGTCGAGAATATGGAGAGGGGGGGTTGTCTTGAAGGAGGGGAGGCGTGGGTTCTGGGCAAAGCATTCCCTTATTATTGATTGCTGATCCTCTGGTATGTTAGGGCTATCAGCAGGGTTCTGAGGGCTAAGATGATAAATTGAAATGGTGGGGTGGGGTGGTGGTGGGGGGGCAAAGGAGAACCTTTGAATTCAATTCATAACCAGATATGATAAGTTAAGAGTTCATCCTGCTTGTTTTTAACATCCTACATTTATATGGTTTGATATTGTGCTGGTGCTTTGATTAATATGCCAAGGCTATTAACAGGCTCCCCAAGCACAGACAGATTTTATTTGCCAAACCTCACCACTCACTGTTGTTTTTTCTATTAATCACAAGTGACTGCTTATAATTTTCACCACCACTTTTGCCACCCAAAGCCACAAATGCACACATCAGCTTCTCAGCCTTTCACTATACTTCAGAGTGTAATTTTTTTGCCACCTGACACACTCACACTAAGACACACATACCCACATTGTCTCAGAGCGACACAGTGGAAACAACACTGTTCAAGACACGCTTTATCCGTGGCAGGTTGCACTATGAGGCAGGCAAAGAAGAAAAACTTCCTTGTGAAAGTAGGAATGCAAAGTATTCCCCACAATGCCACACTGCTGCAATTATTCCAGCGCCTGGTGCCGGGCCAAGACAATGAGATGACAGCTTGTGGTGTTGAGGGGAAGAGCAGTTCAACTCCCATCTCTCCTCTGTGTGCTGTCCGCCCGTAGTAGACTTATCAACACAGCTACTTTGTTTTTCGGACATCTACAGTGATGTGTCCACAATGAAGGTATTTCCATGTGGTACTCAGATCAGTGGGTTTCAAAACATCCTAAAGCTATCAAACCTTTCCTTACATTGCAGTGTTTTGACTTAATGACCAGAGGTCTTTGTTGAAAGACAGAATTCTCACGCATGTGTTGGAATGATGTCTCTTAAACGTTCATCTCTCTGTTCTTTCTACCCACCATGCTGACAGTTTTCACTCTCACTTGGCAATTAACTGGCCCAGGCCTTCTCTGTAAAAAGAGACAGAAAAGAAAAGAGGCGAGATTAGCCAGGATGGGGGTTGAGAGGGATGTGGGAAGTGAGATTGCTGCTGCCAGAGTGTCTGCCTCCCCAGGCCTTGTCCACTGCCGCCAAGGTCTGCCGGCTCTCCCGCCGCTGTTATCAGCTGGCTCAGCAGCGGCAAAGAAACGGCTAAACAAGGCACTGTTTATCTGTGCAGAATGTATTCACTGCACATCCCAGCTGCTGGTCTGCGGCACCACTCAAATCTGCCCGGCTCTGCAAAGAAAAGGGCCGACAGACCAGCTCTCAACAACAGTCTGTATAGAGGTGCCAGGGGTGCAGATCAATAGGCGACAGTGTCCCAGCTCTGTCCGACGCTGCAGACCTGATAGCCCAGCCTCTCCACTCATCCTCCCTTAAACTTTTCCACTTTCAAGCATGGAATCAGGTATTTTGCAGCAGTTTTATCTGGTGATGCAGTATTTATAAATGAGCTGAGTTACTTTATCAAAGCAAAGTACCCCAACTCATTCATTGCTGCTGACTCGTTCAGAAAAATGTTGAATTGACATGGTCATTAGACTATTGATTCAGCGCTGAGCCGATTGTGTTACAATCTTTAATCATATTCATTCGAATGAACTTAGTAGTTGTCATAATGTTGATAGTGTTAATTACCAAGCAAAGGTCTATTTCTGTAAAAATGTTGTAAAATTGCCTAAGACAATGAATACCTTTTACATTTCTCACTTGTTATCTAGAACCATTTTTATGAACCTAATATTTGTAAGGCAAAACCCTGCTGGGCTACCAGTTCATTTTAGGATTTGATATAGAATTAATAACCAAGGAAATTCACAATCAAATTCATTTTTCTTGAGAGACTTTACCCTATTGAGTACATGTGGCATAAGCATTATTTGCAGTAATGTAAATAGACTTTGATTGAATCATCTCTACCAGTAACATAGGTGCTGTCCTGTAACTGATCCTGCACAAGGTGTTATCACCAGATAAACAGTTTACTGCAGCAAGTTACTTATACTCTGCCAAAATGCTGAAATCCTATTCCTTATGTTTATTAAGCATTAGTTTCACAGCAGCCTAGACGGCTGCTCAGATATGCTGGATCTTTAAGCAGACTCTCACTCTTCTCACACGCACACACGAACTCTCAGGCACACACAAAACCGTTCCTCTCTTATCTGTGGGCCGAGGAACTCTGACTCCAGCCTGCGCAGACAGTGCTATCTTACTGGGCCATGTCTCTATATACACAAGGAAATCACCCACTCCTCATGAAGAAATGAAATCTGCTTTAGACATCCTGGCCCTGAGCTGGAAAAAAAAAGGGAAAAAAAACATATTTTGAAGGGCTAATGCATCTTGAGTCTAGTCACACACAAGCCCTTGTTGGAAAAATACGTTTGGCTTTAAGTATTAGAGCAAATCCCTCTTATTCCTCTGAGCATGTAAAGGACAATGTCTTTGCTGTGGCTTATGCCCCCTTGGCCTCTGTCCCAGGACATTTTTTCTATGAGTCAGGACAAAAGCCTTCTGACTAGGTCTGCAACTAATGATGAATTTTGTTGTTGATTAAACTGCCAATCGTTTCCACTATTAATTAGTTACTTTTTTAGTCCATAACAAGTCAAAAACCGTGAAAAATGCTTATAAAAATAAAAAAGAGTCCAAGAAGATATCTTTAAAAAACTACCCAATGGTCCAAAACCCAAAGTCTCATCATTAAATATCAGAAGAGACAAGGAAAAACAGCCAATCCTTACAGTTAAGAAGCTGGATGCAGGAAATGTTGATAATTTTAGATGAAAATTGACTAAAAGGATTATACTATTATAACCTGCATTTCAGTCACAGACTGTGTTGAGGTCGTTGTGCTGTTTAAGAGTGTGACTGGCAGACTGACAGATAGACAGGACAGGGCAGACAGCACAGTGCTGGAGGCAAGAAGTCAGGGGTTAAAGGTCAAAGGGAAGTGAGGATGGCTGACCTCTCAACAGGACAAACTGTTCGTTGGTGTTGACTTAACATTGCCCTGACTCTGGCGTGGTTCGCACCCTCGATTTTAGCTGACCTGTCCAAAGTGCTCACCACAGGAGAGATCAGCAAGATTCCTTTTAATAGCCTGATGGGCGACCCAGCACAGTGGGAGATCTTCGACACTGACACTCCCAAGATCCTCGGTGGCAGAATATGCTGACTTATCAACACCCCTTGATGAAACACGTGTTTTAGATTCCTAAAGAGTGTTTGGTGTTTCCATGTCAGTCAGTCTCATCTCTGCAGGAGGTGTCACAGCTCTCACAGCTCAGCATAGCTCCTAATTAAACACTCTCCTGTGTTTCATCCTTGGGGTCATAATGGAGGATGGAGACATCCTGCATTTTTGCAGTTGTGTGTTTATATAGGAATGCTATAAAAGTTATTAGAAGACTCGGTGATAGTAGAGTTGTGGCTTGCCTGAGTCAGGAAAGTAAATATGTTTAAAAAGCACAACATATAGTTTAGTTAAGCACATTCTGTCCATAATCATTGGCAGGATGAGAACCAGTCACTTGTTTCACTTTTGGGAACCAAAAAAGGGACATTAGTTAGTTTGTGTTTACATAGCAGACAAACAGTCTGAGAGCCTTGCTCTATGAATAATTGATGATTATTCAAAAGATGACACACATTAGTGGTTTCTATGGTAATGAATCATTTTTTCATCGTAGAGTGTGGAGTCTTAGGCCTGGACCTGTTCCCCGCCTCTGGATAGATGCTACAGAGGCCCTTCACAGTGATGCACACACTCAAACTTCAATCAGACTCCAGTATAGAGACAGGAACATCTTGAGTCAGAGTTTAATGTTGGTGAGAGGAAGTCTGAGCTGTCAGGCAATTAAACAAATTTCATCATAGAGAGTTTGCTGCTTTATTATGGCGCAGGTC
>JAPZDY010000023.1:15454677-15466883 GCA_029783645.1 Ctenochaetus hawaiiensis
ACAAAGTGTCCACAGACTGTTTCAACCACAAAAAACTTGTTTGCAACAAAGCTCCTGAACCAGTTCAACATGTTTGAAGAAACTGATGTACGTGCATGATTCTTGCAATTTTTGTGTTGTATCCATATGGTTATATACAGTCAGTTTTAAAGGTCACTTTGGATAAAAGCGTCACCTAAAAAAACGAAAAATGTAATTTGACATCATCAGTAAAGGCAAGCCCTCTTATTTTGGATCAGGTTAATATCCCTCAACATACTCCGTGCTTAGGTATTAGCATTGCACTAGAGCAAATTCTCTTCAAGGACTAGTTTAATAATTTTTGGTGTTTTTATCTTATAAATGTTAAGCAGGTCCCAAAACCCTTTCCAATATAGTGCTTAAAGAGCATACCAAAGCCTGTTAGAAGCATGCAGGTTATTCATACATTAGGCAAAGCACTATGATTTCCTTATTTAAAGGGCTAAGGTCTGTTTTTAATGGTTTAAGACCAAGACAGTATTATTGAAGATATTATAAGATATGCGTTAGCCAGTAAGGTGACCAACAGACATGAATAGACTTTCTTGTAGAAGACAATATGTTGTAGTGTCTTACATTTAAAATGAATTCCATACTTTGTCAGTCTTGTGATATTTCTTCTGCACCTTGCTGTGCCAAATTCTCCACATCTCGCCCATTCATAACTCTGGCCTTTTTAACTTTCCTGAAGTCCAATATTGCCACTGCTCTTAATCATTTCTGTCTGGATGTGGCCTGAGTGTCACAGTGGGTGTCTTTGGATCAAGCAGGAGAGAGGAGGAGGGCTTATTTATACCACTGGTTTGGGAAACACTGGACTGCAATCATTGGGAAAAAGATGGTTCTAATTACAGATCTCTCCCTTCTTTTTCTCCCCGTGGGTTTCTCTTTATGCTCCTCTCATTCTGTTTGCTAAGCTTTCTTTCTGTCTCCCTTTTGAAAAGATAAAATACTCAATTGTGAGCTGTTGGTTGCTTATTTTAAGTTTAGACACAATATGTAAGAGTTTTACAGAGGGCTCTGTGCTGCCGAACAAGTTATCTTGGGGAAACAGAGTCATTTAAGCGGATAGTGGGTTCTATGCCTCGCTGAGGTCTAGGCTACTCATGAAAAACACATCTGCAGAAGCACACCAGGCCAATGATAATGTTGTGTTTAAGCAATGACTGTTGTTTTCACAAGTGTCAATTTGAGATTATGATGAACTGCTCTTAACTATGTTCGAGGAGTGTGTGTTATGAAAAATCAGTCGCTGTTATTGCATGAGAGTCAACATTGTCTGGACCACCAAATAGGAGTATCACCAGATGCATTTACCCACATATGTCTGGCAGTTTTAACTCTATGGTTAAAAAGCTACATTCACAGCAATAAACCAACAGACAAAAAATTGCGAATCAGAGGCTTCCGGATCGTATACATGCCTTCATGGAGGATGACTGGAACAATGGGTGGAGAGGCAGAGTAGGGCATAGGGAGAGGTAAAGGGATTGAGGTGGAAGGATAGCTTGAGAGGAAAGAGAGGGAGAATGCAGGATTAGAGGCTAAGAGCAGTGTGGAGAAATGGATCAGAGGCAGGGGGAGTGAAAAGAGAGAAAGAGACATAGCAGAATGGAAGGCGTCTGCAACCACCAGTAAGCCGTGGCTGTCAGTGATCAGGCCTCTCTCCCAGCACCAGGGGCTCCAGGGCTGTGGCCACATAATGAAGGCTTGTTTGAGTTCACATTCAAACATCACAGAGAGCGCCTGGAAAAATAGTGCCCCAAGGGCTACTTTTATTAACCCTGCTAGGATTCAGCCTTCAACCCTGTGCTAAAAGGCTTCCTCACTTCTTATCCACACACACACATACACACTCACTCTGTCTGGTAACAAATGTTGTCATGTTAAGCATTAAACTGACGAGCAGTTTGATTTCGCCTGTGATGGTGTTGGAAACTCTCCCAATGTGTGAGAAAATTAGCATAACGCTTTTCACAAGTGAGGTTAAATGAGAATAAGACTGTTGCACATGATAGAGTTTCATGCTATTACACTTTTGGCTGTTTCTGTCTCATGCAGAAGCTCATCTGACTGCTCTGCTGTTTGTCTTTTCTCTCTCTACCTCTCTGTCAAAACACACACAGGCCTGCTGAATGATGGCCCTGTGAGATTCACTAGGGAGGATATTTGACTCAGGATTTTCCGATAATAGGATTTGAAGCATGCTTGCAATAGATAGTGGTTTTGTGGTGAAGGAAAAGGAGTATGTGATCCTGCTTCTGTATGTAAATACAGCAGACATTTGTGACAGAAGTTATAATCTGTATTCCTGCTGCTGCCACCGAGGTGATTCTGGTTTTTATGACTGGAACAATAGACAATGCGGGGGAACGAACCCGTTAAAGTTAGGATATTTGAGAGGAGCAGTGGTCAGTTTTATTCTGCAGCAGGCTATCAGGGTCATATGAGAAAAACAGGAATTACTCTCTTTGACTTTTTTCTGTAGAAAAATAGCTCTCTCAGTTGGACACAGTAGGAAACAGTAAAAGAAATAGGAAGCTTTGTTGTTAATTAGTAACCTTAGAGTTCAGCTTTAACCAAAGGGGCTTGTTGAAATGCAGCATGGGAATGAAGTCTCCTAATTTTTTCCCAGGGTTGTCTGTTTGTGGGGGCCCGTCAGTCCTCTGGACTCGCACAAATCCCCTTAAAACCCCTGGAGTCACTGAGGGTGTATCAGGCCCCTGGATCTGCTGTGTGCAGGGCTGAGAGACAGGCTGTGGTCCGGAGTCAGCCAGGGGGAGAGGACAGCTACTGTGAGGGCGCCCGGAGAGCTGGGAGTCACTCAGCCACAGAAACCCTGTGTTTGTGTATGGAGCGTAGTGCTCTTATCTCCCGCCTGTACTGACGCCACACTCTTCCTGTTTCAAATCTTTACTGCTGATTTTCTCTTCACTCCTGCCTCAGCCCCAGCCAGTCCTGTTGTTTTTGGTGTTCTTGTTCTTTTCAGTGGAGATTAGATAGAGTTGCTGTGGCGACACAGGAGACAGAAGCATTGCTGGTTTGAATGTTCATATACTGGATGTGTTAATCAACAAAATATTAGCTGGCTTTAAGGTCTTAAAACAATATATATATATAATAATAAAATAATATCCTGCAGATTAGTGGGATTATCAAACTTGCCTAAGATTCTTACTATACATAATCTAAATAATCTGAAAATTAAAAGTGTATTTTTCCTAACCCCAAGCTTATTTCAGCAGTTCTAGTAAATATTCCTATTGTTTTAATACCAGATTCGTTGCTGATTTATGGGATGATAAAGCCCCCATTTTACACACCTTTAAAACAGTCTGTGCATCACACACCTGAGGGATTTGACAGGGTTTTTTATATAGTCCAGTTTTACACAGTTATATTTGGAAGTGAAAATGAAGATGAATGGACCTTGAATGTTCAATTCAGTTGCACATTATATTGTGAAACTCTGTTAAGAACAATTACAGTATAAATAACAGACCAAAGTTCAACAGGGAAGTAGGTGTGCATCATGTAGAACAATAGGTAGCTCAAATGGATAGTATAGGTTAAGTTTGTTTTCTCTTTCTCCTTTTATGACTACATTAAATTCTTATTGGCCTCATCATCACTGGCCACCATTGATGTGTAGCATAAGTCATTCATACAAAATGCAATAAGAAATATGAAACGTGCAGATAACCCTTGGACTTAATAAAAACACTAACAGAACACTTAACAAAAACCTTTGTGAATAAAGAGTACAGTATACAGGACAGTCTGCATGACTGAGTTTTTTTTATGCCCCAAGACCTTCAGGACAGACAAGGTATAGCGGACACAGCAGACTAGGAGACAGGGAATGTGCCTGACAAAATGCACACACACATATACACATAGGTTGGACATACTGTATTTAGACTATTTTTGCACAGTGCATCAGTTTTACAGAAAACAACTTCATTTTATACAGAAAACATCCAGGTCAGACTCTGGATGTGGTCAGACTCTGGGTGTTGTCTTCACCCTGTCGTGATGTGCAGGTTAAATGACCGTCAGTAACCTGTAATTGGCCTGGGGAAATGGAAAATGGTCTTTGCATGTGCTGATTTGACATAAACGGAAATATGTGAATAAAAAACCTTGAGCGAGGTATAAAAATTCTCCTTTAGTGGTGTCATGTAAAACTGAAACAGCATCCACTGGCAACAGATCTGGAAAATATATGTAGCTGACTTACAACTATATTCCTCTTAAGTTACTGAAAGACTATTAGTGACATTGTATCTTGGTAAAAAAAAAAAATGGTTATCATGTCTTATTGACGAAATAAATAGCTGAAACTGGTATATCCATGGTTGTATAAAGAATTGCCAAGAATAAAAAAGCTATTCTATGGAATGTTTCTTAGCTGGTGCCCTAAAAATCCTTGAGCAGGTAGTTGCTTTAGGTTTGCAAGTTGTTTCCAGCCTGCACTTCATCATTGTTTTTGTAGTTGAATTCCCCCTTTCGTTTCTAATGTTTATAGACATAATACTTGACATGATTTCAAAAAGTACCTACACATTACATATATTAAGAAAACATGTCAGCAGAGAGACATTTAGTAAGTAGTACATCAAAACAGACTGTATTGCATAATTTGCGTACAAAACAAGTTTGGTAACTGTGGGAGGTATCTATCTTTCTTCTCCAGCTTTACAAAATCAAAAACAGCCATCTAAAATACATAAACACTGAAAGAGCTCCCTAACAGTCCCCTACTTGGTATTTGCAAGCGTCACTACCAGTCTTCCTCTCCCCTGTCTGGCCTGCCCAGCTGCCTGGATGGCCGATTCTGATGGCGCCAAGCACTCTGCAGCTCTGCCGTAATCAGGAACAGCGAGGGGCAGTCTCTATCACAGAGAGTTTCTTTCCTTTTCCTTTGTTTTCCACAGATTTCCTTCCTCGTTTTCTTAGATATTCTCTCTCCACTGATGTAAGTCCAAACAGAGGCCTATTTAGAAAGTAAACAGATGAATGAGGGGAGGTTCTGGGCCTGGCGTCCATGGAGTCAGGCGCAGAGCGGAGACGTCTCGCTCCACCCGCCCTGTGCTGACACAGCCTGTAAATATACAGCATGACAAATGGCATGGCTCTGCAGCAGTCCCCCAACCAATCTCTGGCAAGCAGGCTTGATGCCGGAGAGGCTAGCCGACAGGCCGTGTCTGATTCACTGTCACAAGAGACACATTGTTTATAGGACAGAGAGACACTGTAACACAAACACTAATACCCCTCGAGTGGGTGACACATTGGGAAAACCCTGGGTTTGTGGCTCCAGTGTTGGCCTCAAGGCGAACATTGCAATGAGAGTTTGTTTCAGCTCCTCATCAAAAAAAGTGTGTTTTATACTCTTTGTCCCTCTTGTATATCCCGCTGATCAATCACTTTTCTGTAACCATTTTTTTTCCCTGGCTTTCTTAAGATCTCTCCACAGAGAGACTCTGGTTACATCTGGCTTTAGCTTGGCTGTTCATGTTTGGCTTCCACCAAAGATGTGTGTGTAAGACTATGATTGGGTTCGTATATTTTCACCATAGCAAATTTATTTTCATGCTTCTCTCAAAAGGACATCCTTATGGGGAAAATCCATCTTAGGAGAGCTTATTATTACATTTTTGCTCATTTTATGTTTGTCTCACTTTTGGCAGTAACCTTGGCTATCATGCCTGCCCCAGTTATGTGATAACTCTGAATAACTAAGTGAAAGGCCTTACATGGGGAGGCACTGAGATGTTGATGGATCTCAACTGCTTTGGAGGCAAGGTTTAAAGAGAGGAATGTCTTTGAGGTGGGGGGTGGGAATGGGGGTGGGGGCCCTTGGGGGGGAAAAGGTCTGTTTGACCTCTAAGGATAGACCTGCAAACTGGAATCGCGACAGTCTTTCCGGCTATGCTCTCTACCAGGATTTCCTTCCCTTTTTTAGGCCCACATCTACTGAAGCACCAGGGACATGGGCCACAGTGGGCCACCTATTGTGAGAGCTGAGCAGACTTACTAGCTGAGGTCACACAGGGAGTCTGTGAGCGCCAGACTGGCAGGCGATCCACAGTTTCCTCCAAGATATGAGATCAAGTAAATCAGAGTTAGGAGCCGTTACCCTTTAAGGGTCCTAATGACCACTGCTCCTTTCCCCACTGCAAACAGCTATGTCTGAGATGTGAAGCATTATGAAGATGGTATTTTGTGCTATCATCCGTTTTTCATCGACTGGCTCTCCTTTCAGCAAACATGATATCATCCTGGTATCATGGCTCACTTGATGCAGCCAGTATTAGTGTTGTGTTATGTAGCATTAGCATATAGACTGGCGCTCCATTAGTCATGCTCAGGACTTACGCCCGACATGAATACTGTGTTACCTCTTAAGAGGATCCATTTTTCACAGGCTGCCGAGGACAATAAAGACAAGAAACAAACTAATTGATTTTAATTCATTGTCAGTGTCGGGGGATTCTGTTGGAATAGACACACAGAGATTCATCTCCCAAAGCACCAGTATGACAAAATTGTAATGACAACTGGCTGATTGACACAGAGCCGCTACTGCTGCTGGGACATGAGGAAACTACTTGATTTTTATCACAATGAATAGCATTAGCTTACAAGCCCTCTTGATGTTGAAAAGGTCATTCATTATAAATCTAGCTATTGCAGACTTCGGTCATGTCTGTACTCTTTTGTGTTGAAACCACAAGTTTTGTTCAGGTTAGTTATAATTTTGACGGTGCTGATAGGTCCGATGGTCTGTTGGCAGGCAAAACTTGCTCCTTTTTGCACAGTGCACACTCTCCACAGCCTTACAAATCAATTGCCATAATTGAATCAGGGTTATTATAAGTCCTTACACAGTGCTGTGCCTTTACCATCTTACTGGCTAGCATATAGCAAAAAGTAATTTGTCAGTCCTTACAACAATGAGGGTCACACACTTCACAACCACTTTTCCATCATGCTAGTGCACAGACATGCAAGGTTAAGTAATCGCCTGGGATCAAACACCCAGTTTTCTGAGTAAAATCCAGATTCTAGTGGTGTGTCATTATAATGCAGCCTGTAGTCATTCTATCATATACACTACAAAGAAAATGTGATGAAATCAAGCCAACCTGAAGGGTTTTAGTCTTGACCTACTCTGGACATGTGAGCATATATAAAGCTTCTGTGAATGATGCTTGCATGCTCTTAACAGGCTGTAACGGCTAGGCCACTTCTTGGAATTTGAAAAAATTGCTTTGGACTCTGAAATTCAGGCTAATAATCCCTTGTTACGTGCATTGCACCAAATTAGACAATTTGGCTATGAATCTTTTCTCTCTCTCAGCAAATGTATTCATCCAAAAGGAATGATTTCCATATGTTTTGTTATGGTGTTTGCTATGTTTGCTGGAAACAGCTAAAGTATATTTTGGGTGTATCTCCTGAGTTACTAATTTACCATGGAGAAATGAATTCTTTTAGCTGTAATGTGTAACTGTGTAGCAGATATCTCAGGAATTTTCAAACCTGTTGGCATTCTCAACAATGTGTTCCTTCTCAGACTTAAAGGACTCGCTGGGATCATTCGCTCACTTCCTCTTACTCTACCTCACTCCAAGGCTTGCACAGGTCCAGCTAGGATACACTGGAGCTGCCTTGTTTTTCAGTCCATGATTCAGTATCGCCTGTTCTCCTTTCTTATTGATTTACTTTATGGGGCCCAGCAGCGGAAGTGTAGCATCAAGGACGGTAATTAGCCTTCCTGTGTAGGAGCAAAACAGTGACTTTTCTAAGTGACTCTTCAGGGGGAACCTAAGCCGAAACCATGCCTCGGTAGAGTGGAAAGTGTGCCCTCTGTGCACCAAGTAAATCATCATTGGGGAAACACAGGGTCATATAGCTGCCACCAGTGCACCAGCAGAGCTTAAATCACACCTTCGCTTGATGAAGAGACACAGTTCGGGATACATAATAAAAAACAAGATGTTCCTTTAGACACGGCTGCTCTCATCTTCTTAAACAAGCTCACCAAAATATTTGAGTTACATGTGGATCAATGTAAATACGGTGGTGTTTGAAGATGTTTGTCCCATAAGGCTGCAGAGGTTCTCTGTATCTTAGGCCACCTAACAGGTCTGGGAGCTTCATGGTGTGCTTGTCCTCTGACCACAGCCAGAGAGACAGACCAGGCCTTACGCTGTCAGTGATAGTGAATTGGCCATAATCATTATCAGCTCTGTGGTAGTGAGTGGCTCCCACTCTGTACAGGCGGCTTCATGTCTGACCTGTCTGTGGTGCGGCAAGACTCTGCTCTGTGGGAGAACGAAACGCTGAGGGTTGGGGTCACTCGGTGTCTGCCGCCTCCCTTGAATATCTGCATGCCATTAACAGCAATGACTCTGATGACATATTCTTCCTGGCCTTGTCTGAGCTCCCTTGCTTCGGTTGGAGGTGCCTGTGGCCCCTGGTCTTCAGACACTCATCTATTTTGGGAGGTCATTTGGAGCCGGACATTCTGTCTCCCCAATGCGGCCCGTCTCCTGATACTGCTATCAACTGCTGGCTTTTAACAGGGAGCCACGGCAATTTACTAGAGTGACGCCAAGCAAGACAGTTATCAGAACCCCAACACCAGATTAGCTGGTTGGTCTTCTAATGAGCATCCTTGAACAGGGAAACGGAGGGGGGACTCACAGAGCACAATAATAACACTATTATCCATGGTCCTGACAGAACAGGAAATACTCCTCAAAATGCACCATCTAAGAGAAAACACTATTCATTTCTCAAGTTCAGAGATGTGCACTGACCTTAATGTTCAAAAAACTCAATGTAGAACCCTGTAGAACACCATAGAACTTACATTTTTTGAAAAAAAATTGCCCTTTGCACAGTAAAAGAAGTGATAACAAAATAAGAGGAGGGAAGGGTCAAATAAGATGGAACCAAATTCACAGTAGAGAAACATACAGAGGGACATTTTTTTAAATATATAAGGTATCTTGACCACAAAGCCACCACAATGTTCAGTGAAGTATTGTGTTTGATTAAACACTGTTTCATGGGGGCTTTTTTAAAACAGCTCAGAGCAGGCCATGTTTCCTCCTTTAGTTTCACACATTTCAGCCTAGCCATATCTTAATAGCTCAGCCATTAAGGATAATGTGTTTTTCCTACTTACCTGGAGTCAAAGTCATGGATGTCCTTTTTTTGGCTCTGCATGTTGTCACAGGGTATGTTGCAAAGTGTGAAGCGTAACTTTGCTCAGTTGCTGGATATCTGCAGCATCAAGCAGCAGGTACTCTCCAACACATTGTCCATGCCCTGTGGATGGTTAATATGAACAAAGTGTGGATGCCATCCAAAAGGTAGTATAAGATATGCTTTTTTAAAGAAAACATTAGTTTGCTTTATCTGACTGTGGACAAGTAGAAAAAATAGTAAAACCTACCACAGCTGATCTTAATTGAAGCCCCAGTAGATGTTTAACACGTGCACAACAAACCACAATTTAAAAAGAGCAGATGATCTCTACCATCTCTTATTTTGAGTTCTCCTAGTTTACCAGTCAGATCGGGAAGGGATGACTTAACTCGTGAAACTGGTGCAAACTGCTGTTCAGTGAGGTGACTAAGCTGTAAACTGGAATCTGTAGCCTGCTCAGCCCTGGTCTCTGTAAATATAGTTAAAATCCACAAAACGTGTCTGTGTAGGTGATGTCATACTTGGCATAATGTTTAACTGTGGATTTTAGGAGGGTTAGATTTACTAGCATTCGGGAAACATTAAAAAGTGCAGTGGTTCACACTAAGTGCTTGTGCTCTATGAAGTGTTTCCCCAGCCCCCTCCTGACTTTATGCAATATACTGCCACTGTTGATGCAGAGCAGAATAAACAGATATACAAGAAAACCTCACAGAATATAAACTAGAACCATCAAAAAGTGTATTTGGTGGTTTTTGTCCTCAAAACACCATTCTCCTTTTTGTGAAGCTTAACCTGGAAATAATAAGTCATGACTAATCTGGATGGAGAGGATAAAAACTTTCCCCAGTATTTGCATTTGAAGTTTATGCCAAACGTGGGAGTATGATATCTTCCTGAGGTGTGAAAGCCCGCTTACTGCCAGTTGGTTTTGGCTCAGATATACCCCTTCTGGAACAGTATTTTCATTTTCAGTCTGCTAGTATGGGGAGCCACAGGCAATTCAAAATGAAATTTATGAATGCATTAAGCACATTTAGACAGCTCCAATGAATTGAGTGCAAATATGCAGCCAATTATAATTCTGTGGTAGTTATAATTTTATAATTGCAGTCAGCTCCTCTTTACTCTGGGCAAATTACAGCAGCATATTAAAAATACACAACACCAGCTATGGTTTAATATATTTTAGTGTGTTCTGTTAAGTGTGGGCTTTGTGGAAGCCGCTTGCAGGAAAGTCCCCTGTGGATATTTCAGACCCCTGGGGCAAGATGGCACCCACACAAGAGAACCTGTGGCACCACTTGAATATGTCAGCCAGTGATTATGTTAAATATTGTCATAAAAGCATTCAACCAAATGGAGATGTTCCAAAACAATAATAAGAGGAGTGGGGGGTGAAGCTGGTCGAGACAGGGTGTGGTTTCCGCTACAGGGCATGCTACTTCAGGGCTCTTAGACACGCCTCTAATTTGCAGCCAAAAGGAATGTAACAGTGATTAAGATGAAATCGTAATGTAAAGACAATGCACTCAAAAGTGCTGTGTGCATAAGCGTTTCTAAATATACTGATACAAACTGTTTTTTTTTACATTGAAAAAATTGTTGCATAGGTTTATCTGTCATGTTTCCAAAGCTCTGCTGCGATACACACAATGCATTTGATTCAGGATTATAACAAAATTGCCTTTACAGCATGCAGTCTAGTCAGTGCACTTACTGACTCCTTATTTGTCGTTTGTGTGTTTGTGTGTGTTGACTGCAAACTATGAACAGGATTGTGCACTGATCATGTTATGCTCATGTGGCTGGTTGTGACTTTATCTCTAGACATTAATCTAAGTTTGTGTTTGTAGTCTTTGAGGTGTGGATTAGTGGGAGTGTTGAGTCAGGCTCAGGCAAGGGCCCAGGAGGTCAGCCCGGAGAGAGGCCCACGTAAGCAGGCTCCAGTGCTGCTGAATAGGCCGATAATGGCCTGGATCAGAAGGAATGTGTTCATGGAGCCTTGCTACTGACAGCAGGCCCCTGGGGACATGAATTACCCTGACTGATACAAAAAGAAGATGACAAAAACACTGCCTTAAGCACTGTCTCCTCGGACTCCTTGTCTCCAACACAGTTAAATGAATAAAATTGCCACCAATTAAAGATTTAATCATGCTTCTTTTCTCTCAGCTTCCATTTTGTCTCCTTCAATTTCCATTAAAACTAAAACATATCAGGAAAGTCCCCTATATGTATGCATATCACTCAGTCATAGTAAAGATACAGTCAGTATTTGTTTTGTAATGTTTAAACAGATATTCCGAGAGTGAAGATATTACATGCAGCTGTTACTTACCTGATGTTTAAACAAAGAAATGGTTATATTACTTGCATTCTTATAATCCAAAAATATATTCATCTTTATTTATAATAAAATGCAGCCTTGTTCTGCAATAAACAAGCAATATCATGATCTGATAAGCTTATCATCTCCAAGTATTTTAGATTTGAACTTGATTTTGCTAGCTTTCTACATAAATAATGTATCTAAAAAGCTAACTTTCCCAACAGCACGTCTCTCTTTTGATGCCTTAACTCCTAAGAATGCCACTCATTCACAGTTCAAGTACTTTTTTTTTCAATTTTAACCATGTTGCAATCTTTTCAGTGCCTTAAAGCTCAAGAGCCTTGTCAGTCAGGGCTTACTCTTGCCCTGCTTTTGAACCATTTAATATGGTCAAATTTTCCTCTCTGTTTTGTTAAAAACCATAAGTTTTAATCAGTCTGCCAAGTGCATTATGAGTTCACCCCACCAGACACTATTGATACCATTGATGTACGTGTATGGATGGATGGATGGATGGATGGATGGATGGATGGATAGATAGATGGATGGATGACAGACAGACAGACAGACAGACAGACAGACAGACAGACAGACAGACAGACAGACAGACAGACAGACAGATAGATAG
>JAPZDY010000023.1:15474890-15517234 GCA_029783645.1 Ctenochaetus hawaiiensis
AGTTCATTTAGGATATCATCTGTACTTCTAAAACGCCTGTGTCCTACAAACACAAGTAAACCCTGCAGATATATGTTAACAATTAAGCCTTTTTGGGTTTGCATTTCAAATGTTGCCACATGATGAAGAAAACTGAAAATATCACATTGTTACGTGGAAGAAAGTCATTTCTCAAGACTGTAAATTGTACAGCGCCTTTAAATGTGTTCTGAGAATCTTTTCCTATCACCCTGTTTTATTTGTCTGGTGTTGTTTGGCTTACTTTCATACAGAGAGATAGAGAGGGGCCGGTGGTTTGATTAAATAGTTAATGATTACTGAAGTCATGCTTATGACAAGGTGAACAATAATCAAATTTGAGCGGGGAATATAACCTGAAGTAGATCTGACTCAAACATAAATGTGAGACAGTCTTCTTTTTGCCAGTTTAGTATTATTTAGATGCAGTCTTTGTTAAGTATACATGTGAAAAATGTCAAAATGCATGCAAGATAATCAAATGATTTAAATATTTTTACACACTTGTGGATTTTAGTTGCCTAGAAAGTTGTTTTTAAACATTATGATTCTGCACTTTAGTATCCCTGAAAAATCTGGGCCTTTCAATGAAGGAGGGTTTTTGTTTGTACTGCTGCTTTTCTAACAACTCTTTTTTAAGGTCTTAAATGTTTGAGTCTTTCGGGGAAAAGAAGACACACTCAGGCCCATTAAAGATGTCATATCTGGTGTGTATGACATATTTAAGATGTCATATTCGGTGTGTGTGACATCTTAAACACGCCAGTATGTTAGTGCCTCCACTCTGACTGTCAATAGAGCCGTGTTAAGTTCTTATCTCTGTTTCCTGCAGGGTTATTGCCAGGTAGGCCGATCCATCAACAGTGTACGTGTATGATTGTATAGAATCACAAAGAGGTTTGGACCTGGTGTCGTAGGTCAGTGTAATTGGTGTTGTGGTCAGGGCTTGAGCTTTATTTTCACAATCAATGAGATATATATGACAGAACCTCCCTGACCTATATTAAAGAGATTCAGTTTTGGCAGGGGACAGGCCTGTGATTTGGCAAACCTTTCAACGCTGGGCCACTCGACCCTGCTGACCCGATGACAAGGCGTGGTATCATGTGTAAAGATGCAAGCGTCAGTATTTCTGTCTTCTCACTGGCACAGGAGGTGGATTTTCCATAACATCCATGTTTACTAGAGCCAGCTGGCTGTGACAAGCACTTCAAAGTCAGAGGTCCAACAATACCAGAATTCATAGCGTGCAAATGTGGGAAACTGATGTTGTTTTGGCCCTCAAGTCCCACCATACTGTCCAACTTAATAAGGACTCATTATAAAGAACTCCACCTTTACTTTGGAACCAGTGTTTTTCTCCTTAAAGAGGCCGTTGTAGATAAAAAAAGGAGACGGTAATTTGTTCCTCCAGCCGAGTGGATGTCAGGCTACGTGTTGTGAGTTTCTTTTCACTAAAACTAGCAAGATGAATTGTTAGAAGAGGGAGAGGGGCACATACCCCATATTGGGACTAAGGCTCGTAGTAGACATAGCTCACATGCGCTCATGCGTGGCCTGATAGAGCTGGTATTTCTTTCATGCTATTCAAGAAGGGGGGCTTTGAATCAAGACCTTAATCACTGTTTTTTACATTGTTTGCAAATAGGGAGTTAGAAATATGGAGTTGTATGAGAATAACATTCAAAACATGAAATGGATTTTAACTAAAAAGATTTTAATCCTTTGTGAAACAAAACTAAAAACATGCCTAAAAACATGTTGTGTTAAAGTATGTTTCAACTGCAGTTCATTCTGCTTGTGTTTGCTTGTAGAATTAGTTGAAAATGAACTGCTTTTCTAGGCTTTATGTAAGAGCTTTGAAAGACTAAAACAGTGTGTAATGTGTGGCAGAGAGCTTGGATTGAAGTGGACAAAAACTTTTTCCTCGTGTTTGGCCAGGCATTATACTTTTCAAATGAGATCAGTTTCAAGTTGTGCTTTAAAAGCCCTTTTGTCCTAAGGAGGTCCCCTCATGCTATTTAGGTGAAGGAGTGGTGATAATATACAGTTTGCATACTACTGGCGCCAGACTGACTAGCTGTGTATCTGAGTGACTGAGTTCAGATCCCAGCAATTACTGCCGCCACTCTTAAAGGACCCGCTGCTATTATGCTTTTCTCCTTCCCCTTTTCCCTGTAGGCGAGGTCACAGTGTGCTCACAAAGTTTTCTTTTCTTTGTGCTTTTCCTTCTTGTGCAAGTTATTCTCTTCATTCCTCTTCTTTTTATTGGATAAAATCAAGGTCTCTTAATACAATGAAGTTAAAAAAGGAGAGTTTTTTTCTTCTGATTCATTAAATCACTAATCAAAAGTTATGGTTAGTCGCTGTGGTTGTCGTAACAACTGCTTCAGTTAAATCACATACGCTTTAATAACAGAAACCGATGTGTAGTTTACTCGTGGCTTTATTAGCTTTTTAATAAGCCTTTGAACTAAATGATTTATTTCTGTTTTGCAGACACAAAACTGTAAGAGTTACTCTGAAATGAAACTAAGAATATGTAAACAATCTTTAGTTAAAGATGTTTGTTTTGAAGGCTTGAGTTACCATGATTCTTTCCATTTTTTAAAAAAAGACTCATGACTGTACCTTTGCACAAAATGTGATGTCATAAAATAATGTTTGGTTATCTTTAAATCGCTGTAAAATGGAACATTAAGTTAATTGACATCTAGAGATGTGCAAAGAAAAGTGTAGACTACGAGTCTAGAGGAACTGTGTACAAGACGTTTACAGATATTTTACTAAACAGCTTCGACAGCAGAGGCTGAAGTTTTCTAGCATTTTCTTTTTAAAAAATTACATTTGTTCAGTTATTGCTTGTTAAATGTTAGATCGGTCTTCTTTGACCTTAAAACAGTTAGTTCGAGTTTGATTTGACCTAATGTTTATGATTTTGCAGCAGGGATTGAGTATTACCTTTAAAAAAAAGAAAAAAAACATTTCTTCCCTTTATTTGGTATATTAATATGTCCGTTTTGTGTTACAGAGTCACCCCCACCTCCTTATTCGAGGCTGTCCCCTAATGAAGAACACAAGCCACTGGGTAAGTGACAGACACTCAAATGAGCACTGTGGCACCTGAAGCTTGCTTTCTATTTCATCCTTGCCTGTAGGCGTCCATCTGAATTCTGCAATTAATATTTGATCCTCTGCGTTTTGACCTGTAACCACATTGTAATAACTAGGTGTGTTATATTTTTTGATATTTATAATTACAGATATTTGGAGCCAGTAAATTGCAAAGTTTTTTGGGGCTTAGGTTTAACAGGAAGAAACAAGAATAAAGCAATGTGGAGAATGTTAATGGTTATAATTGGGCAAATTGCATGGTAGCTTTAAGATGAGATGTAGGCCACCATGTGGCATAATGTCGGCATGCCAGCAAGAGCCACCCAGTGTGGGTTGTATGTATTGTGGGCTGCTGGGACTCTGGAGCCTGGCTGCTAGCTGGGGCTGCAAGCCTGAGTACAGCTGAGGTTTCTGGCGGCATTTGGCCAAATGTCATCAGGTAAAGCCTCTTAGTGGAGTTGCCAGATTATCCTCAAAGGGATGACACCCAACATGGTGTTAACTGTTTTGAATTTGTTATGAATAAGAATCATTTTCTTGGTTTCTGATTATAAGCAAGATTAGCAGTTGCCTTTAGGAGGACATTTAAAAAAACAAGCTAATTTCCCTTTTATTCCCCACAGATCTGTCAGACTCCACATTGTCTTACACTGAAACTGAGGCAGCCAGCTCACCAAACATCACACCCGGGGAATTCTCAGGTGGGTGTGTTTATCCAACTGTTTGTGAGTCTCCAAATATGGCGTTTGTATCCGAATTGTGTTGTACTGATTTAAGAACTGAATAATTACCAGCAGTTTATCATCCCAAATCTCAAACAAGGCCCCCAGTTTCTCAGAGAACTTTGAAATGTTGTCAATTTGTTATTTTATGATATTAGCCTTTTTTCTGCTGTGAATTTTGTGAGACTAGAGGCCGTTTATTTGTTTTATTTTCTTTGTTGACGCAGTAAACGTACTGTGTAGTTGTGGTTGATCAAACACTCTCTGCAGCAGCAGCGTAGTTTGCCTTATACAACAAAGTGAGTATTCGTTGTAATCATTTATTTACGAGCATCAGATACTAAATATTAACTTCAGCTCTTTTTTGACTCGACTTTGGCTGTATCTGTGAACAGCTCTCTGAAGTAGAAGAACTGGCACAGAAATAATTAACTAGCTTGAATATAGAGTAAAAATATGACAAAAATAAGATCTTCCACTGTACATGTCTTGAAATTACTTTATTGAGTACTCAGTTTGATGAAAACAAAATCTTGATGATGAAATTATCTTTGTGGTTAAGTTTATTTACACATGGATATGAGGCCTTTGCTTTTTCCTTGAACTATGCTTAGGATTGATAGTTTGATTAATCAAGCTCATATGAGAGATTTGTAAATGAGAGATGTGTAGTGTCTAACATGTTGATGGGTTTTTAGTGGTTTTCTGTGTCTGTATATCTGTCCATGATTTACTGGTTGCATGTCTGTGCATATAGCTTAAAATCAGAATGGTACAATTTATAAATCACAATTTTGCCACAGTAAGAAATAAGAGAGCTTTCACTGCCCTGTTGAGTATTTTGCTTCATTCTGTTTTTCTGGCTTTGAAATAGTTAAATTATGTCTGAAAAAAAAGAAAGGGAGGTGCACTCTAATACCAGTTTATTGCTCTGCTCTGCATGGGTTTCGAGTGTATAGGGATGAATATGCAAACTCACAAAGGTATTCTTATTTTTATATTGCTCTTTATTCCATCTCGTTATGGCCATTACTGACAGTCCGAGCTTTAAAGATAAAGGTTTCATTGTGAGCTGTGCAGAGGTTTAGCGGGGTGTGTGCGCTGGCCACAGAGCCGGCCTCCCCTCCTCTGTTTTTCTTTCAGAAATATTTGAGTGGGATCAAACTGTAATAAGATCCAAGCTCACTCAGAAACACACACAAGCACACATAGTTGTGCACATGCATGTGCACAGACATTCACACCTACAGCTCTATCTAGCCTGACTGTAAGTGGGCTGCAGGGAGGGGTGGGTTCAGGGACATAGAGTTGCTCCTGTGAATGGGGCCACACCAAAGGAAGCGAGTAGAAACAGTCCTGTCCTCTGATTTGAAATGAAACACTCCTTTCTCATGGCATGGAGTAAGCATGCCTCCTCCCTCATACTAAGGCCACAGCCAGCATGCACAGTATCATGTGGACGGGGGAATCAGAGCCCTCATTTTTTGAGGGGAACAGCATTTCCTGTTAAAGGGTCTGCCATGGCTCAGGGGCCTGGACACGGAGCAGTTGACATGGCTACCTGGCAGTGAAGTATTCAGTCAGCAAGGGCCCCCTCCTCCCCAGTACACATGCTGTCACCACCTCAGCATGGCCCGGCGACACTCCCTGAGTCAACAAATGAGGGGCTTGTCAGAGCGCGCACCACAATTCCTCAGAGACTGTGGTGAGAAGGGAGGATCTAGACATGCTAGGCTTTGGTTTCTTCCAACTGTGTTGCTGCTTGTACAGGACGGGCCAGATCACTCTGCATCGGCTGTGTCACACTGAGCTACTTGGGCTTTGGAAAGAGAATGACCAGTGCTTACAGGGTGGTGGCTTTCGATGCTGTGAGATAATTTGTGGAGCCAGTTTGTCTCTGATCATGTTGTGTTTGGACTGCATGATGGTTTTTCAGTATTAGCAACAAAATAGTGTCCATGTTGAGTGGATCAGCTGTTTGCATCTTGTCACTGAGACAGTCTCTCCACCAAGTCTATGCTGTAGTTAGTCAGAGCTGTAAGAGCAAGAACCTGGACATCTTCTGCTTAGTTCTGCTTTAACATACATGCCTGTAATCAAAACATTTAAGTTGTCCTTGTCATTGAGTATATTGCTAACCTGGAGATGACTTTGCCTGTGAATACTGTTGTAACTCTGGTAGAGAGTGTGTTTGTGTGTAACTAGAATTGTATGGGATCCAGACTCCTCCCCTCATGCAGGAACAAGTAAACCTCTTAAAAGCAAGTCTGGGGGGCACTGAGTGGATGGGTGGGGTGTAGTCAAATAATCAACTACAGTTTGCAGCCCAGGGCTACAGAAATACCCATTGAGCATTCTTCTGCATCGCACAATGGCAGAGAAACAGATCAGAACTGGTTTGGCAGATAAGCTTGTTCTACTACATTAACCAATGTATAGAATATATTCAGTGAAACTTGAAAAGCAGTTATTCTTCTGTTTTAGATCCTCCAGCGCCATGTTAATATGAGATTTGGCTTTAGATCGATACACTCTATGTTGTTAAGGTAATGTTAGAATTATATTTAAATGCAGATACATTTCTTTTATCTTTCTGACTGATTCCTGCACTTGTTTAACACGCTAAAATAATCTTACTCATGCATTCTTAAAAAGCTTTCCTGTGTGCACATCTTGTATTAATGCCTTTCTATTCATATCTTACTCATATCTTTAGTTACTGTTTGGTCATAGACATTTGGATCATTCACAGTGTTTTATTTAAACATGGCTGTGTCCCAATGTGGCACAAAGACAAACCCACCAGGCACTCTGTGATGTCTGTTTACGTCATGAGCGGGCCCAGCTTTCGAGTCCTTGCATACATAGTATACCTTAGTACTGTGTGTGTGAGGGAATGTGCCTTTGCTGGTGCAGCCCTCCCAGTCTGCACACACACACCTGTTTCCTCACTCCATGGACCTCGTCGTGTGAACATTAGAGCGAAGCCCTTTGAAGCAGGTCTCATTGCTTCCTGTATGAGTGTCTGAGGGGTGTTTTCCCCCTACGCATTTACTTTATTATGTCAGTCACATTGTCTCTGACATCGGGGTCTCTTTATGTTTGTCACTTCTTCATTATAATACTGCTCAGGCCAGCTCTTGCTCCCAATATAAGGAGTAATTAAATATATTTTTGCACCACTACTCAAGAATTTCAGTCATATAGTCTCTGTTGAAGAAATAAGTGTCACCGTGTTTGGTGATAGTAACAATATTGGTATAAACTGAACCATGCAGGCCTGCCCTCTGTGCCTGGTTTGGACTCATGGCTCCTACATTCTTCAGTCATCAGAGGTTGTGTCCTTAATCAGAATCAGTGGAATTTGTCAGCATGACACCGTTCATGTTGGTGTGAGGAGTCAAGATCATCCATGTGAATTGAGGGGCAGCCTCAGATTTGCAAGTCCAGGTGACCAAAGGACATGCAGTCTGACCTGAGTCACTGTCTTTTTTTTCTTCTTTTTTTTCCCTCTTTTCTTCCCCTTCCTGAGAGTTTAGGAAAGTTGGACTAGAGGAGCGGAAAGAATGAAAGTTGTCAGACGTGGATTACACAGAGTGCTGTCGCATTTACTGGAGGGAAGAGCACATCAGCAGGTAGTCAGGGTTCCCACACAGTAATCATATGGTGCTCTTCTCCGTCTGCCTGCCTGTCTCTGGAGGAAAGGCCAGCGCTGTCTCTCAGGATGGCTCATCTGTAGACAGGCACTGTGTCAAGTCCACTGATATTGACTGATTCTTCCAGGCAGAACGAGGCAGTTAGTAGATAGATAGGAAGGACCTCGTATGAGTCACACAACAGATTGCTCATGGAAATTAAAATGTATAACACACATGTGCTGTGACCACAAAGAAATGCATCTAAAATACATTTATTAAGTCTCTAGTTCTCTCTCTGAGTCTTTTATAGGTCAAGTTGCATACTAACATACATTCACATGCAAGAGCAAAGCAAATTAAACTGTGCAGTCAATACTAATCACAGCCCGCCTGTCTGTGTCAGGAAGAGGCTAGCACTAAGCATCAAACCATTCCCACCGTCTGTGTCAGAGACAGTGGAAATGCATGGAATAATTAGACAGTCTAATCAAGGCATGTGATGCTTCTCTTGATTAAAGTAGATTAGACTGGACGCGTACTTGTTGATCTGACTTTAAGGGCATGTGATTCCACTTCTGCTAGGAACTAATTAAATAGCATATCTGCTGTACACATCTGAAAAGATTTGGCATTGCACCTCTAATTTGCTCTGAACTGTCTCGTTCTGTGTTTCCATATTAGATCATCCATTTAGTTCATTGCATAGGCTTGGTACTTTATGGATGGCTCTTTTAAGTTGTGATGTTTCTTCTCTGATGCTAAGTGACATATTGTAGGTGACATCATTTATAGCACACCCAAATCCAAAACTAAATAATTTAGGAGCCGTGAAATACTAATAATAATTGTCGTCCTGTGCCTCTTTTGTGGGCGGGTTACTTCATAATGTAGTGTATTGAATATACACAGTAATTTATTCCCACTGTGCAGACATCTGACTCTCTTGATTTGGAGCTGCAATGTATTGACTCAGACAGAGTTATGGTTTGATAAAGTGACAAATGCATCAGCATGCCAGTGATGTCCCCCTCCCCACCTCAAGGCACAATCCCCCCTTGCTCTGTCCCACAGACCCAAGAGTGTTGCAGCCCAACTCATCTCCCCCCTGTAGCCTGGCACAAGGCCTCAGGTTTCCACCGCAGCCCTGAGCCTTCCCAGCGCCTGGCCGCCCACACTCCCTCAGGAGCCCCAATGCTCCAGGATACGGGATGTGGAAATAATGTGACTCGAGTGCTTCCACGCTGCCTCCCGAAATCAGGTTTTGCGGATTGTTTATTTGAGGGGAAGGAGGCCTCAGACAAACATCCTGTTTTAAAAAGCTGCCTGGGTTTTGTAGCAGTGCAGGGCGGTGAATTGCCCCTTTGACAGAGGGGGGAGACAGAGGAATGTTGAAGAGAAGGCCAGTATCTCGGGGGACATGAGGGGGCTCTCCTCATCCGTTTGTCATGTCCAGTCCAGTCCATTTTAAGCTGGGGGCGGAGGGTTGTAGCCATACATCCTGAAGGGTCTTTTGCACTATTCTCTCTGTAGTGGTGTAGGGCCTGTACCCACAGTCCTCGTCTCAAGTATCCGTTCCTGTCCTGGGAGGCTGGCTTCCGTTTCCCCTTATGTAACACACATACACATAGAAAAAGAGCCATTGATAACAGCGATAAGGCCATTTTTCATTTTCCCTTTCTCAGCATTGTTAGACTGTGCTGTGCCAGAAATGCACTTTCAACTTTTTGTCCCAGGGGTTATGACATTGAGAATCCTCAGTAGAGTCCTCTACAGCCCACATGACCTATTGGCTCATTTATATACAGTAATATGTCTGTTATTGTATATGGAAGGGTGTTGCCTGTTTGTATGATTGTACTGTAGTTTGTTTCCCATCTAGCTATTTGCAATGAGGTCTTTTGACCATTAGATAAGGATCTTTTTAAAAGTTTTAAAGCTTTTTTTTGAGTTTTGTAAATACTTTGAGAGTCATGATGGACAGTTTTTACAACAAGCCTTACCCTGAGTTTTAAGTGAGAGATCTTAAATTGTCACATAGCTGGAGAAAAGGGAAAATAGTTGTCATCATGTTGAGATTTTCTTTACACTGAATTTGCTCTAAGAGTTGATTTTCAGTCAGAACTGGCAACACAAGTCCTAGACATGGTGATGTAATGTGACCTCTATGTGCAGAGTGAAAGCCATGCTAATCTAAAGCACTCCTTGGAGAAGCCTGAAACCTCTTGCATGTCAACAGAAACCAGCCAGCTGAGGTTAGTATTTATCTGTCTCCACTTGGCAGGCCAATGTGGTGCCAGTGCTGCTGGGTGTTTGACTAACTTCTGAAGGGATCACAGATAAAGATAAATCTGCAGCCTTATACATGACTGAGTCTAGGCTCACAGTGTTGAGCTTGCCATTTAAATTTACAGAGTGTATTACAAAGCCAGGTTGAGGTGGAGTTTTTTAAGAAAATAAATGTTTCACAAAATTCACAGTTGGGCATGAACCTTGATTACAGTGGCACAGCTGATGTGTTTCTGATCCAGCAGAGCAAACAAAAAATATAGAAAAGTAACCTTTTTTGTAATGTATTTATTGTTGCTCATTGTCCATAATTTTTACTGTAACAATTAATAGGCTCAGGCACATTGACTGTATGCATAAATCCAGTTTTTTCTAGACTGAGTATGTCACATATCTGCAGGGATAAACACTCCTATTGCGTTACTAATTGCTCTGGTCTGAGTCTGTAGTGAGGGGCTGCACAAACACTGTGGGGAGAAGAACTTTACATCCTGTCCATTTTCACTGTAGTTAACTGCTAACTGCCACATGAGCTTAACTAACTGGGTTCAGCCAAGTACTATAATACAGCTGATATACAACAACTGGTGCATTGCCAAACTGCTCTGGAAAAAGTCTAGAGCTCTGATTCGTATGTGCAAGTACATGAACATTGACAGACTTATTTGGGTCATAGGGTTTACAGAACTGAAGAGGTTGCAAAACAGAACATCCTGAACCGAACAGTTAGGGACCAATACATGTACCGTTACACTCCTTACACAAAAAAGAAAAGTACAGTCTGTAGAAATAACAGGACGTGTACCCATGCTAAAAGGTTTGCCCTATATTCTACCTTAGCAAACAAAGTAGGTGAGCTAATCTTGTCGAGTGCTCAGGGAGAGCTGCTGTTACCATCTTCTCTTCCTTCACACCACAGTGCAGCACCAGCCTCCACCAATAGCTCCATTCATTCAGCTCAGGGCACAGGGTTACAGCAACAAATAAAGAGTGTGCAATGCCATTAAAAATGTAAGGAATGTCCAACTGTTAGTTTAGTGTTTTAGTGTGCCTCCTTTCAAGGCTGAGAGGGGGAACAATACTCCATTTGAGCTGGCCACTGTAAATGTGCAAGCCTTGCAAAGCCTGGCAAGCAGCAGTGAAGGAGGTGCCAGTTGTGGATGCTGTTTTTATTTTCTGACCATTTTACCCACAATTATAAATCCAGACACTGGCGTTGGCCGGCTATGATTTAGGCCTGTGGTCTGATTGCTGGCGAAAATAGATTTAAGAATTTTTTTTTTCCCTTCCTTCCCAGAGGAGCATTGACAGTTGTGCCTGAACCTATGGCTGTCAGTATTTTTAAAACTCAGAATAGCCACCGCATTCTTTGAGCCTCCAGAATGCTGTGTGTGGATTAACTGTTGGGGCCCGTGTCATTCGCCATCTCTACACAAGCCTTTTACAGCCAGAGGGAAAGGATAGGAGCTCATTGTTGATGGGTAAACAGTAAACTCTCAGTGTATCAAGGCCTTGTTAATTTTCCCTCTACTTATCATGTGTAAACTGAGAGATGGGGACATGATTTTTTTTCCTCTTTTTCTTATCTTGAACTTGATCTACTGGAACTATATCTTCATTCCACTCCCATGTCCTAACATGGGCTCTTTGCCATGCATGATAGACATAATTTGGAGTTTTTGATCTGGTCCTGTAGATGATGCCTTTTAAATTTAAGAACAAATCTTTATTTTGAGTGGTGGTCCAGCAAAACACCCATTTAAAAAAAACCTTGTTTACATTTAATATCTGAGCATGTACACATATGCATGAATGCAGAACTTCACAAGGAAAACTCAAGTTTTTGCAAGTAGTAGTCATTACAGGTCACAAACATGCTCATTGATTATGTTACTAAGGGAAACTTATTTTTACTTTTGCAATTTGTGTTTCACATATCTTTTATTTGTGTGCATTTTTGAAGGCTTGGCTGTGTCTCTCAGTACGTGCAGTCAGGCTGTCGCATTTCAGGGTACGGTTTAGATTAGAGGTCTGCCTGTAGCTTCCCCCTCTTCCCCTCTCTGTGACTGCCAGCACATAATTTACTTAATGAAATCCTGCCATTCCCTTTAGCTTCAAGATTTTTTGCAGATGTTGACAGGGAAGGACTTTGTGAATTATTGGAAATGTTCACTCCTGCATTTTTAATGAATGTCTTGCTTGTTGTAAACGGCTCAACTCGTCGTAGATGGGGTGGGGGGCAGTTGTCTTTGTTTGGGGAGCTGGTGTCTGGATGCCCACGGTGGAGCAGTGTGGGTTACAGCCTAGCAAGTGTTGTGATTGAAACAGAACTCTGGTGCCACATTATCCTGACAGAACACATTCTCCTCACAGACTCTGATCCAGTGGGCCGATCAATAGGAAACCATTGTTTGAACAGCAACTCTGTCCATCATAGCTGGTCCACCTCCCAGCCTGGTGGAAACCAAATACCTACCTTTCACCTTAAATTAGTCAGACTAATATAACTCGTAATAATAGAGTTCCTTGTTATTGTTCATATGAAACCAAACCTTCAACATAGCTCGAGCATATAGGCCAGCTTAAGTTGGTTTCCTCCTTCAGTGTTACGTCTTGCCTGTAGATCCTTGAACTTTTGTTAAAAATGACAAATTGAATAAATAGAGAAGTTCAATGTGTGGATGTTAAAGTTTAGACTGCACAGCTTTTTCACCCAACAAGATTCCCAAAAGGACGAGAAAGAAAGCAACCTTCTTGCTGCACCCCCACCCCCCACAGTCCTAACCAGAGTAGGAAGTTAGGAGGCACACCAAGGGGAGGAGGAGGAGGGGAGGGGAGGGGGAGTTCAGGAATGTGCAGGGTCTCCTCTACTCAAACGCTCCAGCCTTCTTGGCTCGAACCTCTCTCACACACTCACAAACAAACACACTCACACTCGCGCTCGCACACACAGAAACAGATAGGTTGTATGAGGAGGTGAAAGGGCACAGCCACCCAGCAGGATGTTCACTCAGTGTTTTGCTTTCTGTGCTCTTTCAGAATTCGCTGGACTTTTAACGCCGCCTGTAGAGATGACATTCACAAAACCCCCCCACAGTTTTTACAGACCTTGTGCATGCGCTGAAGGAGTCTTACAGGCCTCACTTGCATCCCTGCCATCACTTGTGTTCTATGACACATTTCAGAGGAAACCTAAAGGAAATGAGACGCTCAAAGAGCCATCACCCTCAAACCAGTGGTCTCTTACTCACGCGACTAGACGGCTCCTGCATATTAGCCTCCTTAGCTTCCTGTTCTTTCTACACCCTCTGTTGTTTATTGATTTAATTTATGGATTCTGTTTGTTATCTGCTATCAAGGGTTCAGCACTTTTCCTCCCTCATGGGGTCATCCCGAAACAGAAACGGAGGGAAAGTGGAGAGGAAGTGGATGACAATGTAAAGCATTCCCATTGTGACCAGCCAGGCTTGGTGGCTGGATTCAGTTTCTCCGGCTCCCACAGCGTTTTCTCCCAGCATGTAGCGCCCTTCCTCTCTTTCTATCTTTCTCACTTTATCTCTCTCCCTCTCCCTCTCTCTCTCTCTCAGCAGAGAAAGGCCAGACCTCAGGGAGAAAAATCCATAGACATATAAGAGCAGCTCCAGTTAGCGTGTCTGTCTGATAAAGCCGACTTTGATGGCAGCGATAGCCCAGACGCCAGCCTAAATGTGGCCTGCTCGGGGTTTATAGTCAGCCTGTAGGAACCATTGTCTACAGAATTAAAGCCATACCATAATCTGAACAGGAGAGGGAGGCTTTTTGCTTTAGATCTGCTTTGTTGTTGTTGCTGTACAAAAAAAAAGTTAAGCCCATGAAATTATGAGAGAGGATGCAGGAATGCACAAAAAAAATAATTTGTTCTGAAATTTTACACACACTGTCGCAATATACACACATACAGGCACACACGCACACACAGTCCTCACACCCCCACCCACGTACCTCCCCACCACCAACTCCCAGCCTATCAGTTCATTGGTAGAGTCTAATAGCTGGAGGGGAATCTAATCCTTGGCACAGGATGAGACACCGCTGCTCCCCCTCCTCTCCTTGCAGTTCTCCTCCCCTCCCCTCAACTGCACTGCTTAAAGGGACTGGCAACAGTGTTTTCCTCTTTTTTTCCCCTCCTCAGCAAAGTTTTGGAGGAATGAGTTCATCTCTGCTCCCCGCTTTGGATTAGGAGAGATGAAGTATAATGGAGGTGGCCCCGGAGCTTGGTGGGGAGATGTTAGCACGGAGGGGAAGCTGTTGTTTGTCTGCCTGTCCCTGACACTCGGCCTCCCATTCATCTCACTCCAAGGCTGCGGAGCTGTGTTTACCCCGGGGCAGCTCTTTTCTGCTTCTCCCTCTGCCCCCCCTCCCCACCCCCCTCTCCTTTTCGCGCTGTCTTTAAAAGCATTACTGGATGATCATCAAGGATTGCCATTGAAACTTTCAAGCCCCCATTTTTGTGTACTTAGTAGTAATTATCCAGACTCGCCCTTGAGTGCAGGGAACTCACAGCAGGGTGATCTGCTTTTTTTCCATATGTAAACCTGTGGATAGGGCCTGGGCAAGTTGTGTTTAACGCAGGCATATTTAAGGGTTGCGCTAATGGCATGTTGGTCTTGGTCTGTTTAAAAAAATGATTTGATAACTATAATCATGATCACTGTAAGCCGTTTTCTGGCCCTTCACAATAACAGTAGTCTATTATCTTCGGTATAATGCTACTTATACATGAATGCATCAGTTAACCCATAACCTCATACTATAATCAGGCCTCATCTTGAGTCTCGAAAGGCTGAAAACTGATTAATTCAACTGTTATGTTTTTAAGCTTAGAAATATTCTTAAATTTGAATATACTTTGAAAAATTCTTGATTTTCAATTAATTTTCAGATTTTCAGTAATTGCAATGTAACAATTTAGATTTGATGGTAAAGGCTAGAAGAATGAGAAGTTTTTTCTTAACCTTGAAAGTGATTAAAAAGTACTTAAGTTTTGCTCTTAAAAATCTGTATGACCCTACCTCCTGGGGCCTTTTTTCAAAATTTACTAAAAAACATTTTGCCATTAATACCCACATACCTTTACTGAAGTGATATCTTAGTTGCAGGATTTTTAACCTGTTATGTCGTATTTTTGTTAATATTTGCCACTATCACCTAAGGATCCCCTCCACTACAACTGCATTTTTTTAATGTTTATTTCCCCTGAAATGTCAGCCCTTGGTTATACTGACGTATATCCGTTCAAAGTTTGTCACTAGAGAGATGTTTCACATTCCTCCACCGAAGGGGGAAATGTCTGTGCACTTCCCTAAAATCTGAGATTCAAACTTACCCAGGCAAGCTAGATTTGGTGTGTTACAAAGTCAAAAGTCATTAGTAGGCAAAGAAATCTAGAACCTGCTGTACAGAGCAGGACAGAGTCAGTACAGAGAGTGAGAGTTTGCATTAGCACGACCACTAGCACTGTGTCAGCCAAGCTAAAAAACACAGAAACAAATAAAAGATGCTAACTAAACTTAACATTCGGGTGCATCTGCTAGTTGCCTATTTTGATGCACAACATACTCCTCATTTAAGTTTGGGTTATGAATGAGGCCTGAATGTGTGGCTGAATCACCAATGTTTCCTCAAACGCTAACTGTTAGGCATCTTGATGCGCACTGCTCTCTCAGCAGTTGACCTAGCCAAGCAGGGGTGGTTGTTAGGGCACAAGGCCTGTGATTAATTAGTCCAGAATTTCTCTAGAAAGAGTGGATGTTCTTCCAGCCCCTTTTCAAAGTCTTTTTAAACAAAGTTCAGATCACAATCCTTTTTGTGCAGACACTTTCAGGACATTGTTTGCTTTTGGAGTTCTAGCGAACTCAGATGAGCCTGTGTTTGTTGTCGGATCTGATGTTCTGCTTTTGATACTCTGAATTCCTCAAATCAGACAGGCCGCAGAGAAACGGAAAAACCAACATTTTCACATGGTTTCCATGGAGCTCACGCCTTGTTGTGGAAATCAAGCTTTGCACACCAAAAGCTTTCTGCTGCTGGAGTAGCGTTCGTTAAATATCTCTATTTACTATGTGACTGTACTGAAATATGCTGTACGTGCAGATACAGGCGTCTCCGGCTACTTTGAATTGAGTAAAAGTGTGAGTGGGCTTGTTATATTTTGCGTGATGTAATGTTTACTTGAACTTGGCGATTAAGGGAAAGCCAAACAGAGACTTTCCTTATCATATTGCTGGAACTCTGCTATCTGCTTTATTCCGTGTATTTCCTGTAGGCCATGGAAAATGCTGTTGACCAAACAGCTTCTACAGATCTATGTATCTCCACTTTTTTGATATCAACCACTTTGAGCCTGGTTACATAAGAGGCTAAGAGTTGATTAACTTTACGTGTTGCAGATCACTGCAGCTCACTAAAGGAAAGGAAGTGCAGCAGTCATACTGTGGCTGCGTCCTCTGACTTTGAGACTGACACTAAGAGGAGAGGCTTTTGAGAATAAAATAACAATAATAACATGCGCTACTATTCTAATGGGTAAACGGAGCTGTTAAAAGGTGACAGGGTTAAATGGATGCAGAGCACCAGTAATTGCTCCCAGCCTGTCATGGCTCCGCCCTGAGCAGACCCTCTGAAAGCCCAACATGGAGTCCAAGAGAGTTGGGTGTCTTTGCTGTGATTAGAGGGGAGGAAGACGCACGCCCTCCCTTCAACGCCTCATGTCAGACTTCCAGGACTGGTTTGAGCCTTGACTTGGCAAGTATCTGCATCAGTTTCTGGCGATATGCTAATAAATAAACCTGGCTTCATATTCGCTCATATCAGTTTGAGAAAGGTTGTTAAACATTTGCAAAACACCAAGACTGAAGAACAAAGGCCTCCTTTAAAATCTTAAAAACTGAGCATTAGAAGAGAGCGAGCAGAGAGCAGCTTGATCTCTAAAGTGGAGTTTGCTGTGCTGATATTGTCCCAACGGTCTGTTGATTGGTCCTAGCTTTGCTCTGCTCTGTTAAAGAGATCCTAATGAGTTCCTCTTTCAGAACACTCACCTCAGCAACCCCACCCAGCCAAAACACACAAGTTCAGGAGAAAAACACAAACACGCTGGCTGATTTTCTTCCCCATCGGAGCCGACACATGTGCGCACAGGCACACGTACACACTTAACACAACAGAGCGACAGGAAAAGGCCTGGCTCATGGTGTGCTCATTGTCTTCCCCCAGGCTCAGTCTAACATCTGATACATTTCTAACCTTTGTCCTGCTCATTCCTCTTCCTGGTCGTCGCAGTCTTAGTGGCTACCTTAGTTCCAGGCTACGTGTGAAAACTAGACACTGTCGACCAAATTGTTTTTGCTCTATTCTTCCTATCTATAAAGGAAGAGACGGTATCCATTTGGTCTTTTGTGTTTGTGTGTGCACAGTTTGAAAGTAAGTTTACCTTGATGTGTGGGCTCCATTTGATTTGAGACAATAGAGGGCCATAAACAAGTTGGGGCTGAGTTCTTTGTGTGGACGAGCTGCGCTGAAGTAAAAGCTGAGCTCAGAGTGGAGGAGCTGGAGTGTGGAATTCACTAATGGCACATGCATGTTGGGGCCCCTGAAGAGAGGGGGTCATTTCAGCCATCAGTGTGTGCGCAAACACACAGAGAGCCTGTCTGCAGCCTCCCTCCACCCCCACACATCCCCACTCCCTCGCTCGCTCTTTTCCTCCCCCTCTGCAACACAGAGAGCCTTGAACCAGCAGGCGTTTTGTCTGTGCAAGTCTGGTCAACATTTTTGCTAATCTTTGTATAAACTTTACTAGTGTGGGTCACTCAGCAGAAAGGTTTAGTTGGGTGGGAGGTGAGCGAGGCATTTTGTTGCTGTGTGGATCTGCGATGCTCCACCTTAAAGGCATTTGTTAATGGGGCGGGCGGTCATTAAGCCCTGAGAGCAGAGAGACTGAAAGGAATGGGGCCACGGGCCCAGGCTTTAAATCCTCTGTGCCAATAGACTCTCTGAAGCAAAATAATGGCATCACTCTGTGTGTGAGTTAATGGGAGCTGATAGCATGAAGGCTGGGGGGTCAGCGGGTCACGGGCTTGTGCTAAGTTGTCAGGGAGCTGAATGCCGTCCCTGGGCCCACAGCAGGGGGAAGAGCTGGGTGGAGGGTGAGGGGGACCCCCTGCCTGGCCCTCTCCCGTCACCCCCACTCCAGTGGAATGTGAAGAAGACGAGGGAAAGGGAGAAAGAGGCACCTCATTCTCCAGAAGTAAAGGGTGAAGAGACGGATGTGAGATCATAGACTCCAAGGCTCTCCTTTCCTCATACCACAGACTTTATGAGCAGTAAAAATGTATGACAGCCATGAGCGGTGTGGACTGAAGCAGCCTCTGAAAGTAGTCGACAGTGCTGTGTGTCTATTCAGTACAGTGAAGATAGAACTCTACCAAGGGAGCAGTAACTCACATTGGAGTGCTGAGGGCTGTCACTGGAAAGAGTTCACAGACTACAGCCATGAAAACTGATTTACTGTACAGAAATGTTTAGGATTGAGATGCCAACAGAAAAAAAATATTTTTTTCTTAAGCTGCATTTATTGAAGTGTACACATGCAAAACACAGATATATAAAAAAAACATGTTTGTAGATTTTTAATTCAGTCCCAACACACTACTGCAGGGACTTGTTTTGCCAATTTTTAATTTGAAACATTGAGTTTAATCCTTGATTCTTTTTGGTAAACATTATCTGTTATGACAGTGCATGTGTGAGCAGCAGTGACTGCCTCAGTGCTGGGTGGTCAGTAGGTAATCATTTCAATGCCCTCTAGAGGCAGGGGAGGAAATTGCAGGTGTTCAGTGGGACTGACCCCACTACACTCTCCACCTTCAGGATATGTATAGTAGCTTGTGTGTGTGTGTGTGTGGTTGTATGTGTGTTGGACGGATGTGCATGCAGTGGTATTTACACAAGGCTTAGATTTCAATACAGTGCCTCCTTCAGTATTTATAGCGAGGCCATCTGCTCCGAACAATAAAAAGAGATAGTTAATCCTTTAAAACTTAAGCCTTCCTTTTTACTGGGTCTGTTTGCTTTTGTTTACATTTTGTTTAATGGCTGTCTCTCTGTCCCCTCTAGATGCCAGTATGTCGCCTGATGCCCCTAAGCAGAGCCACTGGTGTAACGTGGCGTACTGGGAGCACCGCACACGTGTGGGTCGCCTCTACACAGTGTACGAGCACTCCGTCAGCATCTTCTATGATCTACCTCAGGGCACGGGCTTCTGCCTGGGCCAGCTCAACCTGGAACACCGCAGCAGCACCGTTCAGCGCACACGAGGCAAAATCGGCTACGGCATTCTCCTCAGCAAAGAGCCGGACGGCGTTTGGGCGTATAATCGCAGTGAGCACCCCATATTTGTCAACTCCCCTACCCTGGATGTGCCTAACAGCAGAACTCTGGTGGTGCGAAAGGTGATGCCGGGCTTCTCCATCAAGGTGTTTGACTATGATCGTTCGTGCCTCCTGAGGCACACCACAGAGGCTGACCTCCTGGACGGACCCTATGACCCCAACAGTGTGCGCATCAGCTTTGCTAAGGGCTGGGGCCCCTGTTACTCAAGACAGTTCATCACCTCCTGCCCCTGCTGGCTGGAGATCCTCCTCAACAACCATAGATAACACAGACGGACCCCACAAACTATCCCAAATACCATCTACCTAGATTTAATATAAAGTTTTATATATTATATGAAATATATATTATACTTGTAAATATGGAGTCATTTTTACAATGTAATTATTTATGTATGGTGCAATGTGTATATGGACAAGAGGAAAAAAATGGAAAATGCACTTTGGCTTATATATATTATATATATAAATATATATAAAGATAAAGAATCTTTCAATACCAACTTGAGAAATTATACAGCAAAATTAGGATGAGTCTGGATTTGGTGTATAGTTTTCATATACTATTAATATCCAGACAAAAAGCTAACACCATTCACACATTGATAATAAAGTATTCGCATAATAACTCTCTGTTTGGTCTGCGTCATTAGCTCTCTCTGTACAACACGTTCAATATTTCTCTCTGAGGTATTTTTACAGTTGTCTTTATATCTGCAAACACCATCATACTGAGCACTACTCATTCTGTTTTATCTAAACTACAAACCATCACAAATCTCAGAGTATCACCTTGTATTGCCCTCATTTAATATATTCTAATTAGCTGTATCTCATTCGGCATTTAGGCCAGGGTTCAATTCGTCTGAGAGTAGATGATATAAAGATTAGAATTCAACTTGTCCTCAGCTTTGCCAAAGCATGAAATGATTAGTGCTGTGATTTCAGTCTTACTTCAGAAGGGTTACAGGGAAGGGTGGTGTGATATCTGCACTAGAGGTTGCTGTTGATGAGTTATTTAAAAGACTGAAGCAGATAATTGAGGATATTTATATTTCTGTAACTTCTACAGTATCAAGTTTACAACTAGACTTAAAGAAAAGCTAGCTCAACTGATCCACATGTCCTTGAGGTCCTAAGGAGCCCCGGTAATGAGGCCTGAGAGGAGATGGTGTAGTGGAGGACAGTATGGGAGGAAATGATGAAACTACTCAGGCTCAGCAGTTAGGTGATCCTTTCAAAGGTGTTTTCTTCCTCAGCACATCATCGCTGACCCATGGTGGCAGGTCTCGGGTCTCTGCAGCCAGCTTATCTCACAATGGACGTTGTTATAACTGACCAGGGATGCAGCGCCCTGAAACCGCCACAGTGATACTGGAATGTATGCAGAGAAACCAAGAAGTTTTACAAGCCTACTGGAATCTTAAAAAACTACAGCCAAGGTGGATGTGGTTGAGCTGGCTTCCTTCATAATTGCTGGTGTTGGGTTGTCAGATTGGCGGTGGTGGTAGCGAGGAGGAGGGGGGAGCAGAGGTCTCTGCCAACATTCAGCAATAGAGGCATTCACTAACACTCTGATTCTGGTTTAATGAGTGCTGAACTGTACAGTTACAAGGATACGCGTTATTGAAAGTGGGCTCTCTAAGACATCAAAACTGTTGGATGAGCTTTTTGAAGTTTGGGAACAATGTGCTGTGAGCAGAGAGACAAAGTGACAGAGGGCTTCTGTTTTTTATGACAGGTTCTCATATATATATCTTTTTTGTTAGCAAATGCTGCTCTCCAATCGTTGGCTGCTGAGTGCAGCGTCTCTGTCCTTCCCCTCCTCCATAAAGGCTCAGACAGCCTCCTCCAGGCCTGCTGTCTGTCTGGAGCCAAGACTGTGTAGAGTTCAAACAGCAGAGAGGAGTGGCTCCACTCCGCCTCTGTCTCTGCCTCCGCTCTCTTCCCTACAACTGGGGGCCATTATCCTGCTCCTTTGTGTCTCTGTTATGGGAAAAGGGCCCACATCACCACTGGAGAGGAACTGGCAGACAATTATATGGGGTGGCGAGGAGCTAAGACACATAGTGGGCAGATTACACAAGCCACCACAGAGGGTATGAGAGGGGGCCTAATTAGACAGGGCTGGGGAGAGGCCAAGCGACAATACACATCCACTGGAGCTGCATCTCTGCAAAGGGCGCCTGCTCCGCTCCGCTCCAGAGCTGGAATAGTTGTGGCAGGAGGACTTTTAACCCAGGGCAAGATGAAGGAGGGAAAGGAAAAGCCATGTAAGCAGCTTTGTGTGCTCCATGAGCTCAGGAATGGTATTGATTAGCAAGCTGCAGTCGTCAATCATTTTCTGGAGAAGTCTGTGTCACTCTCGGCAAACCCCCCAAAAAAAAAACCCAGCCGCCATTTTGTTCCACTGTTTATGATCCGCTGAGCTGTAGTTGCAGCACTGCATTGATTAGAAACGGATGTCAGAGAGAAAACAACATAGTAGCTACTTTTCATGACAACACAAAGCACTCTGTGTATGAAACAAAAATGCTGCATGTGAATTTATCTGCATATATGTTTCTGTGCATAAATGAGTCCCTGAGCTTGTGTGCGGACAACTGCTTTTTAAAGCTCGGAGTTTCGAAACCCTGTTATTATGGCTTCTGTCCTGCCAAAGCCTCAGTACATTCCTTAGACTGTAGATTCTTGTCTGGAAGCTTCTCCTCAGGCCTGGTTCTCCATGTTCACAGTCGGCAGCAGAGCATCGAGGTCTCTGATCATCATAATCAAAGTCATTAAACTCCTGCTCCCATTAAACAAAAAGGTGAGCCAACCTGAAAAAACACCCCTCAGTTAAATGTGAGCGCAAATGAAAAATGGGGAGTAACAACATCTCCTGTTGGTCTCATTAGAGATTAGAGTTAAAACAGACACAAAAGTCAGCGCTGAAGAGTTTGTAGGTTATTTGAGCCCGACAGATGTGGAACTACTGAACCTCGCCACTGCTCACTCCATTTGATGACCCCGTGCTGCACATCTGGCCCCAGTAAAAACACAGTGAGGTAATAGCACCTTTTGAAATGAAGAGAGATTACACAGAGCGCCTGAAACACTTCCTGCTCTCTCCCTCTCGCTCTCTTCTCATGAACGCCGGCCCCACGGAAGTCTTCTCACCTTAGCTGAGGGTGTTAATTACGGCTCCTCGCAGCTGCCATGCTCGCCACTTACTGGGCATGCTGACACTTGCCAGCGCACAGGGGATCCACGCTCTCAGAGGGGATTATGGGCCGGCACGCAGGGCAAGCAAAGAGAAGGAGACTTTTTCTTTTTGGTGTTTTTCCACCTTAATAGGCTGAATTTAAGACAGCGGATGAGAAGTGGTGTGACTGATGTGTCTGTGCTTTGGTGTGGGTTGCAGGCATCTTTGCCTGTACAGGTGTGTGTTATGCCTCTACAGCCATCACAAGAATTTTCTTCACACTCTTCTTTGCTGATAAATCCTGCTTCCAAAGTGACATTTTTTGTTTTCTATCAACCCAGCGACAAACCATGATTCTGCTACTGTGCTGCAGACCTCTAACTGAGCCTGGAACAGACCATTGAGTAAGCATTTACGTGGTTTTTCAGAAGCCAAAAGTAGCTCGATCCTGATGCTCCTCTGCAGATCCCACCCTCCCTCTGGTAATTACAGGGTGCGCAGGGGCCTCTCTGACGTACGAAAAGGATTTATTTTAGTGAGTTTCCACAGAGGTTAAAAGAATGCCACACTGTGAGCACACGCACATGGACACGCACAAATACACTCACTCCCGTCGGTTCAAATCTGACAGCACTAATCGACAGCCTATTGCTCTTCCTAGGAGCACAGTAGTTCTCACTGTGGCACTCAGTTGTGATCAATATATCTGAATTTGGATCTTCTGGATTTCTCAGCTGATTTGTGCAACTTCAAAGCATTTTCTGTAAAGTCTGTTGTCGATACAAAACTGAAGCGGACACAGTGAAGTCACACTCGTTAATATAACACACTCTAGCTGACTGAACACAAGAGTCTCTTTTTTAAAACATGAAACTCCTAAACTAGGATGTTTTTCCCCTTGAAATAAGAATTCCACTTTCAATTAACCTCAACCAAGAGACAAGGCTTCATTCACTGCAGAGACTGCTTGAATTACATTCTTTAATATCCCATTTGTCTCTGAGGCAAAGTTTTCTCCCTTTCTGTCAGCATGAAGAGTTTGACTGATGAGAAGAAAAGATGTGTTTGCTGAGTTTTGCATACTGTCCCAAGAATCTCTATAATTTATACCAGCCTTTAATAGGGTTCCTTTATGGGCTATAATCAAATCCCTCAGGATCCCTCTATCTAAATTGTGAGGCAAAAAGCACATGAATGCAGTGTGCTACAGCAGTGCTGAGATACATATTTTTACGCCTGCATGGTTGTGGTTGTGCCTGCCTGTGGGTTTTTTGGAAATGTGACTCTTTGAGGGAACCAATCACAAATCAGTTTTACACATTGAGCTAAGTAATACAAAATACATTCACTTAACACTGGATCTCACATGTTTTAAGAAGTAATCCCATATATTAAAGTATGTCTTTGATCCCACCAAGAACTCAACAACTTTTTTCCACAGGCCCAGTTTGTCCTTTTAGAAGTCTGAGTGTTTTTTTTTTTTTTTTTTCCAAAGGCGCTGTAAAAGAGAAGATCTAGGAACGCAGCCCCCCCCCTTTTTTCTGCAGGGCTCCTAATATGTTCCATATTGTGAGTTTAAATGGGGTGGACTCAGGAAATGCAGTCACACTGCTTTGCCTTCCAAGCTTCCAGTCTGAGGTTTGGCCTGCAGTGCTGGTGGTTCTGTGGACTGGGGCTGATTGGGCGGCTGGAGCTGCCGAGGCGGTTAGGCTCAGCCATGTGGGCTTTCTTCCTCCTCTCCTCAGGAGCCGAGATGTCCACGTCGCTGGTTCTATTATGTTAGGTTTCTCTGCCTGCAGAGGAGCCCCATCTCATGTAGGCTGCACAGTGACGACTCTAATTCTGGCCCGAACACACTTTGTTTGCCTACTGCAACCTTCTCAAAGGTGAACCACTCTGGCTTATTATGCAGAACTGCTTAAGGAAATACTTTGACATTTTATGACATACACTCATTTGCTTTCCTGCCCAAGGTTAGATGAGACGATTAAAGCCACTCGTCTGTGCTCTAAATATGAAGCTGCAGCCAGCGACCGGTTAGCTTAGCATAAAGGCTGAAAACCACAAGCCTGGCTCCATCTTAAGGTAACGAAATCCGCTTACCAGAATCTCTAAAGCTCACTTATTAACATGTTATAGCAGCTGAATTCTCGCATTCAACTCCAATTTTAAGGAGTAAAACTCCAGCAAAGAAATAGTTGTACCTAACCCCTTGTAAAACCACAGTTTTTGTACTGATCGCACAAACAAGATATAACTAGTTAATTAGTGAGCTTTAGAGGTGCTTGTAGTTTTGTTACCTTAAGACAAAGCCAGGTTAGTTGTTTCCAGCTGTTTCCAGTCATTGTGCTGAGCTAAGCTAACAGCTGCTGGCTGTAGCTTCATGCTTACTGCACAGACATTAAAGTGGCATCAATTATCTCATCCAACTCTCAGGAAGAAAGGCAAAAAAGACTATTTCCCAAAATGTCCAAGCATTCCTTTCAGTTTTTCTTTATCCTTTAAAAGGGGATTAACAAATACAGTCCTTTTGCTGCTCATTTCATTTCCAGTGTGTTGTGAGATCTTCATTTAGCTGTTGCCAAACCTTCAGTTGTTGAAGATAACTTTGTGTATCTGCTTAAGTTCTCTGCTGAGCAGTGCGAGGCCCAGCTATGAGCGTGTATCTCTGAGATGCATGGAGATGAGTGAAGAGACTCAAATTCCAGCCCAGAGGTCAGGTTTCGCATTCCTGGGGCACACACCAGCTCCTGTCACCACACTGATATACCTGCTGAATGTATGAGTGCCAACGAGCTGCCAGGAATGTGTGTGTGTGCGTGTGTGAATTGCACACACATCTTCACAGTGGTGTATGTTTTTTATGCAAACTAATGTGTCAAAATGAGCATATTACATTCCATCACAAATCATAATACATGCATACAGAAACATAATGAAGGAAACAAAGGAGAGAGCTGGTTTTTTTTCGTGTCCTTCTCATGTGTGATTCAGGAGTTAAAACACACAAAGATGTAGGTGGAAACTGGCTCATCAAATCAAACTGAGCAACCTTTACTCCATGGACACCGTTCACGATTAGCTCAGAGGGTGGGTGGGTGGGAGAGCAAAAAAAAAAAATGCAGGGCTCCTTCTAGTCTCATTCGAGCAGAGCTGATGCCCTCGTAACACAGAGGAATCCAGAGAAGGGAAACCGCCGCAGCTTTTAACTGCTCATGGTGCCCACTGGGCTGCTGTGCCGCACCATTATATTTCCGTGTTAAAGCCTGGCTAAACAAAACTGGCTTGTCTTTGTGTTCAGTCATTTTGCTGTGATTTTAATGGGAAAAGGGATATGAATGCCAGTCCAGCCACGCGCAATGTTTTTCATTATTTTAACAATAGTGTTTATTTGACTGTCTTTGAACTAGGCCTGTATGGGTAACATGAGGGGAAAGTAAATCACTAATTAGATTTAAGTGTTGCTTTCTTTGTTGCAAATATATTTACAAGACAGATCTTGTATAAACTTGGGTTCAGAACTGCATGAATTGTTGCTACGTCCTCAGACTTTTGGCCGTGAGGAGGCTTTTTTAACAATAAAACTACAAAAAAAGTCACTAAAACTTATATTAGTCCAACCCTTTGTAGAAATTTTATGGGCCAGAACATCTTGTTAAAGCAGTATTCTTGATGCTATCTCTGCACTACATTTATATCAGGCTTGGCAGCCTCAGTGCAGTGTAACTTTACATTCAATACTCACCTCTTTGCCAATACAGTTGCAGTAGACATGATGGCCTCTGGCTAGGAATTGTTGGCTCATCTGCTCAATATTATGGATCAGCAACACAATAGCTCCATGCGGTAATTCTTTTATTACTATTTTTTGTTATGGTCACAAGACACTGAAAATTTTGTAGCCGTTTTTTAGTGTTTGTTCAGGTTAAAGCCCATCAAACAACATGTTGGGTTGCATTAACTTTCCTGACAAAACCTGGCCCAGAGGACGGCTGTTCAGTCCTCAGACTTGGTGCTTTTGTGGGGTCCCTTGAGAACATAAGCATCCCCAGAGGGCTCCCCAGCCAGTGTTAATAACATGTCTTATTCCTCAAGGGCTGTGCAACATGATCTCCATCTGACATTCCTGGGCTTTTGTTTGTCTCCGTTTCAACTCCTCTCCAGCCCCAACTGCTTTCCTCGTCCCGTGCCATCCCATATGAGGCTGTTTAACATCTTAATCTGCTGCTGTCTTTCATCTGGCTCCTGTTAAAGCCTTAACAGAAAGATTGTGAATGCTAACTTCTGTCAGCACCTGGCTGTAAGAGAGCAGGGGAGAGGTGGAGACGGGGAGAGGAACAGACAGCAGAAAGACGGAATGAAGGATTTAGAAAAGCAGACAAGAGCAGAGAGAGTACACATTCACTCAGTGATGGAAGGAGTATTTAGAGCCTTTACTTCAGTGAAAGTACTAATATGGCAATGTAAAAATACTCCATTACGAAAGCAAATCTTGAATTTAAACTCATATTTACTTATGTACAGAAATATCAAAAGTCAAATTTCAAATTTAGTAGAAAAAATGTCTCTATTTAATATGATATGATAATTTTAACCACTATACATTAGCTTGGTCTAGTGTTTCCCAAGCAAAGGGTCCCATCCCTTGAAAGGGCCCCAAGATAAACATGAGTTGTAATGAGATAATTATTATGGCAAGAAAAGAGGAAAATATTAAATTCCATTGTACAATTTTTTTAACTTGTTTTTGTGAAATATTGGATGACTTTTTTTCTCTGTGGACCTTTTTATTTAAATGAAATCATCTGAGGTTAAAGTGAAAATCACTCTCTGGTGTAAGTATGAACAGTCCTAAGATACTTGTATGGACTCACGAGTCAAAATAGCTCAAAAACAATAGTCTAATATTTAACAATACATCATTTTTAAAAGCTCATTGTGTGTCCTTTATGCAAGATCCTAAGAGGAAAGGTAACTAGTTACTGCAGCTGTCAAAAAATTTAGTGGTGTAAAAAAAATGCAGTATTTCTGTCTGAACTGTTAAGAAGCAGAGGTGTCATGTAGAGTAAATTATCGCTGCTGCTCTTGCCAGCTTGTTGCTGTGCAGGATGGTGAGGTTCTCACAGATTCCTCTGCAGATTTATGTGAACGCCCATCCCCTCACCTGTGGCAGCAGGTATGAGTGGCGGCAGCCTGTCAGAGCTGAAGGGCCTGATGATGTTCTAACAGCCATTAACATGGCAAACAATTGTTAATAGGAATGAGCCCCAAGCTACAGGAGCCGGGTCAGCATCGGTGCAGACGGCCCAGGTGTAACAGACAACCGTGGATGTTTTTGTTGTTAGGCGAACCAGCACAGCCTTAAATAGAGCAAAACACAGATCAGTTCAGTCTCTGTGCCATCACTGAGCACATCTCCACTCTCTGCTGGCATTCCTCTAATTGCTTACGTTTTTTTTCTTTGGCCTGTATGAACAAAATGAAGCAATCCAGGGGAATTAATATAAATGCTGTAATAACTGCCCTCAGGGATGCTCAAAATCAGGATAATAGCAGGCGCCTTGCTAGCAGAAAGAAAAAGAAAATCCTCATTACACTTGCTCCTGCATTCTTCCTGGATGGCCGACATGCTGAAGCTTGTCACGCCTGCTAGGAGAAGTGTAGAGACTCATCTGTGTTGCTGCCGTTCATTCCTCACGCGCCCCAGCACAGGCTGCGATCGAAGAGGGAGGCCCTGAATCTGGCTGAATTATGTGTTTGTGAGGGATGTAATGAAATTCATATTTCTTGTAATGTGTTTTATGTCCCGTGGCGCTCTGGTGTGAAAGTTCGGTTCTTCTCCAGGAATCCAAGATGCAGTCTCAAGCTCTCATGTCTCGCTCTCACTCTCGGGTACAGGTTTAAACTGAGGGCAGGGTAAATTTGGTCCTCAGTGCTGGTTTATTACTGCTGGCACACGCACGTTTTTGGGCACAACCAGGCATCTGCTAGTATTTCAGGTCTTTGGCACGGCCTCAGTCGGTGAGGTACAGTATCAGGGGATTTCTTCCCTCTAGCGATGATTCCAGTCCAGCCTAAGAGGCCTGTTCACATCTAAAGAGAGGCCCCCTGTGTCAATGTGATCACTGTGTGAGAATCCAAGAGAATAGGCAGGTGGTTGTTGTAGCAGGACAGGCTTACAGAGACGCGCTGGTGGAGGCTGATCCGACTTACTACATGAGGAGTCAAAGAGCTGTTTTATTTTGTTTTGACTGGACAAATATTTGTGAGTCCATTATGAGGTTACACCTACAGACATGGGCTTAGCAGACAGTAGGAGTTTGTTTTCATCCTTTTCATCTTTCCCTTGCTGCTCCCCCTCTTCCCTCCCTACTCTAACTCTCCTTCCCCCCCTCAGCTGAGTTTTTAATATCAAAGTGCGCTGTCTGACAGGGGTAAGTCTCAAACAAGGGCCCTTTTGTTGGGTCTCCCTCCAACCGGCCAGGAACGACAAGAACTTGTCAACCCTTGTTTGGTTAGAAAGGAAGATGAAGAGAAGGGAAAACGGTCGGGACAGAATTGGCTCTTCAACAACGCACAAAAGAGATTATTTATGTGTCTGGCAGTGGGTATGAAACTAAATAACTTAATTTCAGCTTATTAAGGAGCAGACATACTGTAGATATGAAAACACTATTCATTTTTCAGATTCCCCATATATTTAATATCATCACATATAATAGGGACACAATCTCTGTCTGTGCCTGTGGGAAAGGGGTAAGACTGTTACGACTTTGCCAGAAAACAGAGCGGCAACTCCAGCCAGGGAAAATATACTTCATCAGTTTGACTGGTATTTACACTAATGTCTTGTCATCTGATGCTGAGGCCATATACTACGTATATCCAGCAGTGGTGGAAACCAACCAAGTACAATTACTCAAATCTGTGATTTTCTTTACTTGAGTAATTTCTTTTTATGCCACTTTATAATTTTAATCCATTACACTAAAGCATGTTTTGGTCTGCTTTTTTTCTTTTTAACCATAATCGTTGCTTAATTACCTAATTTGATTTTAGAAACAAAACACAACTGGCTTTAAAAAAAAAAACAGGATGCATTATGTTATAATTAAAGGCTCTGCAGCTGTTTTCAGTTATGTGGCTTGTTAGACTGAGGCCTACAGGTGGGAGCTGTGTTTCTGTGAGGTCTCAATAAACTAATAAGTGTCAAAGTCGCAGGTTGTTATTTGTCACTTTGGATTGGCTGCCAAACCTCAAGAGGGCGGGTCTTATATAATGTGAGCCTGTCTGTGAACAGACGCCAAGGAGAGAGGTGAGATAAGACAACATGTTCTCAGGTTGCAAATATATGTATGTATATGTACATTTTATACTTTACATGTGTTTTATTAAAGGATCTGAATACTCGATCACTGATATTTAGTAAATCATGGAGTATAATCTTCTCAGTGTTGTTTTAGGTTAAAAGAAGATAACCACCATTGTCATTAGAATTATGAAATAAACATAAAAACATCTTCCACAGAATTGCGTGCTCTTATTCTGGAAAAAATCGAAATACCCTTAGCTCTTGTGACATACCACAGTATTTCTGATTTCCCTGTTTGTGATATGAGCAACCTCATGCTGGCTTTGATGAGTCGCACGACAAAGATCTTCATGCTGATTCCAGGACTGATATTTAGTTTGTTCCCACACTCGTAGAGGGCGAGGATGAAGTCACGGCTGAGAGGGCGATCGTTTGATCTCAGCGATTAAGGATCTGCGTTCTTTTCAGCTTCTTTATCTGATTGTTGACCTGCCAAAGGTCACTATGGCCGTGTCACCACACCAGAATGCATTGAGTTCAATCTCTGTGAAGTATTTGTTCATGTTAGCGACATGGTACCTGTGACAATCGAGATGTGCTGGATATCAGTGCTATTCTTGCTTGAAACAAACCTTCAAACAAACCAGGATTTGCGCCGAGACAAGATGTCCTTCCTGTGCTATGTGTAAACTCTGTATGACCTCTGTGCACAAAGAACATCCCTATGAGCTGCAGTTCAGGCTGTAGGTATGAAAATGTACGTTTACAGTGAGCTGTAATGTACACCAGGGGAGAGGGAGAAGGGAGTGCTTGTGGATGGTGGCCAGCTGAGGCCCCAGATGTGCAGCGTTGTTTGGGCCATGTCTTGTGTTGTAAGTGTGTAGTGCAGAGCTGGCTACCGGACACACACTGAGGGATCTGGGCGGCAGATGACAGCTCACTGCTCCCAGCATGAAAGATAAACTGTAGGCTATTAAAGATTTACAAGATGAAAATGTTCCCAAAAAGAAATCCTTGGTTAGTGAGAAGAGAGATGTGCAAGTTTTTTTTTTTTAAACATGCAGTTAAAGTGTAATGTGAGAAAATTAACAGTGTTTATTTTGATATTAGTAGCATTTTATGTTACTTTTGGTTTAAATTTGATTATGCCAACTGAAACAGATTATGCAGATAAACTCCAATACTGAGTGACATTTTCTACACAATGTTTGTTTGAGAGTAAAATCAAATTGAACATTGTTGTTCGCTTCAGAAAAAATAAGATTAACAGAGAGTTGGCTTCGGTGCACAGAAATATCATCAATTTCTGGGGCCACCTGCAGGCAGTGGAACAAGCTGTAAACACAACATCAGCATATTATCACCTCGTCAAGTGGTTATGGTGAACCTGTTTGGAAACAGTTTCTTATTTACATATCCAGCAGACACTGAGAAACATTATCATTCATTTGGAGTTTTTCTGATGAATGCGTGTTCACCCTCGTTTAATCTCTGTTTTTGGTCTCTGCTAACTCCTGAGGGAAATGTCTGGCTCTTCAGCTGCTAAGTGCTGTTTATCTCCAGTATGACGCTGAGCAGGTTGCATACAGTAAGTTTGTCAGAGCTTTTTAATGAGACCATCTGTTGGCTGCAACCAGAAACAAAGTTTGTGAGAACAGTGAAAGCGAACCAAAACAATAAAGTTGCATGCCAGAAAATAAAAACCACAAGCTGAATGATAGAAAAACACCAGATAGAGATGAGGAGAGGGTTAGTGATAAATCTCTGTGGGTTCATTACTGTAATGTTTGTGCTCAGTTGGTAAAGAACATACAGTAGCTTCAAATCTTCAAAACCCGTTTTTTGGTCACTTGGAGGCATCAGAAACATGATGTTAAAACAACACCAACATCTTATGACCTTTATAATCATCCTCTGACCACTGGATGAATGTAATACTCACTTACACTCCAGCTTTTGAAATACATCTGTCTCATAGCCGCTCCACTATGTTTATGAGCTCTTTGCTAACTTTTTCTCCTGATTGGTGCTGAACAGGTAGCGTACAGTTGTGTTTTAGAGCATTTCTTACAGAAAACAGCTGCGTACTGTGGCCAAAAACAATGCTGAGAGCCTTGAGAGTCAATCAAAACAGTTCAGTTTTGGCCCATTGAAGCAAAACACTGGGCACCAAGATGCTAAAATGATAATTCAGTATTCTCTGAGGGTTCATTTATATACATTGTTCTGCTTTGGTGAAATGAAAGTAAAATCAAATCAAGATAGAGTTTGTTCATGTTTCTGTTCATGTTCCTGCAAAAATAAGGTGATTTTTCTCATCTCTTTGTTGTTGTCCTTCATCTTTTGACATTTTGTGCCTCTGACTTCGACCCTGATTGTTTGTGTATGCTGTAATATCGTGACTATTATACTGTTCTTTTTACCACCTCCTTCACCATTTTCAGGTTTTCCCTTTCCGTCTCCCAGCACGTGAACCAGTGCTGTTGGACTATTTGTCCTCCTCTTGCTTCGGTTTTTCCATGCAGTCATGGAGATGGCTACCTGTTCCCACACTGACTTGTGGACAGAGAGTTGAGGCAGCAGAGGTAATGCTGTTCTGCCTTCCCACCAACTTGTTTGTTTTCCACCTTACGCTACACACAGAGAATGAAGCATTACTATTTTGGGACACTTAAAGTGGGGAAAATCCTCCACCCAGCAGTTATGCAATAAAATAACATAAAAATGTTCCATATTTCTTTCATGGGCTTTTTAAGAATGGTCAGTGCTGCTCGAAGGCCACGTGTGGAGTCCACGGAAGGTTTGCTGGATGGACACAGAGCTCGGGGAGGGAGTGGAAGTGTTCTGTCATGGTTGAACATGGGCGTCTGGTGGTGATTAGAGACCATTTGTTTCTGTCAGAGCACAAAGCTGCAGCCTTCTCTCTGCCTGGTAGATAAATTAGTGGAAGTGAACTGGATAAAAGGAGGCACACTCATCAATGAGATACTTTGACACTGAGACGTTTAGTGATTACCTGCACTGGAATGTTTTTCTGCGATCAGACAGATCAAATTTAAGAAAAATCTCTTTTGCTTGTTTTTCTTCTCTGCGTGAGTGTGTGTTCTGTGTTCTCAGATTTTCCATTTGTGTGTCAGGCCCTTGTATCCAAACTTGTCCTTTTTTTAAAATTCTGCTTCCTTGTTGTTTTTTACTCTCTCTCTCTCTCTCTCTCTCTCTCTCTCTCTCTCTCTCACACACACACACACACACCCACACATGCACACATGCACTCTCACACATACATAATAAACATACTCGCTGATGACCTGGCTAATGCTTGTTTCTTGTCTAAAGAGCAGAGATAAAGACAGAGAGGAAAGTGGCGAGCGGTGCAGTAGAACACCCCCCCAACCTCCCCCACCCCCCCTCGTCCTCCCCAAGGGGATCGGATGTTCTCAGCCGTTATAAGCAAGCAAAGCTGGCGGCCGGCAGACCGTCTGGCTCCAGAGCAGCCCGGGCACACAGACAATGCCAGACCTTCTGTCATGAGGTTTGCTTTCACTGAGGTCAGCTAAACAAGCCTCTAGGCCCTAAACACAGCCATGTGCACACGCACTCTTCCATCCTCGCACACATGTGCACATCTGAACACACTCAAGATAACCTACTTTACTTCCTACCTTAGGCAACAGTGTCAGTCTCTTGTTTGTGTTGTCTGTGTCTGTGTTTGCAGTATCACTCTGTGCTGCAGTCAATCACCTCGCTCCGCTCCTCGAACTCAGAGGCCGGTGTTTGACCTGCACACTGTGCCAACAACCACATACTTTGCATGCCATAGCATTTTAATTAGAGCATTACTGTACATTATTATGCATATAGCAATGTGTTGCCAGTAACTGTCAGAGTGAGCTATAATAACTGATGTTGCACAGTGTGGCATAAATCATATTGACAGCCAACTGTTGACTAGTAACGATACATGTTTGAAATATTTTTGTCCATCTTGTTGACACATATGGAGAACACATAACAGTATAATCTAATCCAGTGGCGAGATGCAACTAAGTCCGTGTATGTGAGTACTATACTTTAGTACACTTTTCAAATACTTATCCAGTGTTTTCACTTCATATTTTTGCATATTATCTAATATTAGCCTTAACCTGCCTCCAGCTAAATCATGAAAATGCTACATACACAGTAACACATTGACATCCTCTCTCCTGTTATGCAGAATGTAATCAAATGTTTTTTTTAGCTAATCTAGCAAATTAAATGCCCAATATACCAAATAATTGCCCCAAATCAAGGGTCTTTATCACATTAATGCAAAACCCTATAAAACATACAATGTTGCCATTCAGTAAAGCAGCTCTGTTCATTGGCCATCATATCCTTAAACAATCAGAGATTTTAAAGAAACCACAATGTGAACGGTGCAGAAAAGTCTCTGCAGTTATGTCCTAATCCTATACCAGAATGTACAGTTTTCTCCTAATGAATGAACTCTTTCTAGCTCTTCTTTGACATTTACACTGAGTTAAATTTCAGAAACGTAAAACTACATGTTTTTATGGCTGCACTACTCCATCATCTGGTTATATTCAGTATCTTTTGGGCATTGATTTACACATTTCATCCAAATTCTGCACAGCAGTTTTGGTATCTGTGTTAACTTTTGGATTTCCTCTAACATTGGAAACAAAGTTGTGTGGGTTTGACAAATGTTTAGTTGCACAGAATGTTACGACTGACTCACCTTCTGTCCCTTCCTGTAAGAAAAGCAAGTTTGTTGCAATTGTGTTTTATAGCAGGAGCATGCTCCTCTGTGTCTGAGGGGATACATGGAGAGGAGAGGAGGGCTGCTGGATGGATCTAGCCTTCTGTGTTTGGGGATGCGCCAATCTGCCTGCACTCAGGAGAGCAGAGTAACTTTTGTGAGTGAGTTATTCCAGCTGAGGCGTCTTTGTAGCCTGCTGCAGCTGTTTTTGATTTCACAGTCCATCCCCCTCCTCTCTCCCGGCCAGCATCTCATGCCCCCCCCGCCCCAACCTCCTTCCATTACCACCCTTAAACGACACACTGATACACGCTCACATTTACTCTCACATGTTAAAATAGCGACATGTACCACAACAGGTGTTTACACTCGCCTGTCTGTCTGCGCAGGTTTCAGAGTGATTTATGAGGGACAAGAGGAAATTAAGTGTGACGGATTACATTGTGTTTAAGACACCGGCAAGACCTGCAGAGTGTGCGTTCTTTGTAAGAGGCTGCTGGTCTGCAAATGTGACTCCTCTGATAGATTGAATTGGCCTTTAACATTTATGGATCACTTATAGTATGCTTGCATACGCACAAAAACATGCATTTTAAAAAAAAATGAGGTATCAACAAGCATTGAAGCATATTCAGCCAAAGATTTTTGTAATGTAAAGGGTCACACTAATAATAAGGGGGATGTTTTGCAGATTTTATGGATTTGTCAGGGTTGCATTTTTTTTTTCTCTTTTGCCTTTAGGGCTGCCAGTTCTTTAGCCTTTACCTCTAAATCTGTCATAGGCACTTTGGCGTCTTAATGCAACAAAATAGCTTTGTCAATTGCATTAAAAATACAGAGGTCTCATAATTAGCAGTATATTAAATATATAGGCCTACACTGCAAAATTGAGACAAAAAGATCTGGCAAAATAGGAACAAACAACCGTGTCAAATTGAGAGGTCTACAGCACCGTCTCTAGAGAAGTAAATAATATGCTCTAAAAAGTTTCCTTTTATCCTCCCTCCCCTTTGGCCTGCTCCCACTCTGCTCTCCAGTCCATCCTTCCCTCTTATATCTCATTCTCTTCCTTCTCACCCACCCCTGCTTTTTATCACTCCCTCTCTCTGAATGAGCTGCCCTTGGATTACTGGGGCTTGTGGAGGTCTATCAGAAACATGTGTGGAGGGCTGGAGGCGGCTGATGGGAAGTCCTTCGTTGAAGCGGCTCACCCTCATTTCTCCCAAAGAGCCCGAGCCAGCGGGGAAGAAAAACTCTCAGCGAGTTCAAAGACAGAAACTTATTGGCTTTTTACAGGATATTATTTTCCACTGAATGGATAAACAGGAAAAAACTTCTCACCCTAAACCGCTCTCTGTAAAATACAGGAGCCAGAAAACTGGATCGTTCTCCCCCTTTCGGCTTTGCCTTTAGTCTTTAGTCTGCTCTGGCTTTTCGCCTGTGAGTCTCCTACTTCTCCTGCCCTCTTTCTCTCTCTGACAATCTTATGTGTGTTTGCCTTCATATAATAACATCAGAGACATGACATGAATGCAATATTATTATGATCACATTAAAACATGCCAGTAAATGTGAGAAAAAGGACAACATGATTAAAATGTCATCATAAATTGTGTGATTGTAACTGCTGATTGTAAATGTCTAATCACACTGTATCATTATGAGACAATTGTACAAGCAGCAACTTAAGGAAATTACTACTATAATTCACTGTTTTTGGGGATTATGCAAACACATGTTACACTGCCACCTTGTGGACTGGTAGGCATACACTTGCAATAAGATATAGTTTGCAGTTTCAAAATTTTTTATTTTATTTTAAAAACACTTTAAATGTGCAAACAAGCACTGAGGCTGTGTGTACCTTGTGTGTTTTCTTTATATGTGTGTGTTAGCACTGAGCTCAAAATCTGCAGTACTGGAACAAGTACTCCTTTACTTACACCTGAGAGTGTTGTGTTAATGCATATGCAGGACAAAACATTTTAAGATGGTCAATACTGATGCATCAGTTCATAGGAAGCATTTTACTATGGTATTCCTTGGAGGTGAACCTATTTACTTTTTTTTTTACAGTTTTGTTAGTTCAGTCCAGTCAGGCCCCTTCCAATGGATCACACAATAAATTTGAGGGCAAGAAAACAAAGGTAACACATTCTGGTTTAATCCACATTTTGGGAGTCCTGGTTTCATTTATGACAATGTATTTTTTTAAACACAGAGTATTAATCTAAAAAAATAACAAGTAACTACAGTGTTAGAGAAAATACAGTGAAGTTAGAAGCACTATATTCATACATAAAATATAGTAAAGTACAGGTAGAAAAGGAAATATTGTGGAAAATAAAAAATATTTAAGTATAGCACGTTATACTACACGTTAAACAAGCATCAGCATAACTGCATGTATATGTGCATTTTGCCATTTGTGCTATAATTGACAGTGTGCAAACAATGAGAGTCACATGCAACAAAGATCAATGGTCTATGGCAACTGTTGTAACCAAATCACTCCATCAGTTCCAGCCTATGTGGTGTGAATTCACCAGTAACTAAAAGTACATTACAAAGCCTAAAACAAAGCAAAGGAATGCTGTTGAAACAAGAAAATGTCTTCCCTGTCTCTCTTTTAGCTTCCAAGCAGAGCCGGAGCTGCCTGAGAATGGGCCAGAGAGGGAATGGAAAAATCCACGGCATTTAGGTGAAGCCATGTCATAAAGGCAACACTAATGAGCCGGAGGTTTTAAGAGAGGGAGAGGAGGAGGAGAAGGAGGAGGCGGGAGGAAATGGTTTGCATATGGATTTGAAAGAGCACAGGCATCACAGCTATGTTGTGTATTTAATGAAGCAAAATAATCCTGGTGCACATGTCTCTTTCCACTGCTGCTGCTGCTGCTGCTGCCCTATTTCACACTTCTGTTTTATCTTTTGTTAAAACTTTATACACATTAATTTGTTGCAAAAATTAGGTTAGTTAATATTACAGAATAGGAACATACTTTGAAGAGGCTTGCATCACAGAAAAGCATCACTGTGCTGGTCATTTTGTTGGCATTATTGTTCTTTTATGCTCCTTTACCATCAATTAGACCATATCCAGCTAAGAACAACATAAAACTTTGCTGTGGCTGCCAGCACTAAAACAAATAATGTGAGATCTATTTTATGTCCCTACTAAACTGCTTCCTTTGCTGAGCAAAGTATGGATTGACCAGAGGCTACAAGAAAATGGATAATAGATATAGACAACTGCTGGGGACTGTACAACAAGGCTGATCTTTCTTCTCCTTTAGCCACATAAAAATAACATCGATATAATGGTATCTAGTTGACAAATTTACAATGTTTTTGGTTGGACTCAAATGAATGGTAGCCTGTTTGGCTAAAAGAATAAGTAATAAGACTAAATTTTGTTCAAAGTTGTATGTGATTTACCAAACCTTTGTTTTGATGTTAAAAAAAATGATTTCATTACAACATAAACCATATATTGATCTTTAAAAACACATGAATGACACACCCTCGAAAGAATTATTTGAAATAACAGCTGACATTGTTTTGTAAGTCAAAGTAAATTCAAATCTTGAGATTGTCACTTCAGTGGAAAAAGGTTATATATTGTAAGTGTAAGTGTAGTTTTTGTGTTATTGAAATTTTCACTGGCAGCCCCACAGTGTCATTTCTTACTTGAACTGCTAAATTAAAACAGCAGAAGTGATTGGGTTATGTGTGGGAATTTTTTTTAAAGGCACTTTTTTATGTGACATAATTAAGGCAGTTTGGCCCTTTTCAACTTAATCCCCTTTTATTTTTCACATCTGTGGCTCCCTGTGTGCATCCGCTTTGGAGTCTAAGAAACGTCCAAAGCACACACATTGATGAAAGATGTAAAATAAGCAACAGTTGCATCCTTTTATTGAAACCTTGTTGTCAAATCTCTTTGTAAGAGTTTTATTAATTTATTCAACTACCGCAAAAGCATAAACACGATACAATTCATTGTAATTTCTAACATCTACTGGTCTTTTTTTCTAATGAAGAAACCCTCTCATATAGACTCTCTGACTTTTGTCCAACTACATCACTTGCTCATTCAGTCCCAGTGGTTCGGGCCTGCAGGGAGGCTGCCATGTTCTAACATTACTGACCCTCTGGATGGTGGGTAAAAAAAATGTTGACGGCTGCAGCAAAGGACAAAGAGGACACAAACATAGTTTACCTAAAAACAACAGCTGAGGGGCAGGACTGGTCTCTCCTGTCATCAGTAAGATCCTGAGGAATGTGTTTATTTACTCCCCTGAAACATGGCATCCTAGCTAATGCATGTCAGTCAGCTCAGAAATGACTGCTTGAAGGTCGGTCACCAGTTAGTTGGAAGAGCTTTACCACAGTACCAGGAAGATGGGTTGAAATTGTAAAATGCTAATATGCAATAAATATCTTAATAGGATTTGTTACAAATATGTGTAAAATAAAACAGCGCTTTCTTCTTGAAATGTTTAGACAAATACATGTCTTCATATTCATATTTAATTCTATTTCCTAAAAGATCTAAAAGCCATATAAGAGAACGCAATAATAGATAAATGCACTAAAAATATTTTCATGCACTATTTATCACTGATTCAATCGATTTACTGATGTACTTTTAATGCTCCTTGGTGTATAATTGAAAAATGTATGTTTAAAAATGTTTTACAACGATTACAATTGTTAATATACTCACACTAATGAAAACCAATTTTCTGGATACAGTAAGAGAGATCAAAAAGTTTATAATTGCTTGCATACTAATGCTAATGAGAACACATTATAGGGAATCACCAAAAATAGTGATGAGTCCAATAAGAGCTCTCCATAGCCCGCAGCTCTCTGAAATAAGCAAGTTTTAATGTTTAAGTGTAATGCTTAATTATCCATATATGGCCATTTACAAGCCTATTGCCACAGGGCTCCAGCTTCACAACAGTCCCCAATCTAATAGAAGCTAGCATTATTGCATGCAGTCAGAATTATTCACTGCGTTACCCACGATTCATAGCATGTATTAACACAAGCAATTTCATGCATATGGATACAGTGGGTCTTAGCAGGGGAGCTCCTGATTGCTCTGAAACTAATTTCACAATCATTAGTTTTGGTGGTGGTGTGAGTGACAGAGTGTATTTACCAGATCTCAGAAAATGACAACTTCCACAAGCTTCATGGGAGAAGTTGCAAAGATGAAAGCCTGATTCGTTTAAGGCTGTTTTTCAAATCTGCTTTGTAAGATTCAAATTAGTAATAAACCATCAGAATTATCTAATGTCGATCACTGATGATATCAACATAAAATAGAGTCACAGAAGGGTGAGATCCTTTGGTAAATACAGGGCCAAGTGCTTGAGGTTCAGGCCATACAGAAAGCTATTTTAGCCTGGAGGTGAAATTAATGAATCATGGCCAAGTGCTGCATTCCATCCATATGTAGGATGAGGAGATATTTTGCAAAGCCTCTGAATCAACTTAATGCTGTTATGGGCCATTGTTCACAATAAACATGTAAATTGTGCTTATGGAATAGCCTATAAATCAATGGCACTGATTCAAAAATAAATTATAATCACAGTGAGTCCTTACTGTCCTTAGACACTGACACAAATTTAAAAAAATAAAAATAAATACACAGACGAAGAATGTTGTGTTGTTTACAAACAAAAAAAAATGTTTTCATAGTATAAGGCCTTTTTTACATTTCAATTTTTAATTGTAAAAAATGTACAGGTGTAACTATTAACATTATGAGTGGCTGTACTCTCTTTAAGTATCCAAGTAAACCACTGGTGGAAAGTCACTGGGTGTATTTGTTTGAGAATCAGAGTTAATTTTAAGGTACTTGTACTAAATGGAGAATTTCATTTAAGCTACTTAATCCTTCTGCCCCACTACATTTCAGAGGGAACTATTTTACCATACTTCAGGTATTTGTAACTCTGCAAATTCTAACACACAAAAACTGACTAATAAAATGTGATGTATTATTTTAGGTTAACACGATAACTTTCATGATTTCCAGGGGGGATATTCCCAAGCTACCCATCGGTATATAAGTATTTCAAATTAACTCCACCTTAACCAGCTGCAATATTAAAGTGATGTACACTTGATGCATCAAAAATTACAATCCAAATGCAGAGTATTTTTACTTTTGGTAGATTAGTATATTTGTGAATGTAGGAATTTTACTAACCTCTAACATCACTACTCTTATTTAAGTAATAGATCAGTGTAATTTCTAAACCATGTATGACAATGATACTATAGAGTACTGGTATTGCACATACCAGTACTCTGAAATTGAAGCTGTAAAATGGAAATCAGTCATCATTTATGTTGTTTTAACAACTGTGCTTTTCCTACTGTGTGACATAAATTTTCTGGTACAAAACACTTAGAGATGAGGGTTTTCCTTAAGTCATTTTAAGATAGGTGTAATATTCAGTTTAAAGTCAGGATATACAGCAAAAGATATTTTTTGCTATAATTCCACAAAAATCAGCTTCTGTGTCTTGGTAAATTTACATGTTTTTTGTATGTACAATACTAAATGCTGTAATAATACTTCAAAGCCACTAGGTGGTAACGTGTTCATGTATTTTAGCCACAGTACTTAAAATTTAATGGATTGATGTGATAAATTTAACTTGTATGTTACAGATTTTCTTGCAATTTTGGAAAATACATCAGGATAATATTCTAAACAATAATGTAAAATTGGTGCAGAACAACTCTACTGGACTCATAAGGTCATAGTTCATATTCTTCTGAGGATTTAAGTGTTGATAGAGAGGCAAACTCAGCAACCAACTGCATTGTTTCTGGTTTAAAAAAAAATTCTAATGCTTTCAAATGCTGGCAATCAATCAATAAATTGTCATTCATTAATTGATTCTTGTCTAATTATAAGCTGCCATAACAGCATATGTAATTGCTAACTTTTATGCTGTAAATAAATAGCTTTTAGTCCCGACAGTTAACCAACATTTGTAGGAGCTGAGCTGACTGACAGTCCATTGCAGAGGCTAACCTGATAAGTTAAAAAAAACAACAACAACTTAAAAAAGTAATAAAAAGACAAAAAGAGTGTCAACCTGAATTAGACTAAACACTAACAAAATGTATTTTCATACAGCTGGCAACTAAACAGTTGTTCATAATATTGGTCTTATGACTAAATATTAAACATTTGTAATGTTTTTTAATCAGAAAAGCCATAAGTTACAACTTGTCAAAGGTTGCCTTATTAGAAAGCAGTATCACAAGCTAATATCTACATATTGAAGGAGTGGGGGATCGTAAGCTCTCAGTTTCCTGTGAGAATATGGGGAATCCCAGTGGGGAGGGAGGCGGAGAGAAGGATTTGATAGTGTATCACCTCCATTGGTCAGAAGGCAGTGGAAAAGGATTTAAGGTTGCTTTGGTTCAGGCCAGAGGGAGGGAGAGAGGAGGGAGTTCACTACTGCCCCAGATTTGGAGGTGCCACTGTCTGGGGAGAGATTGATAGCTGCAAGCAACAGATAACAGCTCGCAGTGTGAAGAGAGATTAAAAAAAGGGCAGAGATTGTAGGGAGAACCGGTCCCCACCCACTTGGGTCTGTGCTGAACAGCCACGTCTGATTTTAACACACTACAATTAGGTGCTGAGGCAATAACAGGTTTGTGTAGGGTGGTAAATGTGAGCTACTCTGATTTTTTTTTTATCATACAATACTCCTGAGGATATCATTCATCCTACAGAATGTGTATTTATATCAGAACTGTAATTGCAATTGGATAGATAGATAGATAGATAGATAGATAGATAGATAGATAGATAGATAGATAGATAGATAGATAGATAGATA
>JAPZDY010000023.1:15517334-15539713 GCA_029783645.1 Ctenochaetus hawaiiensis
TAGATAGATAGATAGATAGATAGATAGATAGATAGATAGATAGATAGATAGATAGATAGATAGATAGATAGAAAATATTTCTGTGACCCCTAAAATGTCACTAATATTTTCCCATATGCACATACAGTAGGAATATCTATTCTAGTTGCTACTCCATCTTTGTCTCAGCATTGTTTTGACAGCAGCCCAGCTGATTAGGTCCCCCAAAAAACATTATGCTTGTTTCCCACGTAACCCATGAGTGGTCCATCACAATGCCATTGTTATCCATCAGATTGTCTGCAGTCATTACTTATTCAGCCAGCCGTCATGCCTTTTGTCCAAAATCATTCTTCTCTCTGTCCCTAAGACCTTCCTCTGCCTCCTGTGGCCCATTTACCCCCCTGTTTGACATGTATTTCATGAGCCCCCCATTTCTCTCTCTCTCTTACACACACACACAGACATGCAAAATGTCTCCACACCAGCGGTCCTGCTTGTGTCCCCAGGTAGTAAAATGTGCTGGACAGCACTGTAGCAGACTATGAAAGAAAAGGCCTTTTTTCAGAGTCAGTATTACTATCATATGCTTATTTGGGGGTTGCGTTTCACATGTCCTATATCTTGACAAAATGTCCATTGCCACTTGTTATGTTCATGATAGGATGTGTGAATAAAAATATTGTATCATATCCTATGGTCAAAATATACACATGTACACAAACTCATGATCCACACTTATATACAACAACAATGTATACAACAACTTAGATCCTCCACTTTCGACAGACTGACAAATGCAGCCATTTTATATTCTTTATTTATATTTATCAATGTGTTACTGCTCTTGTTTATGTGTAACAGAAAATAACCGCCTTGTAATCCATAATAGGGCATATTGTCAGTTACACACAGACCAAGTTACAAACAAACTCCTGTTCAGGGAGCCATGAGGTGAACACAATGTTATTTTTTAGATGCCACTGCCAAGATAGATATAATATTTATAAAAGAACAAGGAAGTAAGAAGCCCCTCCAAATACTTACTTAAAAATAGACAGCAGTCATTGATGGAGGTTAAAAATAGAGAAGAGAAAAAAAGTGGCAGGCCCTGGGCAGGGATATTTATAGCACAAGCACACTGTTGTTTACTTGAGGCAGCAGCCAGGGGTACACTTATCAATAACACCACAAAAACCCAACCACCACTGAATTAAGAGTAGCCTCCTTAGTCCAGATGCATCTGAGCTGAAATGAAGTGAAATCATGTCACTTAAATGATGGGATCAGGAGGATCACTTCTAGGAATTTTCTATTCATAGAGACAGTAAAAATGCAAAAGTTGGATCACTTTTCAATTTTGAAATGTGTCTGTTTACATTTTTTTCTTTGTGTTACCTCTTAAGTTTGACATTTGGCACCAAATAACACTCATAAGTTAGAGTTAACAAGACACAACCTTGTTACCACAAGGTAAGGAAAAATTTTATTAAAAAAAAGAAAGAAAAACAATGATCAAAACACAGTGGAATAAAAGTGGCTTATCAGAGAAGATAACAATGTTTAATGTGATAGTTGTAATGGAAAATGTATAAAGATAAGATAAGAATTGAGTCTTACACACTTGTTTAATACAGAAAGAGGACAGACCAGCTGACTGAGGGGCAGGAGGAGGGGCAGCAGCAGCCCGGCTGGTGGAGGAACAGCTCCTCTCCGACAGACTGCCAACTTGATGGGAGGGAACCTGCGACGCCAGCCGCTGCTGCCGAGTCCCCGGCAGCGACCAGCCACTCGTCTGTCTGGGAATTTAGCTAGCTCAGCCAACTAGCTGACTAAGTCGTTGTTACAAAGAAACGACAAATTTTGCTGTTAGTCTCGGTGGCGGAATTAAATCGTAGTACCGCTGCAAATTATTTATGTTGTAATTTAAACATGTCTATATTACCGTTCACTCCTCCAATCGTGAAGAGGCTTCTTGGCTGGAAGAAGGGAGAGCAGAACGGGCAAGAGGAGAAATGGTGCGAAAAGGCTGTAAAAAGTCTTGTTAAGAAGTTGAAAAAGACGGGACAGTTGGACGAGTTGGAAAAAGCCATCACAACACAGAATGTCAACACGAAATGCATAACCATACCCAGGTACGTTAACGACTCAAATAGAGCTAACTAGGTGCCTCACAGTTAGCTAACGTAACAAGCTAGGCAAGCTAGGGTCGATGACAACTAATGTTAGCAAAGTAGCTTGCTAGTTAGCTTGAGCTAATATTAGCTGCACCGTGTTTTGTTAGTGAAGCAGTTTTCCTTTTTAACATATTACCGTTAGCTTTGACAGGTTGGTTTTTAAATTAATTGATAAAGATGTGAGCGTCTGGCGTTATCTAATTGGTGTAATTGCAATGAAAGTTAGCTTTAGCTGCTATAGTCAAAACATACTTCATAGAAAAGCTAGCATTTGCTGACCAAGACCAACTTAACCTGCTTTTCAGCTTATTTTTCATATTTCGTTGTGTACACATGATAGCCAAACGACACAATATTAATCTGAAATACTAGTACATTATTAACTGTGAGGAATTTGAGTCGGTGTCACTGTTCTTGTGAGAAGCTGTTGTGCGCCTCTGCCCTTCAGCTCATACATTTAAGTACATTATGTCATTTTTCCTTTGTGAGTTTGCACAACTACTGTGACAGGTAAAAACGATAACATGTAATTACAACTGAAACCATAGGAATGTGACATTCAGTACTTGTCAGTATTTATCAAATACCTAAGCAAGTTTAAAAAAAAAAAAAAAAAAAAGTCCAAACAAGTTTCACCGGCTGACATGGTAACTGTGAAACACCTACTGCTGCATAAAAACAAGTATGTCCACAGTTCACACGTGCGACGAGCTGGAGAAGGGGCGGTTTGGCGAGGCAGATCTCTGACTCACAGAGGATGTTTAGACTGGAGTGTGTGTGTGTGTACTTTGTGAAAGTTGAAATAAGGGCTGGGTTTAGGATTCCTCACATGGGACAGCAATCTTTCTTAAACCAACTCATTGTTTGCTGGCATGTTAGGTAGTTTTTTTTTTTGGTAAGATACACGACTGCTGCATACAAACTGTTTTCTCAGTGGTCTGAATGAGTCACAAATGTTTATCATATGTTTTTGTTGGGTTCGAAAATGAATCTAAATATTTGACAGTAATGATAATGTCACACTAAATAATTAGAAATTTGTCATAAAAAAGGATAACTTAATGCTTTCCTAACTGTGAATTACTGCTGAAGTTGGCACAATTACTCTTCATTTAGAACAGATTTTTTTTGTATCTCCTCTCTTTATTCCTACATAAGATAAACAAGACAAACAGAAATGTTGGCCCTGCTGATGAGGGGTCATTTCTTAAATTTTTAAGTTTCCTTCAAGTTTTTGAAGGAATATTTAATCCGGCAGCTTGTAGGCCTATTTGCTAAAAACAGGCAAACAAACAAAACCTGGGAATCCTTCATCTTCGTGTGTCATCTAAGCTTTTTTCAGTTCTTGGGAATGTGCTCTGGGCTCCAGGTAGGGTGTGGATCACTGTTTGAATTGTGGTTCAATCTCTGTGAGTGCAAAAACGGTGGATTTGAAGAACCTGTCTTGCTGTCTATTGGAAGCACAGGGAGTTAGTGATTCTGTACTACACAAGTTCCACTTTCTGCTGTACTTTCATCACCTCCTCTAATGTGGCCTAGGTAGAAAGGGATCGTCAGCATTTAAAGAGGTCAAATGCAGGTCTGTGCTTGCAACTGGACTAGACTCACTCAACACAAAATTATTTTGTACCACAACATGTGCCTTTATGTTAACTGAGAGCAGTCAGTTTTTTTGTGTCATGTAGTTATTTGGTTTTGGTTTTGGTTCAAATTAACAGACAGGATTAAAAACAGTTGTTTTTTTAAGGGACATTTTTTCTCTGTTGAAAAATGGCATCAGCAAGGTGTCAGGAATGGAGGGCAGGCAGAAAAAGGTATTGTTTCAAAGATTTTTGTCTAAAATCAAACCGAGGACATTGCAGTCAGAGCTTGTCGTATGCATCTTAGCTGCTAGGCAGCTTGATTACCCAAGTGGTTTTATCATTCATCATATGTTTCTTTATACGCAGGCAATGGGAAGTCCACATTTTCTTACAGTGTAACATCATTAACTGGAAGTGGTTTCTCCCCCACTCAGGAATTTCACAGGATAAGAGGGGCTGCATTGGTGTTGAGAAGCCTGTGAGTCCCAGGTTAGCTGCTGTACAGTTATTGTTTCTTCTGTTTGATAATAGAGTAGCCATTGTCCAGCTGGGTGTCACAGCACTTGTCATGTCATAGTGCTTAATCAGAGAGACAAGACATAGCCAAGGCCAATCTAGACAGAACCATGGGGTGCCAACCTCAGTTGACCCAACAAATTCACCCTCTGTGCAGGAGGTAGTGCTGGAAGATGAGTCTGAAGCCATCTCTTTTGCTGTGGTCACAGATGTGGTCTGTAATCTTTAATCGAATAGTTTAAATTGCACACATTGTTGGTGGTGGTATGTGTTGTTTTAGGAAGATATTTCCAACTATCTTGGTATCACAGTGCACAAACTTGACTGGAACTGTGTGTGTGTCTTGGCCCCCATTTTGGTCATTATATGCTTGAGTATGATATGTCTTATTTGAAATTCTGATTTTTTTCAATTCTGCTGTTTATTTAAGATAAAGTATATAAGTAGTTTAGATGGTATCTATTGCTGGATTTGGCAATTAATTGCGATGGATGAGAATACAAAATGTGGAATATCTAGAATTTTATTTCATGAACCACTACCGAGAGCTATCGGGCATCACATGCAACAAGACTAAGGACTAGTCTTAATGTCTACAGCATCTTACCCTGCAAATATACAATTATATTATTCAAAAAATTATATATATTTAACCTCCAAACCTGTAATTTAGGAGTTTCTGTTACTCTAAAACATTAGGCTAATCCTAATGTTGCATTGAGTATCTCTAGATTTTGTCAAACATTTAGACTCTTCATCAACACACACTAAATATATACAGTTCTTAGAAAATCTATTACTGTATTTTTCTTCAGTGGTTACCTTGAAACTTGCACCAAAGCAGCTTTAACTTATTTGTCTTAAACCCCAAGTTCTCTGTGACATACTTAGCAGAAGGCCAAGCCATAGTAAAGAATAAGAACCATATGTTTTTTGTCTGATGACTCAACAATGAGGTGGACTGTTGTTGAGTTCAGCTGGAAAAAGGCCATCACCACACTGGCTTGTGCTGTTGCTGAGGGACTGGTTGGCAAAATGACTGCCTTTCATACCTTGAGTATTTTAATATACTAAATGAAAAAGTAAACATTGCGTAAGCAGTTTTGTAAAAAAAAAATATATTTTGAACTGGTTTCAAATGCTTGGAGTTCTGCGCTCAGTTAAGAGAACTGGGAATAATATTAAAGGTTGTACCTTATAATTCAGAAAATGATTTTAATCATAGTGAGGGCCCAGAGCAAAGCAACAAACTGAATGATTGCATTTAATCTGCATGTGCCACTACAGTCTTTTTGGTGTATTTCAGATCTTTAGACGGGCGTCTTCAGGTCTCCCACAGAAAAGGTCTTCCTCATGTAATCTACTGTCGCTTGTGGCGCTGGCCTGACTTGCAGTCCCACCATGAGCTGAGGGCTGTTGACCACTGTGAGTTTGCCTTCCACACGAAGAAGGATGAAGTTTGCGTCAACCCTTACCACTACCAGAGGGTGGAGACACCAAGTAGGTGCAGTTAATTCCTAGATGAGCCAAATTACTGTATTTAAAATAATACTTTTTTGCCATGCAGTATACATAAGTGAACTGGTCCTTAATGAATGTGTCTACTTCTCTCCAGTTTTGCCTCCTGTCTTAGTGCCACGACATACAGATATCCCTGCAGAGTTTCCACCATTGGATGACTATAGTCCATCTATCCCTGAGAACACCAACTTCCCTGCTGGCATTGAGCCCCAGAGTAACTATATCCCTGGTAAGAAATACAGCACCATTATTTCTGTACACAGAACTTGTTCTCATTGATCCAATGAGAATTTTCATAAATTATTAATTAGCGTGTGCATAACTTGGAGAGGACTGAAAAAATGCTTGTATGCCTAAATGCAGTGTTACATTTAATCCTGGTTATTGTAGAAGAATTTAAAACAATAGGGAACTTGACTGTAAGCAAAAAACTCATTAAGTAAATGCTGGTTGCAGTGATATTTTTGCCTCAAATGTCCAAGGTTGACCTACCATTTACAGAAAAAAAACAAAAAAAACCCCCACAAATCATTAATTAAATCACAAAAAAAAAATTCAGCAAGTAAAAACATATCAAACCATTGCTATGGCTATGTTGATATTAGTAGTGTGTACTTTATCTTTGTCTTTTTTATGTTACAGAAACTCCTCCACCAGGATATCTGAGTGAGGATGGTGAGACAAATGATCACCAGCTCAACCACAGTATGGACACAGGTGAGTCACATGACAGTGCACACGGTTCAAGCTCATACTGTTTCAATTATGCCTTATTGGGATCATGAACCAGTTCTCTATTACTGCTCTATTTTAGGTTCACCCAGCCTGTCGCCCAATCCTGTGTCACCTGCAAACAGTAATCTTGGTAAGTAAAAACTGGTCAGCTCTCCTTACAAAGCAAATCTTTTATCATTGTCACATATCACAAAATGTTAACCAACTTTAAAATGTGTTTTAAGTCAAGTATGTAGAAATATGACACAATAGTTCTCCTCCTCCTCAAGCATCCAAACCTGGAGGCCAACAGCTTTATTATAGTTAATTGTATTATAATTATTTTCCTTTTTGTGCCTCTTTAATATTAGTTCATTTGGAAAATTCAGGTTTTCAACTGTCTATCTTCACCACAGCATTGATGTAAGTTGTCAAATTCTGCAGTGTTTGTTGGTCAGCCAATCTTGTTTGTAACAGCTGAGAGTACATGTATGTGTGAGAGATAGATGAGCAAAATATACAGGAGCAGTGGACTACGTCTGGGAGGCATAGCCTCAGGGCAGTAACAGAGTAAATATGGTATGAATGGACTCTTTGTGTGTAGTCTGTTTTTTGTCTGTGGAAAAGCCTGCAACAGAAAGCTCAAGGTAATGCAATAAAAACAATATCCAGTTGCCAGGTTATTCTATCTATGTCGAAAGTCACCAGGAGGTCATTGTTGAAAAACTAAATTAGTATGTCATGTCTTGCTCATTCCTTGCTGGGGTGAAAAGGATCGTGGGAAAGAGCACTTGAAGAGAACTCAAAGGGAAACTTTATCAGCAGAGTGCATCTTTACAATCAAATGCTTGTTTGACTGCAAAGCAGTTTACCTGTTCTAATGAATTTAATTCCCGCAAGTGGGGCCTTCTATTTCACTTAACGTCTCTCCATCCAAACCTCACCCTCTGCTCACACAGACTTACAACCTGTGACGTACTGCGAGTCTGCCTTCTGGTGCTCCATCTCCTACTATGAGCTGAACCAACGTGTGGGAGAGACCTTCCATGCCTCCCAGCCCTCCCTCACGGTAGATGGATTCACAGACCCCTCCAACTCTGAACGCTTCTGTCTGGGCTTGCTGTCCAACGTCAACCGCAACTCAGCAGTGGAGCTCACTCGCAGACACATAGGTACTTATTTTATTTCAAAGGGACACATAAACTTTGATCTAATTTGCCTTCAATATTTGGGCTTGACATAATCAGCAGGTAGCTGTTAGCTGAGTGAAAATCTCTCTCTTTCCTCTCTAGGACGGGGCGTGAGGTTGTACTACATTGGGGGAGAGGTGTTTGCAGAGTGTCTCAGTGACAGTGCCATCTTTGTCCAGAGTCCCAATTGCAACCAGCGCTACGGCTGGCATCCTGCTACAGTCTGCAAAATACCACCAGGTTAGAATGAGAGGATGCGTAAAGAGATGTAAAGCCATCTGAGGCAGTATAACATGACCTATCAACACTGACATCATTTTTGTTCTCCATGCAAATGAGTCTAATAACAATGTTTTAATTTGCAGGCTGCAATCTGAAGATCTTCAACAACCAGGAGTTTGCTGCTCTGCTTGCCCAGTCAGTTAACCAGGGCTTTGAGGCTGTCTACCAGCTTACCAGGATGTGTACCATTCGCATGAGCTTTGTCAAGGGCTGGGGAGCTGAGTACAGGTAAATAAATTTATTTCAAACAAATTAAGATTCCTAATACAGTTATATGAATGAATTACATTTGTTTGGGACATTTATTGTCTTTAACTAAACATGTGTTAACATGTTACAAATGAATAATGATAGCATAATAAAGGGTTTAAGACAATGCAGATGTTAAACAGTGCCAAAATAAGTTGCTTAGACAAATATGTAAAATGTTGTATGTTAAAGATGCCACAGATCGAGGCCTAACAGTATTTCTTTTTTACATGACTTTACAAACTGCAAACTGCAACAACAAAATTGACTGGCAGCGTTTAAACTTAGAGCGAAGGCCAAAAAAATTAAAAATTAACATTTAACTGACTCAGACAGTTAACTGCAGCCATCCTGTGTCACATTCCTTTTTTTATTTCTCCTCTTGTATGGTGTTATATTGTGAGTGAATTTAGGGGGGCCATCAGGTCTAAAAAATTCCCAGAGTGCTGGAAGGGGGCATAGAATTGAAGAGAGTCTTAGGTGGGCCCTCTGTGAACCTGCCATTCTCTGTTTAGGGCTGTTTTGTTGGAAATATCACTCTGTGGACAAAAATTTAATGTAAAGCCATTTATAGCCAGGGCCTGACAAACCGTGTACCTTCTCATCTCACTTCTTGGTAATTACATAAAAAGTTCTTCCATAGTTAAGTGTTCAATTAGATATTCCTATGTAAGTATTTCAAAGTGCAATAAATTAACTGCTGTTGTGTGTGCTCTTTTTTGTCCCAGCCTCTTTAGAATTATCAGTAAACAAAAGTTATGAGTGCATTGGTTTTAAGAGTTCATCACTCACATTTAGGACCTAAATGTTTCATTAAGCTGTACGCTGCAAACTTAAGAGGAAAATGTGACAGGGCCTTGATGTTAATGCTCAGGATAATTAAATTTAATTTTAGGGGTGAAAAATTAAGGAGCGTGTGCACAGACAGTAGCAGACTTGGAAGGGAAAAAGAGGTTGGTTGGGGGAGGGTGCAGCTGTGAGTCGGCAAGAGAGGGTTGAGTAACGTAGAAAGAATGCAGGGGACATGGAGTGGGAGGTGAACACATTTCAGACACCCTTTGCAAGGGGGATTCCCACTGGACTATGAGTGGCCCGTGTTAAATTTCTGGCACCAAACACCTTGGAGAAAAACATGTCTAGTAGAAGCTTGAAAGATTGTAGGAAAAGCCTGTACAGTTCTGTGTTGTGCTAATTTAATTTAGACAATGACTATTGAGTAAACCTTCTCTTTGCATTGACTATAATGATGCCACATAAACAATAATGTGTGACAGTGATTTTTAAATGTATGGTACCATGATGTAGTATTAAAAGCTATCAGTGATGTAAAACTGTTGCCCCTCCTTCCCTGTGCCTTGCAGACGTCAGACAGTGACCAGCACCCCCTGCTGGATAGAGCTGCATCTCAATGGCCCCTTGCAGTGGCTGGACAAGGTCCTCACACAGATGGGCTCTCCCAGCATCCACTGCTCCAGTGTGTCATAGGAGCAGCACATGCTTTCCCAAAAATCCTCATCATCCACACACTGATATACAAATCACATAGGAAAAATTCAAGCGTCTATCAGTGATAATAAGGAAAGATGTCATTAAATCAACAAATCACTCTTCTCCATCACTGTCTCTAACATTTCACCTCATCTGTAGCACTTTCTTTAGTACCATTTAATGTCCCCATTTGATGGTAATTGTAGGACTTATATGTTGTTTTGCTCTCATGTGTTCAACGGGCAGCCACAGGGTATTTGCAATAGGTTTCAAAAGACTAACCACATCATCTTCATTATTCATTCAGACATCATGTCTGTGCCCAGTGTTGTAATTTTTTTATAAAGGAGATTGAAATGTTTGTCTACCAAGTCAAAATTATGGTACAGTTCACCTCTGTCACCTTTTACATTGTTTCAAAAGCATTTCTGATTCTATGAATTAGCCGAAATAATGAATCCAGTATCATAGTTGGTGTTTCGGTGTCCCAGTACCATTTTGTAATTGCTAAATTGGGAGGCTTATTTATTAATTAAATAATGAAGTAACATGAAAAATGTAATGATTAACATTATTAAATAGAACATATTTAATGAATATTTAAGTACAAGGTACTTTGCCCATAATGAGTTATCTGTATTTGTTAAAGTGTCAATTATGTGATCAATCATGTAATTGGTATTTTATCTGTTTTAAACAAATTAGACATTGGCACCATTGTTTCTTGAAAAGAACCCTTGTATGAAAACTATTTTGCTCAGTGAAAGAGATATTTTATAAGTTATTTTTGCATACTGTCCTGCATGAGAATATATTTTTTTTAAATGCCTCAATATGATTGTACATAAATATTTATAGCTTGTGATTTCTTGTAGTCATGCATTGCTGAAACAGTGGACCTGACTGACCTCTGGCATGAGTAGATTCACAAAAGGACTTTGATATAATGACCCAAAACTTGAGCTGCTTGAATGCAGGCTTTCCTAACCTGGTACCTAAGTGTGACAAACAGGACTATTGTGCCAGCTACTGATGGTTCATAATAGGGATATAGAGTGTAAAATACAGTATGCGTGACTGTAGTGGACAGAATGAATTTAGGCAGCGTGTGACTTCAGTGTGAAGGGTACTCACTCACAGAAACCATGGTTGTGGTGACAACTAAATGCAGGTCTTTTCACATATTAACTGTTAGCCAATAGTACACTATGCTCCTTGTGGGTACATGATGCACTTCCAACTTACTGTGTTGATCAGTGTAAAGCTTTAGTTCTAGTGGTAGTTTGCTCGTTCAGTAAATACTGTATATTACATGTACATTGCTACAATATTAGCATGTGTAATATGCTTGCTGTCTTTGGTCACTGTCTATGAAGCCACCATGTTTATCCTGCACTTACTTAAAGTACAAACGTCTGAATCACCATGTCATCTGTTTGAAAGTTACATGATGCTAAACTGAAATACTGTTTACTACAGTGTATAAGGTAGTTGGTAGATCTGTATCAGTACTTGTGTTCCTTGATATTTTTAGTTGGTGGTTTTTTTTTCCAAGTCTTATGTACATGTTTATTTTCATGAAGCCTAATATTTGCTCTCAAATGACCATTGTTTTGTTATGTGAAAATTTAATAAATTGCAACTGAGTAAAAAGAATTTCATATCAATATTTTTTAAACCATGATATATTAGTACAGATCAACTTGAAAAATAGAAACCCATGTACATGACTGCACTTCAAAATTACTATACTTAAATAAATACTACTATTATACTGTCAGAATTAAGTATTCAGCCCAGGAACAATTTTTAAGTTGCAATTGTAGAACTTTGTATGATGGGAAATTGTAAAAGGCATATACAAACGTGAACAACAAAATGTTGAATGAAGCACAGTGACTAAACTGTACATTTTATTTTTTTGTCTAGGTACTCCATTTAAACATACAGGTTTTCCCGTTTTACTTTATGAGAAAGATTTGAGCTGTATGTGACATGTATTAAAACAGTCTCGTGTAGAATAAATATGCCACAATCACACCTATGAGCAGAAAATTTAAAATCTCAAGTCTTTATGTTGATTCAACAGAATGTGCAATAAACATCTTACAACTTGTCTGAAAATAAGGCACATAATGTCACTTGCAAATATATGTGACAACTGTACCGAAAGGACATACATAAATCAAAGTGAACATAATTTTGTTTTTCCATATGCAACACTATTGTGTATTGAGGCTCTGGGCTTAACACCTAGCAAGGGACCCAGGGGAGGAGACTGAGGGTCAGTCAGTTGGGTCACTTCTCATCTTACTCAAGATATTCAACTGACTTTTACTATACACCAGCATTGTGATCATTTCATGTCATTTAAGGAATCAAAGGTTTCTAAACATCACTAGGCCTCCAGTGCAGTCTGTAGGCATCTCCACTTTCCAGGTGCAAGAAGCAGGTCAAAGGGCGCTGGATCTTGTGGGAGCCCCAGGACAGGAGGAGGATCGGGATAAAAGAGACAGTAACAGGTAGTGACTTTTAGCTTTCTTCGCCCGATGATAATCCGTCTATCTCATCATCATCACCACCGATGGCCATCCAAAACGCTTTTGCTACCTGGAAAGCAAATTTATTGGAAATACTTAATATGGGAGTTTACAAATACATGTTAACTGACAAAATGTACTGAGCAACCATGGATTCACACTGAAATGTAACTACTGAAATGCTCTACTGCTCCATATTTTGGATAAAACTAATGTTTTTATTTGCAACATTTATTTGTCTTAAGGCAATGACTGACAAGTTTGTGAAGATGCTTTGCTAGTTTGTGGTGCGCTGTTCAAAACAATTTTATCATTGATAATAATCTTATTTATAACACAGGAAGGTCATTGTCTTGTTATCTTAAACCAGTCCAGAATTCAGCTTCTTACCTTCTCTGCATGGACCTTTCTCTGCTCATGAGGTAATGAGGAAGCTTTGTCTAATGGATGAAAGACAGGAAAAACAGAAACATCATAAATTACATTAAACGCACAAATATTTGATCTTCACTCCGACAATGACAATAAGGCACAACAAAAAGTTAAATCCTTCATATTTAAAAAGAAAGGGCCAAGAGAGGCCATGACCATCTGTTTTTAATCTATATATTACCTTTCATCTCTTTTAATTTGGTAAAGAGGCGTTCAAAGTTATCCACATCTGCATCCCCAGCTGTGAGATTAGCGAGTTCCTGAATGTCCAAATCTGTCATTGCATCTGTGTGAATCAACACAATTGAAGACATTTAAAAAAAAAAAAAAAAAAAATCATACACTTTTTTGGCACTTTGAGCACCACAAACCAGTGATATCTGGTTCCTTTGCATTTTATGAAGGGCAGACATCTCTAAAACTCAGCAACTCACATCTAAACAATCTAGTAAAACAATCTAGATATATAAATAGTACAACAGTTGAAAGAAAAAACAAAGTATTTTTGTTTTAGGGTTGAACTATTACTTTAATAACTTCACAAGTAATGTCAGGTAATTATCAGTCATCAAGATATTTGGGTAAACATACTGAAGAAAATGTGCAGTCAGGATAAACATCAGTAGTGAAAACAGATTTCATCAGGAGTCGTTCACTCACCAACAACTGCATCTCCTTGTGCGTCTGTGCTTGTATTACTCTCTGCATGGTTAGGTTCTTCACTACCAAGTGAGCCCTCTACTGGTAAACTGGAAGACTGGCACAGGAAAAGAGCTAGGTTTAGTATGTCCCTCTTTAAAAAGTGACAAACCGAAATTACCTTTTATATAAAAAAATGGATTGGTATACAATAGAAAGAAGTAAGACCACATTAAAAGACAATTTCAATTATTATAATGAAAAAGGCTGTACAAAATTGACACTGACTGGAGGATCCTGACAGTTGTGTGGGATCGTGGGATTGTTGTGTCTGGAGGCCACCAAACTACTTATCAGACCAAAGCCCTGATTGTGCCCTGTCAAACAGAGATATGAACAGTCACATACCATGCATACACAAAAGCAAATTAATTAGACAGAGAAAAGTGCATCAGTACTTGTATAGGTGTCATCTCACCATCTTTCATCTCCACACTGGACCACACATTGGCATTGAGAGCCTGGACAATTCTCTTTACTCCTGTGGATTCTGGAAAGTCATCTAATAAAGGTAACAAAATGAAAGTGAAAAGTGAAAATTAAAAAAAAAAACCATTAACAATAAAAATATAAATATGCATGGTGTCACATTCACTTCTGTTTGTAAAATTTACCATCCTCATCTGGCAACTCCTGTGGATTGAGCTCCACTAATTCAAAGGCATGAGCCAAACACCACTGTTGTGCTTCATGTCTGGTGACCCCTAGAATATAAATTAAATCTTAAATACCATACTGTACCCTGCACAATTGTATTCCGAGTACGTTCTGCTTTCAAACAGACTTGAAGAACTGACCGTTTTCACAGACTCTGTCACACACCAGGATGAGCACTTCTGGAGCGAGATCCTCCACTACTGATATCCAAGGATGCAGCTTTTCCAGACCATCCTTCTGCAAACACAATCCACACATAAACGTTGCACACATATCCCGGTACATACTGCTGAGATTTTCAAGCCAAACCGCAAGTTATTATGACACATACCAGTGTGCTGTCGAAATAAGCGATGAAAGCCTGCATGGACTGAGCAATCTCTGAGGACATTTGAAAAGTGCTTGGTACAACGCATAGCCTGACATCAGCTGTGTAATATTTGTTGTTGATGGTCCATGGATACCAGACTACTGATTGTTCTCTCTTGATCGGCTCAGGCAGAATCGAAGAGCCGAGGATTTCTGAGGAAAAAAGCATTTGTTATAAATCACACAAACAGAAACATGACGTTAAGCAAAGTTGCTTAGCTGCTTTTACTAAGACCGATAAAAATATGAATGTAACCTCCTTCAACCTTACCTGTGCTGTTTATATAACAGACTCACAAACAGAAAACAACCGACTAGCCCGACAACCAGAGACAAGCGGGTAATTAACCTGTACTAGCATCAGACAGGCGCTACCAAATGTTATCTGTTGTGCTAAATTAGCTTTGCTTGCCGTTAGCCTGTTTGCAAAACCATGCATGTTATTGATAAACTTACGTTTTATCAGCTCCTCTTCTTTGAAACCACTGTCACAGCTAGTGATGAGTACACATGGAATACTAAGCTCTGTATTTTCTTCTGAGGCTGACATTTCTTACTTATTTAGACAGGAATCGCCAGTTGCAAGCTTAGCGTGACGTTAACCAACTTGGTTAACCCTTCAACTCTGACTGAGCCACTGCAATTATTTCTTCCGGTGCAATGCTACTTTGAAAGACAGGGCTTCCAGTTTACTTTAATAACGTCTTTTGGTGCATTTTTGTGCCCTGCCATCACATTGTGTATTTTTACATAAGGTACTGAAAATATTATTTGCATTTATATTAAAAACACTTCCTGTACTGCCGCATTTTAGAGATCGTGTATTTTTTTGCCCTAAATTTGCCTTTCAGGCAAAGCACCACCGACGAAAGCGGTACCACGATGGTCATATTTAAATATTCATTATGTAGGTGTACATATATAATTAACTTAAGATTATGTTGACCCTTAGTTTAGACTCTTAGTTGCTAATTCTAACTGCCTGAGAGTCTGTGCTCAGGGCAAAATAACCATGACTCCACTCATCGTCATCTCGTTGTTGTCATACGGTTGGTATGGTTACGAATAATGTTTCAAGTTTTCATTGACAAGTAGTATAGTCCGCAAAACGGCTTGGTAACAGCTGTTAAAGTTGACTTTTACCAGTCTTAATCGAGATATCGTAACATATGGAGTTATATTAACGCTTTATGAAAATGTCTAAAACATTGAGAAATGAGGAAAAGTTGGGGGCAATTTTAGTTCAGGTAATTTTGTCAAGCCACTTTACCTAAGCAAAGACAGTAACTCTCTACTGTATGTTACTTGCTTTTCTCGAGAACAGCTAGCGTTCAGCTCGTTTGTCTTTCAGGCTTGTTAGCTAGCTACTTTTGAGACTGGCTTAAGTTATCATTAATTTAGATTCATTTTAAACAAAAAGCAGACAATACTATGAGTTTAACCGTTAACATTTCTCATTCGTTTTAAACCTGTACCGTTACACGGATAGTTAGATAAATTATATATATTGAAGAACAAGTGCCAAGCAAATAGTTTAATCAAAGGTTACATTTACATTTTACCAAGGACAAAAACGACTCCTCCTACCTCCACAGGCGGCGTTGAACGTTTTGTAAGCAGAAATACAAAAACGTCCAGCTACGTCCACTTTAGCATGCAGTTTAAGGGTTTCAACCTGTCAGAAAACAAGCTAAAAACAACCTCTGTATTTAGGCCATTATCCACTATAGCCTATGTACATTACAAAACTTTATATTGCAGGTTCAAGATGACCTGAGAAAGCTCAAATGTAGTCTTGAGAAAATCACTACCAATGAGAGAGGAAAAACCCTGGACGTCCAGACCTTGAACACTTCAATTCGCAAATCAGAGAGTAGAATTAGGGTAAAGATGCTTTATTTATAGTAAGCACATATGACAAAAATATTAAATATACACAAAGGTAAATGTATCTGAATTAAAAACAGACAGCTTCTATGTTCTTTAATTGTATGTAGCAACATGTAGAGGATTATCTGAGAACAGTGAATCAGCAGCTTCTGGTTCTCCCAAGCATTGAAGAATACCAAAAGAAGACAACACAGATTCCTAAATGGTAAGTAAATTTGGGGACACATTCCTTTGTCATCTCACAGTCAGAAGTCTAAAGAAATATATTGAAATTCTTATACACAGGCAACCTGCTATGGAGAGTATAACAGATGTGTGTCCAAAAAGAGAAGACCTGGCAGGAGCTTCACCAGGGGAAAAGGTAAATAATCATTATGTACAGAAACAAATGCTCATTTTTTTTACTCAGTAATATTAAGTACAAGCTACAACATTTACTGCAAGTTTAGCATTTGAAGCACTCTATTGTATTACATATTAAGACAGGCAAGACAAAATCAGACCAGATTTGATAGAGCAGCATGAGACAAAGGAAACAGTAATACTTTTCTGATTAACAGACATATGTATCCGTTAAAATCTTTAAAATTGCTATTACTGTTTCTACCCTACATCCCATAATTATTTTTTTTTTTTAATTTATATTTTTTTAATAACTGCCTCATTCAGCACAAGGCAGCGTTGGCCATGCGTTTGCTGTGTATCCCTGCACACCCAAACCGCAGAGCCATTTTGCACCAGAAATTTGGGATATCACTCCCCGATGTCCACAAGAGGAGCACAAACGTAGTGAGTAATCTGGTTATGAATGTAGTTAAATAAATGCATGCATGTTTAAAAGTACTGTCAGAGTACCTTACAGTTTTGGGGTCACCAGTATCAAGTTTTGTTATTTGTATTGATACTAGAATGTATACTGTGATTTTGATAGCAAATCTATGATGTGCTGTGTACTCCAGAAGGGTTTAAAATAACCCCTATGAATTGAAAATGCTACATGACTCAGATCTGCCCTGGAGCCTTTCAGTCCAGTTGACTTTTTTCCTACCATAATTATGTGTTGCAATTTCTTGAAAGATTCACCAGTCTACATGACTATCATGGAGTAGATGACAGTTAATTCAGTTGTAGTTTTGTTAAACTGACAACAAAAGCTACATCTGGTATCTTAGCTTTATGTTATGTAGCAGATTTTTCATCACAGTTTAGCCTGAATAAGATCATTTCCTTGAGTTATTTGCTCCATTCAGAGAGAAATTGATTCCTGTTTCCCGAGTCCTTGTTGATATTAATAGTAACAAACTGCACATTCCTGGGGAAAGATTTGATAAGAAAGCATTACAGGATTTTTTTCTACAACTAAGATGAATTAGATATCATTGCTCTGTTCCCTGATACTTACACCCTCAATCCTCAGAATTGACACTTTATGCTGGAGTGAAGAGTGATGATGTGGGTCAGCATTACTAGACACTTCAAGTCTCATACTCAAAGAGACAGTGATGTAAAGGTCACTTGGCTTGGTGGTGACAGCCAGCACTTATCACAGCAAACAAATTCATCTTTGCAAAGGTCAGCATTAGTTTGAGAAATATTTTACACACTTTCTCTTCCTGTGTGTTTTTGAGAATCTATACCTGATGTGAGAAATAGCGGCCAAGACTGTCACGCTGATATAGGGGAGATGGAAGTTCTGGCTGCAGAAAGCGGAAAGCAGCAGATTGCAGCACATCAGCATTCTTCTAAAGAAACAGGCGCCTGATTGCTGTGCTATGGGCTACTGGTTTACAGCTGTCTCAGGACAGAAGTAGATACCTGGTCCAGCATGCCAATAAGACAGCCGTAGCTTCCCCAACTGCTAACCACTGGCTCTCTGCCCGCTGCCTCCTCCTGCAACTCTGGCCAGCTCCTCTCCACTCCATACCCATGTCAGGGAATGAGCTTTTGCATCTTAGCAGTTTTACAAAAGGTGCCACCTTTTTCCAACCCTTTCAGAAACAGATGTGTGCCTTTGAGGGGAGATTCTCCCAACACCTGGCTGCTACCTGTGCTCTGTCAGAAAGCTCAGTGGTCTGAGAAGAATGAAAGAGAGGACATTAGGGTGACAAGTGTGGAGGATCAGCAGCACAAACTTTGTGTTACCTGAGTAATGAGATGTTAGAATCTATTTATATGAAACAAGGCCATTAAATCTGCTTTTAATTATATTACAGTACAGTAAAGTGTAATAAAAAAGTTTAGAAGAACAAGCTCTCGTAAGTATTTAATCTTTTTTCTGCTAGAGGTTGGTTACAGGACAATTTAAAACTTTGCCTGTGCTAGTTTTATAGCTCCTCTAAATTCGTAATGAATACAGAAAATCTGTTGTTTGTATTCTACAAAGTTTGTTTTTTTAAAATCACCTAGAATCTAATTGATTGCTGGCTACCCCTTATATTTACAAAATTCTCTATAGAAAAGAAAGAAAAATTAGCTGCTGAAGAAAAAATATTTAATTTAACCTCGTTCAAACTCTGAACTTCTAATTGTTGAATTTTCATTGACTGTTTTTTATTGTGGGCAACAACTTTTTAAGGCTAGATTAGAAAACAATGGAAATACCAGGATCTGGATCTGAATAACCTTTGATCTCATAAACATGTTTTTTTCAGGCAAAAAATCAACAAATAACAACTGGCCTTGTTGGGAGTCTGCAGGGAATTGGATCAAAGAGCTCTCATAGCCTGGCATTGCCCAAAAAAGAGATGGGGACAGGTGAATAAACATTTCACCACCTTCATCACTAAAACCTCAATGCTGTTATTCTCCTGACAAATGATCAGGGATTTTGTCAACTTGCTAACTGTAACTGCATTTTAACATTATATGATTTAGATTTTTTCATTTAAACTTGGCATTCATCTACTTTTTTTAATCAAACAGTGGGTTTTGAGGGTTTTTTTCAATTCTCATTTCCATCAGTGCCAGATACGAGTTTCCCTCAAATGTCGATCCAGCACACTGCTGCTTCTCTTCACCCCAAACAGGATTCATATTCTAAAAGGAAAGGTCAGTGTTTCTCCAAATACCCTACAGAAGATGATTGGTTTTACTGGACTTCATATCCTAACTTCCTACAAAATAGAGCAGAAAACAAAAACAAAAATAAAACAAATGATCACATAAAGTACTTTTAAATGTTCTCAGATAACATATTTAAACAACAAATTTTAAATGAACTGGACAGTGAAAATAACTGCTATGTACAATTTATCTGATAGAGATGTTTTTTCTTCATCTTACAGTCTTTCCCCAATTAACTAGATAATCTGAATGTCATTTTTGTCCATCATCCATAATTATATAATCTGTATCTTTTTTCATTTCTCCTGAGGAAACATTTTTTAATAGGTCTATAATGTATGTATGTATAATGTATGTGTTATGGCTTTAGATATGATAGGCCTGAAGTCCAGGCATCTCAAGCAGCTGAAATGGAAACCAGAACCTGGATCTACCTGCAAAAGAAAAGGCAGAGAAATCACACCCCTTTGGACCACTAAGACACCACCTCCCACCACAACTTCCAGGAGTCTGGACAGCAGGGAAGTGATGCAAGACACCAATGGTCTTATCCCTGAAAGCCCTCAGGTAAGGAAACTGTAAGAGTTTTAAATAGGTGTTAAATTACATCAAGAGAGATGCGGTCATCAAAGACAATACTTTAATTTTTCTAAGGGTGTCATTAAAGATTAAGTTGGTTTCCTCTGACTTGTTTCCCTACGTCTTGTAGAATCTGCCTGTTTCTATAAACATCAGCAAATATCCCTTTACCATCATAAAGGGACAGATCAACCCACAGGCGACAGATTTCTGCCACTTCAAGCAGAGCTTTAGCTTGTGTTGGAGCAGTGTAGTAGATGCTCTGGACGCCCTGGAAAAGCTGCTCAGGGACTTTGCTGTGCCTCTAGCCAAAGTGAGCGGAGAACAGCTAGTGGAGTTTGGCATTGGTTGGGATAATGGTTGGAGAAAGGCTCCTCCACTGATCGACCTCATCTCAGTGCTTGAAAACCAGGAGGAGGTACTGGATCTGGTCTTACGCCCAGGTCAGCGCTATAAGGGAGAAGGGGGCATTGAGGCAGCTGCCATCTGTATCCAGTCCTGCTGGAGGCGCTACTTAGCCCGGACAGCCTACCTGCACCACTGTAGGCGCAAGTGGGCGGCAGGGACCATCGCCATGTCATGGTTGATGCACACTATGAAACGTCGTGTCAGGAAGTCCCTGCAGGCCCGGCGTTTGGGACAACTGGAGAATTACCGCAGCAGAGCTCAGGTGCATTTGTCCAACACTGTGCTTCTCTTTGTCCTTCTTTTACACTTCATTCTGCTCTCTCTCATTTTAAAGCTTTCCTTTGTTTCTCTTTTTTTTACAAGTTAGAATTGTACTTTTATTCATCGAGTACTAAATTAAAATTAGACAAATCCTACAGTTGGATGTGTATTGTTTTATCTGAGATGTTTTTAATGATCAAAATTAAATTATCTGCTCAATCTTTATAGATACATATATACAAACATAAAAAAAATATGTTTTTGCATTTCAGCTTGTTTTTAAACTACTGCTCTACAATATTAAAAAAAATATGTTTTACAGAGGGCCAATCAAAATAAAATTGGACGACATCCTCTTAGTAGTGCCAAGAGTTTCTACTGCTCTAAGTAAAAAAATGAGACAATGAGACAAAAGGACAGAAATGAGACAATCTCATGTTAATAATACTACAGGGTCATTAATCATGCTATGTAACTGTAACTGAAATGTGCAACTTGAGTTCAACTTCTGGCTTGAGAAGCACAGAAACACAGAACAGCAGAGGGGAGCAGTGAGACAGCGTAGAACAACAGAAAGAAGGAGGATAAACATCAGACGTACATGGAGTTAGATGAACAGAGGGAAACAAAAGACATGAAAAAGAAAGACTGCGACAGATTAGCAAAATAAAACTGTGGCTATATTTGTTGCAAGGGAAAACAAATGGGGAAACAGTAATTATAAGAACTGGAGATCATGTATGAAAAAGGTACCCAGTTCTCTCTGATGGTAAATTACAACACATGTAACAGTAAGTAAATACATAATGATATACTAAAAATATTTTATATAGATTAAATAACTAAATTTAAAAAGGTGTAGTGGTGTGATTGTTTTTTTTAAATAAAAGATTGGAAAGGGAAATTAAAGAGAAGGAAGAGGCACAAGAAAGATTTGTTGTAGAGTAGGACCTGGCTACTTTTTGATTGTGGAATTCAGAAAATAATAACATCCCCAAACTAATTTAATTGAAATTGACAATATAATTATAATAAATATATATCTGGGGGCTTTTTATCTTGCTAAGCTGTAATGGGTAATTTAGTAAATAACTGCTTTTTCCAGGGTGATGCAAGTTTTATGCTCTATACCTACAAATTTTATAATCTCTTCTGCTGAAGCAAAACATTACAGTATTAACCTCAAGAAATAAATATGGGCTTCAATTTAGCCCTTTAAAAGAGCAGTATGACAGCACAATTTTCCTGGATGCACAGTGCTTTGTACTTTTTTTTTTCTCATTCAGCGTAGATGTCATGTCTGTGCTGTCATCTGGTTTGAACATCTTTAGAAGCGCTGACACGATATTAATTAGTGCCTACAAGTTCATTTAGTTTTAACATCGCTGTGTGTGTATACATGCACTAAATGTATGTTCTCACTCTTTAAACATTCATACCCTGTTAATTAAGCCTGCTAATCTTCCCCTGGCAGTAGCATCATGTACCTTGCTGATTGAATTAATTGTGAGAAGATGTTTCTAAAGTAAACGCTTAATTTAATTAAGGTGGTATTTTATGCTTGGTTTGCTTCTGTTAGCCCAGAGAGATATTGCCTTGAAGTGTTTTAGCTATTCAGTGATGTGATGATTTGTGTGTGTGTGTGTGTGTGTGAGAGAGAGAGTGTGTTTGTATGTGTGTGAACACGCTCAAGCAATCCCCTCTCTGATCACTCCTTTTTTCCATCCCCAGCATCTGGCAGCCAACTGGAAACACATCCAGTCCTCCAAAAGGACCATTATC
>JAPZDY010000023.1:15549090-15560762 GCA_029783645.1 Ctenochaetus hawaiiensis
CTTTCAGACAATAGGTCATTCTAAAGTGATTTGGTGGCTTCACAGGGATGCCCTGTCAGTGTTTAACCCTAGCTGCTTAAAACACTGCAGCGGTCTGCTGAAATTTCTCTTGTTAATATAGCGAGGCACCATCACAGCCTCATCTCATTTGTCAGGATTAAGATTTCTTGAAAGCTTCTTGATTTATGATATTGGAAATGGACTGGTTTATGATGGTTTAACCTCTGCTCCTAACATGTGGCTACATTGACTGCTTATTGATCCGGAGCTGTAAAATGAAATGCTTTGTTTATAATATGGTCTATAAAATACGAAAACTGCAAAACAGTGAAGAAAGCGCTCAAGCCACTGAGGTTTTACCGAAGGCTATGAAAACAGACACTAAATAGGTTCAGATTTTTTTCTTTTTCTCTAATTAAAAATCATCAAATAGAAATACATAAAATGAATTTAAGCTCTAGTTATTTTTTAATTCATAATGAATTGTCTGTATTAAAATGTATTGTATACTATCCATGAGCTAAGGGCATGATTGCCACTAGAGGGTAGTATGTTATGGATTAGATGGCAGCACACACACACACACGCACACACACATACACACATATATATTACCACACTGTATTCATTCATTGTAAAAAGCTATCTCACAGTTTTTCTTCTATTTTAGTGTTTAAATTGTAGTTTTAGTGACACTCAGAAAATGTGCCGTTATCGTATTCATCACAGGGACAAAAGCAGCCCTTTTCTTTAACTGTTGAGATGATATAATGACTGCCTTCAAATTAATTTTCAGTTTCAGTGTTGACCCAAAATTGAATGGGATTCAGTGACAGCATAATTAAGAGCAGACTTTAAACAGCATGTGCTTCAATAGAGGCAGGAACATTAAAGACAGATTCTTAACCATCTCCCCACACACAGAACTCAGACAGAGGAGAGCCACATGGGCAAACCTGTCTGGATTTAAACATCAATTTAGATTCAAACCTGTTGCTAAAGGCTGCCTACTTTATTTGATGGGAAGAAGTGGGTCACATATGTTTGCCCTTGCAGTCTTTCCTCACATTGTGGAACGGTGGGGCCCCAGCTGCAGCATCAGGGTTTTTAATGAAAATGCAAGGCAATAGAAACAGGTACAATCCAGGCTTACATTTTCCACTGCTTTGTTAAGAGCGACAATGAGACATTGGAGTATGATTTTTAGTGAGTCGGGTGAATGACGTGGTGGAGTGTGTGTCCATCACTCAGGCCCTGGTACCAACCTGATGCATAGAAACGAGCATCCATACAGTGTAGCTGCTATACCTCGGACAGTAAAGGTGGCTAAGTGCAAGACATACCATAGAACTGTCACTATGCATGAATGTACACAGCTTGTGGTTGTTTAGATTGTTTTGATGTGTACTATTTATCAATCATTTTGTGTGTGTTTTTTTTTCTTTTTTTACAAAAACGGCAATTTTTTTCTCATCCTGGCTGCTGAAATGTAAAGAGATGCTGCTTTTTCTTGTGTGATATCACTGGAGGCTATATATTCTTTGGGCTTTGGACTGCTGGTAGGACATAAGCAAAACATTTTAGGATGTCACCATGAAAACATGAAAAGCTATATTCACAATTTTCTGACATTTCACTGAAAAAAAAACAATCAAACGAGAAACTGTCAGATTTATTCATAATAAAACGTACTTTTTTAGCCCTCGATTATGACGTATGTTTATAATATATTTGAATTTAATAAATACAAAATGTAGCCTATAAGAAATATGTTAGTGGAGATAAAGTGCTCAGGTTACGGAGACTATGGGGTTCAGACAGGCAGCGATTTGCATTCACTGGCAGGAGCGTTTACTTTGACAAATAGGAACAGCGAAAGGAGGCAGCCGACTGCCACTTAGTTATTAACAACTCCTTCACTGGTGATTTATTTGCCACTTTTGAAGAGAGGGCATAGCTATTAGGATATTATTGGGAAAATTAGCCCTGTTTAAGCAGAAGGCTACGACCATACCTGACCCCTTAATATACTTATAATGACGCCATTTACCATACATATCTGAACTTAGCTTTCCATCAGACCTCGGCCAAACAAACTAGCCCAGGGCAGACTGAATCCAAATTCACAGGAAAGGATCTACTTTGTGAAAATGTCAGTCCACAACTGAATTACCTAAATCTGTCGAGCATTCACCATTAACCATGTTTTTTCCTTTCCACTGCCTCTCAACACGGATAACGTAGTAAGGATCAAAAGGTACTGACCCCTCTCTTTATATGGGATTGTGGGTGAAATACTTTGATGTTCCATTTTTGTGATTAAATTGAAATGATTAAGTTTATAGTGTCTGTTTTTCTGTGCTGTGACACAGAGTTCATGTTGTCTTGTTTGCAGGTGTGGGCTATTGATCTGGACCTTAGATACAGTGACCAGCTGGCCATGACCCAGATGCTTCTGATGATGACTGGAGGAACGCTGAATTGCTGCTCAGGCCGCTTAGAAGTGCCGATGCCAAACAGAGAGAAATCCTGTGAACACCAGACTGAAGCAAAAGTACTTTTTTATATTTGCTTATAACAGTTTTGATAATGTTAGATTTTTCTTTAAAGTGAGAAAGTCAGATTTGTAAACCTATATTTAAACTTGTGTACTTAAACTATGTTTTTCCTGCAAATTATGTTATTTTTATTTCCCCTGAACAACACTGAAACCATCAGTTTTAAAGCAATCTAAAGCTTTAGAGGATATTATCACACCACTACAGTAATCACAAAGATAGATCAATGTTTTGCTCCACATTTTTGTTAAATACAACTAAATACTGTAATTACGCCATGAGCTCAATTGGTGTTTAGGTGCTGAATTCATTATCATTTTGATAGATGAGTCTAAATAATCAACACATTAATAATTCATACCATTTTCATTATGCATGTGAATGCATGCTTGAACACCTCATCAACCTGGTGCCAGGCCTTAAACAATAGAGTTCTTTTATTAGCACTATGCCTGAGTTTACGCTTGTTAATCTGCTACTTGTGTTATTTTATCAAATGTTCATTTAGTTGGTGGCCTGGTGCTTCAACACTGCAGTTGAGCCACAGCAGTGGTTAATGGCTTTAGCAGTGGCCGTCATTAGGGGCCTGCATATTACAAACACAATTAAATCCCTGTTGGACACTTTTATTGTTGTGAGAGGGTCCTGTGTTTGACATGTGCAAACACACAGCCGTCACAGCGAGCTATGGCTATCTCCTGAGCTCACAGGGGCTTAGGCTTCCTCTTTTTGTCTCCCAAAGGCGCCTGAGAGCCCGGAACATTTTAATCCTCTTGAGCCCCTGCCACTTTTAAGTAATCAACCTCTCTAGCGTTACTTATGATACTCACATGCTCAGAACCTCTCTTTTATGTACGTATGTATTGTGCACTGAGTGGTCCTTTTGTGCGTTTTATCGAATTGAATGCAAACATTTTTAATCGTAAAACTGTAGTTTATTTGATTGGCACCTTACAATTAAGCTCATCTTGTACTTGGCATGTCTTCTAAACATTAATTGTTCCTCCCTGCAGTTAATTAAGAAAGGCCCAACAGTTTACCACATGTGCCCCACACTCATCATGTTTACTAATCACGCACACTCCCCAAACTCAACAGTGACCCTAAGGACATGTGCATGGGGTTCAGCCATCTCGACTCTGCCCATTTTACACACACCACCACTTTTTATATTTAAGGCCAAAATATAAAAGAACATTAAATGCATTTTTTCTTATTTAAAATTAATAGAGTGTTATATAAATACCTAGTGTTGAGCTGAAAAAATGCTGAATAGACTGAGACTGATACAGTTTAGGAGAGAGTGTATTATAAAGAACTGGGTGGGTTTCATGAGTCCAAAGGAGTGGAGCAGGAAGAGGTTGATGGTTCAGGTGGAGCAGAGGAGCTGAGTAGTTGACAGAGCAGATGTCTTGCAGAAAGTCAGGGTTTTTAAGCTACAGTTGCTTGTTAAATTGGCTGGGATGATTTATAAAAGATGTGATGATTGGTGAGTGAGAGAGAGACCAGAATGCCAAGCAAACACTAACACAGAAACAAACTGAAGACAGAATCAAACAAAAAGAAGGGACTGACAGAGGAAAACACAAAGGATAAGGAAGAGCTAATCCACACATGGCATATAGAGACTAATGCAATCTTACACTGTCTCCTTCTTGTTTTCTTGCTTTTTACAGCCTCCTGCAGTGAATCATTATGCAGTCATTGGGAGCCACTTATTTCACTCCAACCTTAACATGTTGTACCATAATGTGTTCTTTATGATGTGCAAGGCTCATGGCATTGGATTTAATAGAAAGGTAAGTTTGTCTTTATATCATCTTTACATCTTGTTCCTTTTTCAGCCTTAATACATAATTCATTTAAAGTGAAATTGCAGATTTTTCCACATCAAAGTCTGATTACAAGTCTTATCAAAAAAAGATGCATGAAGTCTTTTTTTCAAAGAATCTGATAATTTGCGTTGAATCAATCACTTGAGTCAGTGTTGGTTTGGGCTGAAAACTGCAAATTTGAAAATAAAAAGAAGCAATTGATGTGGAGTTAAATTAAAGTGAGTTGGCCAGACCTCTGTAGCCTGCTACTCCTCTCTGCCAAAAGCTGCTTTTGCAGCTCTTAGCATATCAAACTAAATCTCTGACCAAACTGTGGAGTTGGAGTTGCATTGTGTTTTTATTTTTTAAGGAAGACGGTATCTCTGGTTCTGCTTCATCAATTCAGAATTTTTTACCTTACGTCAAGAGTTTGCCTATGTTAGTTTGCAATGTTGAATCAGTGAAGTACAGTTTAAATCTACACTACTGATAGTGCTCTTCTTTTGACTTTAAGTTTGTGACTCTTTAATTTCAGAGGAAGCAAGGCACTGTTTTTGTTCTGTTCGACGGCACTGAGCGATGCAATATTGGGATGATGTAAGTGTTTCTTGATGCATCAAATTCAGATACATGCAGTATTAATGAAATTTAGGGTTCATTGCCAGAAAAAAAGAATCTTTAGCACATTTAGTTTGCTGTACCTGTCACTGTTCAAATAGAGCAGCTCTTGAAACAGCAGAAGAGGATTATGAGGATTAGACTTCTCCAGACTGAGAGTGAAGTCAATTCTTTCAGAGGATTAAGATGCCACTTCTAGCTTTGTAAATATTGTTACCAACTTAAACAGAGAGTGATTTAACATATTTATCACTCAAATCTTCCAGCTGTAACAGGTAAATCAAGCTGTGCTCAGCCCCCTAAAGACTGAAGATGTTGTCTGCTGAAAGTTCCATTTAACTACCACTGTCAGATAAACAAGGTGATTGTTTTTTAGCTGGCAACATGGGAAACATTAGTAAACTCGTTTGTCTGGTGTATCACTAATAGAACAGTCTCCAAAGATCTCCAGGGAGCCCTGGTGACCTTTGCTCAGAATCTGTCAGTCATTCATCAGGAAATATCAGCCTCTACACTGCAAGGAGTAACCAATTTTAAGGTACCATGTTAATGACTTAACGATCTCTCCTCATCTATTCATAATATTCAGTGAAGCCCTGGTCAGGTGAAATGCTTTGGCTGAACGTGTAGTAATTTTGTGTCACCTCTTTTATCTTTTGTTCTATGTAGGAGCTGATCAGGGAAATAGAGGATGTATTGAAGATGACTGCTCAGAACAAGATGCAAGCACTGGAGGATAAGCCTGCTGCTTAGACAGCTGCTTCACTAATAAACCTGCCTTTAATTCGCCAAGTTAAGTCATCATTTGCCAGTGTTGATGTCAAATTGCTCTGTGAATACATGAACCCTGGGGATGAGTCTGTGTTGATGAAACACAGATAAATACCTAAAAACTGTAGAATTTGTCATATATCTTTATAATAGATGATGTAGTGATTTGCTTAATCTCCTCTGAAATAATTTAATTTTGGAAATTGGCTGCTATTAACGTCTTACAGAAACTTATGCACAAGGTAATTCAAATGGGGAATCAGAAGGCTTCATTTATGAGTTTATTAAGTATTCATGCATTTACACACTATAAAAGTGTCCATTTTATGTTTGAAATTGCTGATTAGTCGTGCTTGTAATAAACTTGTAGTGTAACATGAAAAGAATATGTGGTGCATATGCACTGTGTGAGCACACAAAGTGCTCAGATGTACAGAGAGGTGTATAAGTTTACCGAGTGTGTTGATTAGGGTTGTTGATTGGTTCCATTATACTGACTTCTAACTGACTGTAAAAAGACTACTTTTGCGATTTGGCACTTTTTTTTGTTTCTATTGTTTTTGTCTTCTGTTTTGTTTTTGCAGTATATTGTGAAATATAATATTTGAGATTAAATGTCATAAGAGTTGCACCAGTTTGCACACGGAGGATTGTCTAGCGGTAGTGTGGTCAGGAGCACTATCAAAATATATATTACTGCTGAAGTCAAAGTAGGTAGAAGTTGCAGAGGGTTTATTTGTAGCAGTGATTTTGGAATCATCCTCATCTTGGAAGATAAAAAAAGCATGTGGAAATCTACAACTACAGAATGGAAAAGATAAATATGTTCTGCAATAATAATTTTAAATATTTTAAACATAAAAAAATGGAATTTACACATGACTAATACGGTATGAAGGGGTGAGTACATGTAATTTAATTGCAGGTATTAGTCGCTCAGTCTGTTGAGGAGGAACGTTAGCGCAGCGCTGCGTTTCCAACCGGACGACTCAAGCAGGAGGACCAGGTCAGAGTCTATACTGCAGCAGAAGCTCACAGAGATACGCTTTCTTAAGGTCTTAGAGCCAGTTGGGTGTATTTGTGTTCAGTGTTTAGTGTTCACATGTATCTAAATATCTTCTGGTGAATAACTTTTCTTTCGCTAAGATACAGAAACTGTCTATTTTGCTAACAATAACATTAGCTCATCTAAATAGTCTAGCGTGCACCATCGTCCTTTTTGCGTTGAAGGAGGAGTAGCCACAGCATGTATTGCTGCTGTGCAACAGTAAATTTTAAATGTCACCACATTAGATCGAGTCAGAGCTCTATCTGTAAGTAGTTTATAACTATTACAGGTGAAACATTCTGTCTTTGGTAAAAAGCAATGAAGGAGTTTTTGAGGAAGATACACAGCATCTTTCTAAAGGTCGCCTTGTTTCCGAGCACGGTCGGCAGGAGGACCAATCAGAGGCCACCTGCCTCCGAGGTGTTGACCTGCCACCTGCTGCAGCGCAAACTCCCGCCGTGGACTTCATACTGTGTCCGCTACAGCTCCGTCCACAATGACCAGTTTGGACTGTCCAACTTTAACTGGAGCGTTAAAGGATCCAATTATCAGATACTGAGAACAGGCTGCTTCCCTTTTATAAAATATCACTGTACCAAAGCCCCTCCACAGAACCTGGACTTTGAGAATAGGTTCTTCACCATGTTGAAAGTTATTAATTTAGGTCAGTAAATACATTAAGTGCTCTTCTTAACACCCATAAGATACAGATCACTGTTATGCTTTTTTTTTTTTTTAAATTGCAGCACATAACCAGTTTGTCTTCTGCAGGCATCCCTTGTTTGGCCTATGGCATTGGTTGCTGGATGGTGGTGGGAGCATCAGAAACAGTGCAGACAAGTGTCGGACCTGTCACAGTCTATTTTGCCTACAAGGAGGATGAAGGCGCGCAGTACTAAACAAAGAAGAAAACACTGTTTTTAATGTGTCTTTTTTTAAAAAGCTCTTGTCTGCCAGGGTGCTGTGCTCACAGCAGATCCAAGATGGTGTTGTGTTGGACCTTTTGACCAAATTGCCATCATGTGTCATTACTGCTCCTATTGTCTGACCGCACAGCTTCATTTGTGTTTAATTATTTAAGATTTAAAAGTTGCAGTGGAGGAGTCAGTTATGCATGTTATTAGAGTGACATACAAAACCGGCAGTGTTTATTCGGAAAGCTAACTTTCCATTAAAATTTAATGAAAAGTTTAGGATTTCTCAAAGAATGGACTTTGTAACATTGTGCATTCTCCTTGCTGGCTTCACTGTGGTGTCTGTGAATCAGCCTCAGTGCATATCTTCAGAGTAAATACACCTATTAAGTATATTTTTGCAACAAATATTAAAGTACACAAAATGACATTTCAACAATTTTGTATTTTCTTTGCCACATAGACCGTGTTGGTTATAACAGCTTCTTGAAATGAACTATTTCACAAACACAATGGTAAATAAGACAGACAGCATTTCCCTTAATATCCAAGTCTTGAGAAGTATTAATAATTAATGTAAGTGATGCAGAGTGGCATAATTTATTAATGTCATTTGCTTCATTTTGTGTGACAAATGCAGAAATTTAAATAACCCTGGCTCATTTATTTAAAGGTAAATTAGTGATCACTCTCCATGCAACAGATAGTCAATAGTGTTAGAGAAAAACCAGTGACAAGACAGGTCTGATAAAATAGGTTTTAATTACCAAAGTGTGGCCTCTGTAAAGAGACATCTGCATCCCTTCCTTCGGGCCCTCTCTGGCCTTTGATTTCTGGTAATGGGCTTTGCTGACAGGGCACACTTACCTCTGTTGCAGAGTCTTGCTCCCTCTGAGAGGCAGGTTGACAAACTGCCATATTGATTTCCTCACCCCTCAGCATCTCCTACTAATAGCATTTATCAGCGACCTCAATTTTCTGGCCTTGGCCTCTTCATTTTTTAGCAACAATGAAAGTGAACGAATAATTTCTTGTTGTACATTTAAATCAATGGGCCTTTTGACCTTCTTTGCACTTGATGACAGCGATATACAGCCCACATGCTGTTCATGATGTACATCTTCTTCAAGAGTATGTTGCTATGTACAACTTGCTCGTCCCATGCAAGAATGTTTAAAAGTGTTAAATGTTCCTTCTTCATGGTCTAAAGATGAGTTTGCATTTATTTTTTAGACCTGTCTAACACTTGTCCGCTGCTGTCACTTTTTACCCCCAAAAGAATGAACAAGCTGCCTTGTTTTGCTGAAGCAAGGGCACTTATTTAACAACACATTAAACTGATATACAAAGTCACAAAGTACTCAAACACATTTAGGTACCACATTTAAAAATACTCTTATAAATGTGCTTTTATTTTGAGCAACTTAACCTTTGACACGCAAAATTTGTGAACCTGATGCAGAATCCTTGTGTTCTTCTTGAACAGCCCGATGACACCACACTATCTGTTAATCATACTAATTGCCTTGAACAAGGAACGTTTAGACACACTTATGGAAATGTGATCCATAGTATCAGGCTGCATTTAAACTCCCCCTCCTTTCATTTCCAACCTTTCATCAGGACCGAAAGTGTGCATGGGGAATGCTCAGGCAACCATGTCTTAATTACTCATTGACCCTTTGACCCACGAGCTGCATTGATACCACTGTACAGCCAGACTCAACTGCATAGGGTTGCAAGCGACTTCAGCATTGTGTGTGGCTATTAGAGGATGATGCGAGTCAGTGAAATCTAAACTGTGGAGCATGTGAGTGCATTGTATTCATTTCCAGGCTTCACCTTTGAGTCACTCTAAACTGCAGGGGAGGGCAGCCAGTTCAGCTCGGGCACAGGCTTAGCGTTTCACATGGAACCTCAGTCACCACCAGTGCAGGTTTAAAGTATCTGGACTGCAAATGAGCTGCTGTGAATTTTGTTTTGTGCACAATTGATGCCTTTTAATAGCCCAAGTAGTCTTGTCCTGTATTGAAGTGGCTAATTTACCCAACACACATCTAATGTGGTAATGAAGAAAGAATTAATGCCTGTTTGGCAAGTTTAATTGTATGCTGAAGCTGGTAATAAGTTTTCTCAAGGTGAAATCTTTAAATACTTGTACTGTTTAGAATTTAGGTAAGTAAAGCAAAACAAGTGCTGAAATTGAGTGTAGTGTTGCCGTAAATTGTTAATGTTCAACAGTGAAATTGCTAATCAACTTGCAAAGACTTGTAATTATCTTCTAATTAGCTACAACGTTCTCAGTTTCATGAGTGCAAAAAAACAAAAAACAAAACCATGTTCATCTCCTTGAAAGAGTTGATGCGGCCAATTCTTAAATCAATTATTTAACAGGAAAGTCACACCAGTTTTTTCCTCTGTCATGTAGATATATGGCATGGCAGAAACAATTATTGTGTGAACAACCCCTGCAGCTACCACAGGCGAGGTTATCATTATTAAGCCTCTGGATCGGCCACCAGCACCGTTGCTGTGCTTGCTCCACGAGCAGCAGGGGTACCAGAGCCCATCACTCAGATCACTTTAAGGATCACACCGGAATTACATCTTAATGCAGATGTGTCAGCCAACGTTGTCACAATACACTCTGCGAAATGGTGCTTTTTGAATTGTGATGTGACAACTGGAACATAAAGCTCATTACTTTCCAACTAGAAACGTCGCCAGTTGCAGACATGAACACTTTGATCAGGGTTAAATTTAAGTAAGACTTAAACAGAATAAAACCTATTGGAAATACTGTTTTGTTAATTTTTTAAGATTAGATTAATTGCTGACCTCTTGTCATTGACGCAGTCACTACCTTTTCGTTTTCTTTTGGAGGAAAGAAAGTGTGCTGAAACCATTAAAAATCTATTACGGTATATTTCTTCACCCAAGGGATGACATGAGGCACCATAACTCTTTTCTTTACATCCCCCTTCCTTCTTTATCTTTATGACGTGTTGTGTATATATATATGTGTGTGTGTCTGTGTATGTGTATGTGTGTGTGTGTACAGGGGGAAGGGGGACCGTTGAAACTCTGTGCCTGCTGTGCCAATCAGTGTCTCCAAAGCTACTGTCAGTAGGTGGCTGAGATGTCTGTCAGTCATCTCATCTTCTCTGGTTCACCCCCAGCTGAACATTAGGACTATGTTGTATTAGATAAAACTTTTAAACATTTTTGACAAAATTCCTTATATTTTAATTCATAATAAACATGCTAATTTTGTATTCTTTGAGTGAAATTAAATTTATGTATGGTTTAGCAGCTCATTGTCATTGTTTTTTACTGTGTTTAGTTGATGCCCTTAAGCATGTGCATGTAACTTTATGTCCAAATCCTGTTTTTCTTTTAATCAAAATTGATTTTTAGTTTTGTTTTTCTTTCTTGTCGACGATATGGTGCCATATTCTCTCCATTCATACTTAATGCTTACTCTGTTGACATTAAGAGAGTAATGGATTTTAATAGTTTTTCCACGACTTATCAGGAGAGTTAAATGAACTCTCCATTTTTATTATATATTATGCAGTATTTAAAGTTTCAGCTCATTAAAAAACAGACGCCCTCCACACCCCCCAGGCTGTCTTTTACCCCCCACCAGCATGCAGTCAGGCTCCTCTAGCCATGGGCTCTGCTTGATCTGTTTTTTCCTCAGTCGAAATTGAAATATTCAGAAATATTTATTTATTTGCTTATGCCTTTTTATTTCACCAAAGGAAAGCCTCATGCTTTTGTAGCTGAAACAAGCAGCATCGATGTGAAACAGGGCATAATGCATGGTGTGGTTGATTTATATATTTTTATATTAAATATATATGCTTTTACATTTAGTTTAAGACAACATATCTCATATAAAAATACTGCTTGTATCTTGATTTTGCACCAGAACAGGCCTCTTGCG
>JAPZDY010000023.1:15566259-15590955 GCA_029783645.1 Ctenochaetus hawaiiensis
TCTATCTATCTATCTATCTATCTATCTATCTATCTATCTATCTATCTATCTATCTATCTATCTATCTATCTGCCATTATTAAACATTTAAATGTGAGTTTTCAAACATTTAAATATGAATTGTCTTGTTTTACTGAGCATCTGTTAAACTGCAGTGATATTTAAATACGAGTCAGAGCAGGGTGGTGAGTAACACTGGACTATTCACAGATGCTCCTTTCTGCAGAGCTCTAAATCATGTTTCTTAATTCCCAGAGCCACATCTCAATCATACTCCTTGCTAATTTGAGAGTCACCCTCATTTCATTTTAAACGATTCATTTTTGGCAAATTTGTAAATGGCCCCGATGTGTTCTACAATTTAGTCAATTACTGTTTCAGCCAGCAGGACTCCGGGGACCAGGAACATACATCGCCTGGAGGTACCATCTCAATAATTGTTTCAGAAAAGTTGGGAATGGATTGCTAACGCTCTGTTCCACTTATTGAAATGTCAATTGGAGCCAAGACCCTTTTACTTCTCTTCTCACTCTCTCTCAGTACAGTATGACTACCTCCCTTTTTCCCTCCCTGAGTCCTAACCATCGCTTAAAGAATAAAAACTGAGTTTGATCATTTTTAAACCTAAACTGTATTTACCTTGGAATGATTGTTCTCACAGAGATTATTTACCAGGAACTCAACAGAGGAGTTATAATTTAGACTAGCTTCTTAATGTTTATTTGAATTAATCCATGACTTGCACTTTTCCTGACATTTGTAAAATAAAAATGTAGCAGATGATTTGAACTCTACTGTAAACTGAAATTGTAATTAATTATTAATTAGCTGGATAAAAATTAAGAGATGATAATAGCCTAAATTAGGTCTTAATGGGTACTAATTAAGAGGAGAATCCTTCTTTATGGAGCCAAACAGCGTGACCTGCAGACCCCAATTAATTAAGTTATTATTAGCCATTTCCCTGTGTTTGGCTGATCTGGATCTCGTTCAGCTGAAGTGAAAATCTGCTTCAAAACTCTGGAAAAATGTGCCTCTGTTTGTTCTGACACCAGGTCCTTCACCCATCCTCTGAGCCAATTAACCTGTGATGTGCCTGTCGGTACAGCGCTGATTAATTAGAGCAGTCGAGGGATCCACACATGATGCTACGGAGGATCCCTCATGTTAGTATTTAGCTGTTGACTTTGCTCCCACATGAGTGCCCCACAGCACAAGGACCTACAAAGTAAATTGTCCGTGTAGAGTCATCTCAGTCATCCACACAGCATGATGCAGGCCAGGCTTTAAAAACATGAAGAAGAGCAGCTTTAAACAAACTTTCTTCCACAGTGTATACTACAGTCGCTGTTAATAACAGAGAATAGCATGTGCTGTGTGTACGTCTACGCTGTGGGTCAGCTGCATGTGTCTGTTCTTATTACTGGATGGGTAATTCTGTACTTCTGTGTGTAAGACCTTCAGCTCTATTCTATAATTAACTTTTGCCTGCGCCCATCAGGTTCCATTCCACACTTGATGTGTCCATAGCGACTGTTACATGCAACCAGCTTGCCATTCAGTATGTATTAAGCTGTCAGAGTGGGCTGCTCTCCCAAGCCGCCTGTCTTCACTGAACAACCCAGCCTATTAACTCCTATTGACTGCGACACACATGTCCCTCCAAAATGAGCGGCTCCTTATTGATTTTTCTTGAGAGCTGCTCACTTCCCCCTTTCACGCCGCCAAGGGTGAGATCTTTATCCTGACTGATTGTATATGTTCATCGTATCAGAGCACTGTTGTGCAATTGCCATTTCAGACCCATGAACCCTCTTCTGCCCCCCCCCCCATGTATCCTGGCTACTTGTTTGCAGCCAAGTCTCAATGAGACAATTAAAAGGCCTGACTCCCCTGTGTCCTCAGTAACACTGTGGTCAGATGGAGCTGCAGGCTCTCTGCACGGCCCACAGTCTCCCTGCAGCTTTAATACAGCACACAACATAAAGACATAAGACATGACAGCCAGCTCCTCTCCCCCCACTAACACACTGCCTCCCAATCAATGGACCAGAATAGAAGGGTGCCGTATCCTCTCAGTGACGCTCCTTCTAACTGCTCCGGCCAGAATGAACTCTGACAGCATGTATCGACGTCATATCAAGCTCCACCATTGAGAGAAAAATGATTATCTGCTGGTGAAATCAGTTATTGACATGGCGTGGAATAGCTTTCCCTCCCCAAGGGATTTATTGATACAGTTTATGGTATATAAATATTTATCTAATATGTGTCTGAAATAGATTTGTCTAGTTGCGGTGCATGTATCTGTTCTGGTCTATTGTTAGCCCATGGAGGGCTATCAATGCCTTCCTCTCCCTCCTCTGCCACTGAACCATGACTCTGCTTTCCTTCTCGTTGGATGCTGTTTTTACAGGCAGCATGAAATTGCTTTGGCTGTTGCGACTGTGTCTTGAAGTCAATAGTAAAACATGTTGTAATTACATTTTATTGCTTCTCACTCTAGAAAAATCAAAATGGCTTTACTGCAGCCATCATATTGTAAATGCATGTAGACGTGCTTCGTGTCACACTGTCGGTGCAGGAGGAAAGTCAAACCTTTGCACAAGTAAAACTAGACACACCTTAATGAAATGTTACTAAAACAGGCCTAAATAAATATGTTCAATTTTTACTTTAAGCTCTATTTAATGACTTTTTTTCACAGTGAATTATTACCTATTAATTTTTACTGCCAGTGTAGCTTTTTTTTACAGGATGTATTAAAGCATATAGTCTTAAAACCCTTTTGAATCCACAGCAGTTACAATTTTCTGCTTAAAAAAAGAACAAATTGCACTGGTTTGAATGCACCTGGATGAAACTTTTTTTTCTGCTTATAGCTTAGTTCAGATCAGTTCATCAACAGCTGATGCTTAGAGCAAATGCATGAGATCTAACCCTCACCTTCCCTTGATGACACCCAGGTACAGTTAGGTGCAATTATACACACAGCTAACCAAGAATTAGCACAACATTTGTGGCTTTGCAAAGCTACTGTTTTGCAGTGTTTGTACTGAAAATATCTGGCAGTACACGCAGTAACGCTGCATGCAGCAAACATGAGTTGGTTATGCAAAATCTCTCTGCTAGTGGGTAATATTCATCTGAGAGGATCAACATTTACCCATAGAGAAAGACACATTATACAACATGGGACATAAACAATTACAAAGTTACAGAGACTGGAATAATGTACAAAATCAGGCCTAAAAAAATGTTAGATTTCATACTTCCATTTGTTTGTTTACTTTTAAGATGTTCACATATAATTCACAAATTAAAATAAGATTAAGGAATAAGAATGAGCAAAATGGCAACTAAAGTGCACAACCTGATAAACCTAAGCTTTTTACCCCTAAAATAAAAAAGTACATTCCTGATTGTAATTGCTTTTTACTGATTTTTGTCAACAGCTAGGAGAGTGAATATTCCTTTTCTTTTTTAAACAGAGACTAGAAACTCATTTAAAAAGTTTTATAATGATACTTATAAGAGCATTAGTGAGAAAATTAAAGGGACTGCAACTTTGAATTATTTTAAAGTATTGTTCTCCTGTAGCACCACTTTAAGGCTCCTTTGTTTTCAAACTCCATCCTGGGAGCGTTTATCAAAATCAGATCAAACAACTCTGATGAAACAAATTCATCAGCAGATTGTCCATCAGCTTCTTCTCTCTGGTATTATAGTTTTATTGTAGAGAAAATGCTGTATTGATCTTCTACCTCTCACTGTGCTGAACTTGAGTTGACCTGCTTCGTGGCTCAGAAGTGTCGGAGAGATATGTGTGTTCATGACGTTTCAATCATACAGCTCGAGCTTTGCAAATTTCCTTTGTTATTCAGATCTTGTTTCTTTAAAAGTGGATGCACAGGAAATGGTGGAAAGGTTAGTGCATAACAAGCTAAACACAAACTAAAAGCAGACAACTCAGATTTTTTTTCTTACGTTTATAGGAAACACATGACAGGCAGTGTTATTGTATGATATTGATTTTTACAGACAGGCACATGGCACACTGACTTTTTCTCCTTGATGATGCACGACCGCGGCCTCGCAAACATGACAGGCAGTCTCAGGTCAAATACCTCCATCCTCTCATCCTCTGCTGTGTCTCTATTACAGTCTGGTGGCTCTTCAGCTGACTTATTGACCAGCTCTTATGCTCGTTACTCAACAGAGGAGTAGTTTGCTGTGATTGATACCATGACTACTTTAAGACCTCTCTCGGCCCCCCTCCTCTCACCTCCCCAAATCCTATCTGTGGCTTTTAAAGCCATGAGTGGGTTTCATTAATGGTCTCTCCTGTTTATGACACCATAATTAGAGTTGAGGAAAGGCACCTAACTACCACGGTTCCACCATACTGAGAAAGTCAATAATGCAAGCCCAACAACTTCTCACACAATTGAGCCCCGTGGAAAATCCATATGCTCTGCTGCTCTGTATCTTTATGGAACTGTTTTGGTAGAAGCCACCTGATTTGTTAGTGTTTTGTCCTCCACTTTTAAATAATCCCACAAAATTGATTATTAACTCCAGCGATATCATTTAGCTTCCAGCAGCCTCTACAGAATAGATGCTGTGTGGGATGTGTTCTCCTCATGCAGCCGGTGTGCAACACTGTGTTCAGCACAACAGGCAAGGCCGAGCCTCGTGGCCATTTACCTGCTTTATAATTTGTTTTGTGCTCCACCTCATGTACATGCAGCGACTCCTGTAAAAACCCAACCAGGCTGACCGCTACGCCTGGGTTATTTGTGTGGAGCAGGTCATGGGGGATATTACAGTAGATTGCTTTCCTAGAAAATAATTCTGCCATGTGGTCTATTGGGCTTTTCTCTGTGAGTTTGCCAGGCGGGATCGCATGCAGTTACACAGAGAAAGAGAACAGTTTGAATGCACACATAATACACCCTATTTTTTTACTCACCCATCTGTCTTTTTAATTAAAACAACAAAAAACAGCTAAGGGAGGCCTTGTTCTCACAAAAGAATGTGTACTGTTGCAGGCTGCACCTTTGATAATGAAAGAATTATGTTATTCTATTTGAGAGCTATTTTAAATTGAACATATTATCAATAATAAAGGAAAGTCAATGGTTACAGATCTACCTTGCTACTGAAAAATTATTTCCCAGTGTGACACCTTTGTCAAGCTCTTGACGAGTGTTCTCTGCTGTCTTTTTCACAGGTTATTTTGAAGCAGCAGCTTTAAGAGAGGTGATGTCGAACAGAAAGGTGTGTGTGGTCCTTAAATGCTCAGCAGATGGTGTTTTTTCTTTCAACTGAAGAAAAGTCAGGATTTATTGATTTACAGCCCAATATTGCAAAGCATACCTCAAGGGCTCTACAAAAGAAAAAGACGAAAAGAATGACGTAAAGTTGGAAAGTTGCACTAAAAACAAGATTCTGTTCTTGATGCTGCTGAGCTGGGATGTCAGTATTTGTAACACAGCCGCTTGTTCTCACTGGTGTCACAACTGTCATCTGATGGGGCTTTAGAAAGCAGCATGAATAGTTGATGTCGTTTACTGCAGCCCAGACTTCAATGTAAATAAGACGCAGGTGACTGGGACGCCGTTCACCACAGCTCTGCTTCACATGGCCTCGTTATTTGTACATCTCCCGTTGGCCCTAGAAGAGCAAGACTGTCTTGTTCAAACCAACCTTTGTCCTGTCAGTCAATGTATGTAGTGAGGGTGACAGTGAAGGGGGCTCTAGCAAAACAGTGCCTTGGCATCCTGCAAAAAAGGACACAGTTGGCCAGGATGAAGCAAGCAAGCAGTACTCCACTGGGTTACATAAATATATTATTTTAACCTGTTTAAAAAAATGTATCTTTCTCAAAATATTGTAACTCAATTTTAGTATTTCAACAACTAAGAAGCTTTTATATATTTATTGATCTGTTACATAAACTAAATTTTTGGTACCAAATTTGATGGTAGAGGTACTGAGAGGCAGTGGACTACTGCTAGCATGACAGTGCTCGCAGTAACAGTGACATGGCAGTGTTTTACTGTTTTCCATCTTCTTATCACAGTTTAGCATTTAAGTGTGCTAACATTTGCAAACTAGCAACAAACACAGGGCAGGCTATAGCTGAGGCTAATGGCATTGTTATTATTTTGCATGTTTGGTCATAAACTTAAATTATTTTATTCTGCATCGTAATACTTTGACCTGATTTGACGTCAAAGTCAGTAGGATTCATCCCCTGGGGAAACTGTTTGTCTTCACAAAATTTCATTGTTATCCATTCTTTTACTGGTGATATCAAAGTTTTGACTGAGAAACCATGTTGCCACACAACAAGCTGGACTAAAAACCCCTCATGGAAAATGATTCCTCAGTTAAAATGCTAATAGCAAAACTAACCACTCCTACAAGTTTCAGCTTAAAGGTGAGAGTCGCGTTGCAATATGAAAGCAGTGTTAATGAGGCCAGGAAAACATGTTGAGATGACAGCAGTCTAATGACTTCCATGACAGTATACAGGCACTGGTGTAATCACAACTAAATGTCAGACACCATAAGGCCTGGTGCATAATGGCTCCAGATTGATTACTCCCTCTTGCTTTAATTAAGAAATGCAATATTTGCTTAAAAGGTATTGATTGTAGTTTAAAGGAGGGCAAGCCATCAAGCTAAAAAAGTGAAGAGAAGACCCTGGAGTCATAACAAACTGAACAGTTGTGTGAGGAGGGATTTACTCTGAGAAACAAAACACAGGCAGCCTCCCACAGGCTGGTTGCAGTGTTGTGCCATCTTACATAAAACAAAGTTGGAGGTTAAGTAGGAAATGTAGCTGTGAGGGTTGAGTTTATTATCAATTGTGATCGTTACCTGTGAGGTGCTGACATTGGCTGTTAATCAGAGCAGTCAGTCAGGAACTCGTGAAGCATTTTTCTGTGTAACTGATCCCTCTAGAGTGAGACGTATCATTCACTTTGCTGAGCAGGAGATGAACCGGTGCAGGTAGCAAGACAGTGGATAGTTATATATCATGAATAAACTAGGCCTCTGAGAGCAGAGCGACAGGCGTAGCTACACAGAGCTGAGTGGGACCCCAGGATGGGACGTTTCCCGCTGGAGACCCCACACACTCTGGCTGGCCTTCCGGGGAGATTAAATGTTATCTGCTTGGGATCGGACATGTGGTTCTGTAAACGTAAACCAAACTTGGCTCGTATCAGTTCACCCTTGACTGTAAACCTAACCCCTGTGACTGAATGAACCTGTATCATAATTAAATCATCAGCGCTTCGCTTTTACTGTGCCTGCAACCCAAACCACTGCAGGAGAGGGGTAAGAGGAGCACGGCTGTGATGGCCAGTGATGACAGTGAAACCAAGAGCTGAGAGCCTCTCTGAATAGTCTCTCATGGCAGGAGCTGGTGGGGCAACAGCCACCCACCTAACACCCGCTTAGACCTTATCTGGATATCTGTGCTATCACTCTCTTAGTTACTCCTACATTACCTTTACTTACCGCACTCCTTTTAAACATCCTTCATTACCTTTGAGAGGCAGGGTGCAAATATAGTTATTAACCTGCAGATTACCTTCACATTCTTAAACTTATATAAGCCTTTTTATTGCCGACAGATAGTGAATGATCTTAAATCCCCAACCTCCAAGATGCAGTAGTGTTCCCGGAGTCACGTCTCCTCCGTGTTACTCTAATGCCTAGTGGCTTGTTGCACCGTGTGTGTAATGACTGTGGACCTACCAGAGCTTATCCTGTTGAACAGAGGATATTAAGCGGGGTAGTTACAAAGGCCAGACTTAATTTGACCTCTGCCTGCCCTCTCCTCTAGTGAGGTGGCTCGGAGAGGCAGAATGGTGGTTTGGGCAGTTGGTGATGAATGACTGTATTTGGTGGGCAGATTGTTACAGTTCCACACTAATTGAGGGGTCAACACAAAGAGCAAATGTGGTAATTGAGTCACTTGACTGTGCCTATAGAGCTTTAAGCGGCTCTTTTGACCCTTTAGCCCGCTCTGGATTCAACGACAGAGTACTCTCCTGCCTCTGTGTTTATTGCTCGATTCCAAAAGACATTAATCTCATGTTTATTAGTATATTTTTTATAGCTCTTGGGTTTGAGACGGGTGTATAGATCCACAAGGGCTGCACAGTTTTTCTTCAGAAGCACTCTGCAGTCCAAGGATTTGTTTTCCTCGGTGCTGTTGGACTTCTGCATGAAAACAAATTAACACTATCTGAATAATGCCATATATTATGAAATCATTGCATACCACACTGTACGCTGCAAATTGGTTGGACTACAAACCAATGGAAATCACATACATGTGCTGAAATTTGTTGAAAATCTGCTCTGTTTATACATGTTAATGTTCTCCTTGAGACCTGGGCCTGATCACCCTGTTTAGTGTCTTGCTAAATAATTCATTAACCCATTTCCTTTGCTTCTCTCTTACCTTGTGTCTTGTCAATAGAAATATAAGTTTAACACTGAAACAGAGCAGTACTGACAACCATTTTCTTTCTTTAATGACATGACAGGATTTAATCCAAGAGGTTATTATGTCATGTTTTGTTTAACCAGAGTAGGGATTTCTGTCACTTTATTCAAGGTGCCTAGAATAGTGAATATTCGTAAGCAACACTTGTTGTATAAAGAACAACTTCTTTTCTGTGAGGCCAATGACCCTCATGAAGGTTACAAGCCACAACACAATGGTCTGACAATAAAAAAGATTTTTTTTATACTACAAATGTAGTGCTTTGACATTTTCTGTCCTGTTTTGTGCACCCAACAGTCTAAAGAGATAAAAAGCAGCAAAAATCTGCACTGGAAGGCTGCAACAAGGAGATTGTAAGGGTTTTAAAAATATATAGATATAAAATACTGGATGATCAGTTTTCTGTCTGTGGTGTCATATCTCATATCACAACTTGTTTTAGTTCTACCATTCATATTTTGGGATATTTTGTCTGAACCTCATATTTGTGTTATTTTAGCCTAAGTGTCCCTCATAGTGGAGACGGAGTCCTGTGTTATTGGATGGAGTTTAATGGATCTGCTGGCCTTTGCATTTGCTTTGCTCCTGAAACATGCGCTCAGCTGAGACTTGGGCAGAACACCATCCATTTACACCTAATGGCCATTGCCTTTAAACGTGGTGAGTTGTGAACAACACGTGTTAGTGTGTGGGTGTATGTGTGTGTGTGTGTGTGTGTGCACGCGCGTGTGTGAAAAGCTACAAGGACAAATGCATTCTGCATTTAATGAGTGTGGGCCAAAGGGAACCTGGGTAGTTAAAACTGAGAGTTGGCGAGACTATTTTGTCCCTTGTTACCTGACTCTTCTGTTGCACCTTTAAACTGCAACATGCCACTAAACTACTCTGATGGTCTCAAAGGACGGATGTAGAGGCTGCAACCCTGTGTGAATGGGATTGATGGACCACATTAAACTCTGAGCTTCATCCTGCTTAAATGCTTTTGCTCTCTAAATCTTTTCTGCAATATCACTGTCAGAGGACTGCAGACTGCACAGGATTTATCCATGAGATTGTTGGCTGGTCATTTGAACTGTATATCCAGATGATATGGGGGTTAACAATCATCACCAACTTGTGTGTCTGTTTATTCTACTGAATGCATGGGTGGAAACAAAGACGAGATTCCTTTGTTTACCTCTGCACGTCTCCCAAAGGTCTGTTTAAATGTCCACCGTTCTGTGCTAACCCTCCTTACTCTTGACTAAGATGTGATTGTTTTAATGCACAAAAATGTGGATGTTGTAATTACCATTTGCACAAACAAGACAGCAGCTTCATTGATATGCTGCCGTTGATAAGGCAAGAGCTTGGCAGCGAGACAATGGCTGAGGCCACCAGGGGCTCGCCAGCACCAGGGACACGGTACCGTCCTGCCTCCTCCGTCAATGCAGACGACCAACAAAAGCGGCCTGTCATTCACCGCACTCTAGCGTTTTTAATTAATTTTCAGTCGGCTCTCCTCTGAGTGCTTGTGCGGTGAGTTGACCCCCAGATCTGCTCATGAATGTGGCTTTCTCCTCAGCCCTGGCTGTCAGAAGGTCAGCAGTGCAGACTCCCCGAACAGGAGCCCCTTTTCTATACTACTGGACTCAGGAGGCTGTGACCATTGTCCAAACCAGGAGAGTTCATGTGTTTGAGAATATGGATGTGATAGAGGTCAGTAAGGGAAATGGCAATTCAGTTGGACTTGTATAGGAGCATGCTAAACAAGATAGACAGGATTGATTCTGAATATCAAGGCTGCGTTTGGCGTTCAGCAGTACGTGACCCTTATTTTTGGCAGCTGCCATGGTAATAGTCTTCATCTGAGCGGTATCACTTATTGACTTAGGCATCAAAGCAGTCAACCTGTTAAGCTTTAGGAGGACATAATGTTTTGTCACATCTTTAAGTGGGACTAAGACTTTTCAATCAGACCTTTTCCATCAACGTGGCACTGGTTTCATTTCAATTTCTGCTGCTCATTTTTAACCAGTTTGTGCATTTTAACCAAAAATCAAAATTGTTTGTGACACAGAAAGTTTTTTTCTCAGCTGGAATCAAGAAATAAAAACCACAGGGAGTGTGTCAAATTCTACAGGTCATTGTGCTCTGTTGATGTTGTTTCCTTGATTACAATGTTTCTGATCAAAACTGGTGGAAAAGTGTGCTGATTCACTAGATAGCACCAGGTATCTAATAACCTAATAAGAACCAGTTCAAGCACCAGAGCTAATTTGGTGGAAAAACACTCTGTGAAGAGTTTAATGCTGCTCTTACTCGCTATGCATGAGTACAAATCAGGATGGTCTGCGGATAAGCCGGATCAGAGTTGATCAAATTGCTGTTGTCTTAAAGCCGTTTTGATTTGGATTAATCCACGGGAGTGGTCACACCCGCTCGGTCTGTGAATCTATAGGTCCTTATGTTTCCATCTTGCACCCCCACTGAGCTTTGTGATCTGCCGGAGCTTTGGAGGATGAAAGGAAGTGGGACTAGTTATTTTTGATGAATGTGCCAACTGTGTTCAAGGAGGCTTTTTAAATAAGTGCCCTTGACCTATTCTTAGGTTTATCCCCGTCGTCTTGTTACCCCTCTTTTGTCTCTGTAGGAGGTTGAATTTAGTCTGATTAACTCATGGCTACAGTGTTGTTAGAAATGTGGATTTTTTGGTTACTGCAGAGCTGTCTTTAAAGCCTTGTTCATCATGTGGGTTGCTCTCCATCTAATCTCTCCACTTCAAGATTAGATGTTTTCTACCTGGTGTGTTTGCAGGAGGCTACACAAGATATGTTTTCATCAAAGCATCTTAAAATGAATTACTTTTTCTTCCATGTTCTGCATTATTTCTAAAGCAAAATTCTAAACAAACAAAACAAAATTCAAAGGAAAAATCAACTGGAAATATATATGATCTAAAATTAGATTTAATTTTTAAGAAAAAAAAGATTAAAAATTGTACTTAAAATTTTGGCTAATCTAGGATAGAATTATTTTGGCAAGCTTTTGAATCTGGCCCTTGTGGCTTGGTAAGATGTCCTCTGGTCTCTAGAAGCTTTAGATCTAATGGTGGACCATTTTGCTCACAATTAATAGAGCTCCCCAAGAGACCAGGAGCCTATAGACTTGTGGAAATACAGTAGCAGCCTTCAGGCAGCTGGCTAGATGTGACTTTCTTCCCCGTCACTCACATTTGTCGTAATGGCACGAGAGCCTCACTGGCTATTCCCCAATGCTGTGTGTATGCATGAGTGTGTGTAAGCCCACTGCCCCAAGCATGTCTCATTTCAAAGTGCTGTCACTCCCTGCTTCCTGGCATCTATTAACACCCACCATTATCATGCTAATCTACATTGTATGATTACATAAAGTAATTTATGCACAGTTCTGTTCCATGGCTGCACAGGGATGCGTGCCTCTATTGTTGAATGCTTTAAAAGGAACATTTTATGATCATCAAACTCCTTTTATCGTCTCTCCCTCTTTGAATCTGCTCTGTTTTCTGGCACTTTTCACACTTGTCTTCTTACTCTATCAACAAATTCTGCAAAAAGCACTCGCAAAGATTTGAAGGCCTCTGCCTACTGAGAAAATAATAGCTAAAATCGCCAACTGAGCCATGCTGCTTTGTTCATGAAGAGACGATGAGTTGAGATCACTTTCCTCACAGTCCTCGTTAGCTCCATATCGGAAATGGTAAGAATGTGTTTTGTGCTGAAAGCAGAGGGCAAGAGATGAGCTCTCTTCCTCATTTATTCACAGCTAGTGGAGTAATTAGGAATGCAGAGGGCTGTTAAATTAAAACTGAATTGCACTTATTAACATTTTAACTACCAACCCCACCCTCTTTAGACACTAAACAAGGACAGTTTCAGCTCTAATATGCCTGAAGAATCCCGCTGAGGGGACTCTTTATGTATCTCTAAAACAAAGACGTTCTTTAAAGTAAGATCTCCCTTTTGTTTAAACAACCAAGCATTTAACATTCAGTGTAATATGCCAAGTCTTCCTCCATGCTGTCAAGAGACACACCACAGGAGCTTCTCAAACTCTTTGCTTAATGGAACACTATTTGTGGTCAGATTGGAAAGCTAATGGTGGTCCCTTTGAGGGTAACTCTCCAAATTAAATAGCATGGATTCACATCTGTCAGACAAAACCAGGAGGCTCTTTGTAATCAATGACCCAAACCAAGAGAGGCTCTGTGGGGGGTGCCTCTGCTATGATGGCAGCAAGCATAAGGAGCCACCAGGGACGCAGGCAGCTCACCTGCACTAACAGCCACTGTGCTGGGCTTGTGGAGCAGGCTAGAACCTGGGAGGGAGCACCAGCAGGGTTAATGTACATTTATAGAACAGGTCAAACTACTTAAGCCAGGCACTGATTTATAATGCAGGAGTGCAATGTGACTAAACTGTAAAGGGAATTCTTGTTTTTCTGTGCAAACATTGCCGTCGGTGTTGTGTTAAAATGTTGAACCCCATTAATTTTATCACTCCCCCTCTCTTGTTTCTCTACGTCTTTAAATTTTGTTTGGAGGAGAGACTTGCAAGGCCTCCCGCTGTTCTGGAGAATTTCCTCTCGTTGTTAATTTTCCCTGCTCCATATGGCGCCACAGACACTTCACCTGCAGGCTGTAGCAGGCCGCGCGGCAGCCAGCAGACATCCTCAGGCTCAGGCTGTCATTTACACAGGCCTGTGCATCTGTCTGAGCAGAACACAACAGAACAGAGACAGCTCTTCCCTTCACCTCACAGCCTGAGTCCGGGCACCATCCGCCTGACAAAATCAGATGTCTGAAATATAGTGAATTATAAAGGCGGTGGCAGGTTTAGACAAGACTCCCGTCATGCAAAATTCTCACATTCTCACTACCTGTTTGGAAAATTCAGGCTGGAGAACAGCCAGAGAGACCATGCCAAATGTGTTTGTGTGCATGTGTGTGTCAGTCTGTCTTTTGAGCATGTGCATGCAAGTGTGCACACGAACCTGTTTGTGTGTGTGTGTTTTCAGGGGGTTTGAAGTTTGCCTATGGCAGAGCCATGGAAGAGAGGGTTTCATCCTGGCTTGTCATTGATTAGAGAAGAGTCTTTAATTCCATCCCACCCCATGTTGTGATTCATTTGCATTCTGTGTCAGGAGGTAATGGAGTTTTGCTCTACGGTTTGCTCTGAAAATCTTGAAGATGTGGTCTAATGTGCATGCAGCCGCTAGCAAAGAGCTTTCTGATTTATTGTGTCTCTTGTGTTTGCTCATTTTTTCCCCCCTTCTTTCTTGTCTTGGGGTACGACTCTGTGCTTTGCCGTCAAATGGCTTGGAGAGAGGAGAGGTACACAAACTGCCAAGACTCCCAAGATATTTGTCATAATTATTCTACAGACTAGATTTACATCTAAAACTGAGACATTTGCAGTGGAACTGTAGATTTCTATTCGCCTTAATATTCCCCCTTTGTGTTCAGCAAACATATTATTTTCTTTATTATAGAAACAAATGCTGCATATTTTGTGTTCTGTTCAACTTTTGCAAAATTTGAGAAAATGGTATTGAATACTTTGATATTTACAAAATTAAAAAAATGTTCTTTTTTAAAATTTATTTAACTATTTCCAAAAGTTACTAAGATTTTAATAAAGGGCTGAATAAAGTTATCTCATTTGGAATCATCATTAGTATGTTTTTGCATTATTTAAGCATGCTCTTTGGAAAAAAAAAATATTGTCTAACTGTGAACATTTTATTGTAAATTTTTACATTCCAATAATTTTCAGCCTTTACAGTAATTTTCTGCAAAGGTAAAGGCTGTGAGTACTCTCTGTCCCCTGTCAGTTCAGCATGTGCCCTTATTTTCTGTGACTCTTAAATGATTCCTTTTCACAGAGGTCTGATTTTCCCATTATGTCTGAGATGAGATATGAGGTTAGGGGAAGCTACTGGTGGGGCTGGATTGGCTGTCGGTTGGTGAGTCGGGTAGGTTTTCTGAGCAAAGTTGGGAAAATGTGGTGATAAAATTTGTCAACCTCTGGGGGTGGGGTGTGTTCAGGGTCATGGCTAAATCTGTGCGCCTTGGGCAAAAGGCTAGCCCATAATTCCAGCACAGACGAGCAGAGAGCTGACCTCAGTACAGCTGAGGCCAAGCCATACCGATTTCTGCACACCTGCAGGATCGTCAGTGGGATAACAATGAAGGCGAGGGGACAGACAGGGGTCTCTCTCTCTCTCTCTCTCTCTTTCTCTCTGTCTCTCTCCCTCTCTCTCCTTCTCTTCTTCTCTCCCTTTCTTCTTGGCCTATCTATGGAGACACCTGAATGTCCTTGTACATTGACCGTCTCCCTGCTTTTCTTCATTCCTCCTCAAAAGAATATAGCTGTTCACATAAGAGTGTGCTGCTTTTGAAGTAGCAAATGGAATTTTCAAGGCATCCTTACAAATACTTAGTCCATCAAAGAAATAACTCAATCTAAAATGACAAGAATTGCACTCTTACAGTTGCTATCCATTTTCATCCACATATTGATTCTCTTTTATATCAAAGTGTTGCATCAACATGCAATCATGTTAATACATCTTACCTATTGTGAGTCATGGCTCATTCAACTGATAAATATGTAAATTAAAATGTTTTATAGTTGATAGCCAACATTAATCTCATTTGGACGTCTTAAACCAAATTAAATGAGAAAGTGTAGCACGTAGCAGTTTGCAAAGTGTGCTGTGGATTCATCTCTGAATTAAAAAGGAAATGAGCAGGAGACAGAACTTGCTTTTTTATTACAAATGTTAATGAAAAATGTTATTGACTTGAACAAATGGAGAATACACCTGGAAATGTATATTAAAACCCTTTTCCAATTTCTCTCTCTGTGTAGTTTGCAATTATAGTTATTTCAGCAATAGTCGCGGAATTAATTTTGCGTGCAGACTGATAATGTTAGCAGTGTAAGAAGAATGGATATTGTGTTGGATAGGGGGTCTCTAGGTATTTACAAGGAGTGGAGAGAGCAAAGCTTTATTTAATTGAAAGAATGAATCAATAACAGCTGTAGTGCTTTGACAAAGACGGCCTTGCAAAATGAGCAAGTAATTTACTGTGGACAATCCAAGGTCCAGTGGATGGCTGATTGACAGAGTGTATTCTGGGTGTAAGACTGCCAAGTGTAGCTACAGGCAGGTGGATATCTTTAAAAACTGACAAATTACAAAGATAAGCACTTCCATGGATTGTTAGCTTTAGTGCTGAGAACTGAAATAACTTGTCAGCGCTGATTTTCACCACTGATGATAAACACTCCATGTTTCTTTGTCACTCATATGCTGGGGTAAATAAATGTCTTTTATCATTCTAGAATTAGAAATAAGAACTTTTTAGAGTCCTTTCCACTTTCAAAATGGTCCATTTTCATGCAGCCATTAACAGTGGACCAACAATCCTCCAATATATGTATGTGTAGGTTTTGGAAGTTTGTGATTTGTATCTGTAACTTGGCAGAAACTCTTTTCCTCTTTCAAAAGAAGCTCTTCAGCTGTGCATCAGAAGAGACACAATTGGCTTTTCCTCACTAGTTACATTTTACAATCCTGTTTTTCATTGCTGCTGGATGTTGGTAAATGTTTTCTCAAATCTCACTTACGCATCATTGCACTCAGGCCATCACTGAGATCCTTTTTTTTTTTTTTTTTTTTTTAAATCAATCTTTAAGGTAAATTAGTCTCCATATACACTGGCAGCCATCCCAGTATGTAAATTCATGTGCTAATTCACTACATGATTTCATTTCAAGTTCCAAGCAAATGAGATTTTAATTGAAAATGAGATCTTCCATAGAGTCTCTCACTGGAGATGTGCAGCAGGGGAATGATACTTTTCGCAGATTGTTTTAAGAGACAAGGAGATTTTTTTTTTTTAACTTCCAAGCCATTTACAAAAAGATTGTATGTTTTCTCATCCTGCCGTTTCCCCACAACCTGCAGGTTAGTGAAAACGCACAGTGAAATTAACATTGTGCTTCAGCTCCTTGTCGGTATGAAGAGGCGGGCTATTAACATTTGTGTATTTTCATTATGTTAATGGTGTTAACACATGCCCACAGATTGCCACCAGTGGTGCAGTAATTCTGTCTTGCTGAACATAAAGTGTCCGAGTGGGTCATTTTGATTATGACACGCTAATTACATATTGCCTTTCCTCTCTGTGTATTCTTCCCTCAAACTCAGAAAGACCTACAGTCTTTAATGGTTAGCTTTTATGAGTTGGTGGAAAGAAAATAGCAGAAAAAGATCTCTGCCTATGTTCCTGACGGCTATGTTGCACGCATGCTTCACTGCTTCCCTTTAAACTTCCTAAATTGTGTTTCACAATAAATAGATGCCCAAGCCTTTAACTGCCAGTATTAGATTAGATACCATTAGATGTAATAGAAAATTCTCTCCCTGTAATATTTTCATAAGAGTTTGAGGCATTTGATTAATCTGACCACATTTTATTGCATTAATGATTTTTTTCCCTTTCCACTCTGCTGTAAAGACATTGGCTAATGCTGTTTTCTGTCTCCCCTCTCTGCTCACTCTCATTCATCCTCAGCCGTTATTGCAATGCATTGTTGATGAGGTGAGTCGGCGTCTTATGTGCTTTCACTCCTAAAGTCATTCCTAATGGAGTGGAAACCTTATATTTTGTTTCCTAATGAAGCACAGGAGTGGCAGACAGCTCCGCTTGGGCTGTCCTATGGCTGCCTGCAGGTTGAAGCCACCGGCCCGAGCCAAGCTGCTCCGAGGGACCCAGCAGGGGATGTTCGGCCGGGACAGCAGACAGCATACACATGAACTCTTGCACAGGCCAAAGCAAAAATCTAAAAATATGCAGTGATGAAGGAAGTGTTCAGATCTCTCACTTAGAGTTTCAGTGTGTAGGATTTAGGGGAATCTGTTTATAAAATATGGCGTAAATGGAATATAATATTCATAAAAAGGTTTTCATCAGTGTATAATCACCTAAAAATGAGAATCGTTGTGTTACTTCTGAGAGAGCATTTTATATCTACAGAGGAAGCAGGTCCTCTTCAGTTCGGATCCACCGTATTGCACCGCCATGTTGCTACAGTAGCCCAGAATGGACAAACCAAACACTGGCTCCAGAGAAGGTTTTTGTGTTTTAAGCAAATTTCATGTTCACCACAGGTTCTTCTGCACACTTCAAAGGGGAGTGTGAGCGAAAGGAGATTCATGATGGTTGCGTGCAATCTTCAACTTTACCCCTAGAAGCAACTTAGTCCTGCACACAGTGCCTTTAAGTTTAACAGAGCAATTTTAAAATAGTCCATTACAAGTAAAAGTCCAGCATTAATAATAACATAATAGCATAACATAATCCATCATTTTCATGTCTATACAATAAATATGAAGTTAGAACCAGCTGTTTGTAAGCTTTAGCATAAAACTGAAAGCATGGGGAAACAGCTGGACTAGTTTTGTCTGATGGACAACCAGAACCTTTAAAGCTTACTTGTATCTTGTTTGTTTAATCTGTTAAAAAGCAGCAGTGTAAAATCAAAGGTTGAGGTTCTAATGACAATTTGAAGTTTTATTCTTGGTTACACAATGCTATTTATTGACAGTCCGTCTCTTGCTTTCAGAGACAGTTGTGCTGCTCTCTGTCTTCACGCTAAGCTGACTAACTCATGGTTGTGGCTTAATATTTACATTCAGGGCTCAGCAATAACAACTGCCCAAAGCGAGTAAAATTACATGTCAGGCTATGTAATTTAGCAACTTAATTGCCAGTTAGCACCAGGCTTGTGGTAAAAATCTTTGAAAGCAAGTATGTACGATTTTCTCTTAATAACTTTGGCTAAATACACTTAGTTACTCACCAGCACCTCAAAAAAAAAGACCAGCATTTGTAGTTTTTCCTCTGCCAGTTTAAACAACCCTGCAACATTTGTTTTCACAGCACATCAAACTGTAAAAATGTGTCACTGTAGCTGCAACCATGTTGACTGTTTCACAGTGCTGCAGTGATGTATCTGACTAAGATTACATGCCTTCAATCACCAAAATATCTGAGGGTTTGATGGCCCCATTCATTGCTTAAAGCTCTGTTTAACCAGAACCTGAAGTGATAGGTCTCTGCACTGAGAGTCCACGGAAAACTATCTGAGCTATTCTGAGCTGAGGTTTCACAGCAAGGTCACTTTTAAAACAAAATGTCTCCTCCGCTATCTAGGTCACAGCACATTCTGTTACTTTCTCCGAAACTTCCTTCCTCTCCTCCTTCCTGCCACAGCTTATAATTAAACACACACAATTATCCCAAATTTAATGGGATTTCAGAACCAGGCTTTTATTTAAGAGGTAATGAATAATATTTTAATTGCATATGTAACTGTGAGATCGAAATGTGCTTCTCTCATCACGTGTAATTACTACGACACATTTTTCTACTGTGATATTTGGGGAATGCGATCAATAGCTGATGAGTGTCCTTTTTTTTTCTGCGTTTTTAAGGTCACTGTGTGATTGTTACTAATTGTGAAAAGATCCAGCAGGGAAAAGTGACAGCATAAGCACACTTAAAACATATGGATAGTGTCCTATTGTTTATTGATGTCTGTAATTAATGATATAATGCATGGCACTGAAGTACTTTGACCTCTGAACCGATCATTATTCAGAGTGTAGCAGCATCAATCAAACTGTGCTTTTCTCAGATCTATTTCTGTACACCCCCTCAGGGACATACGGGGCACCCACTGTATCCTCATTTGTATTCAGCTGACCAAGGCCTTACTATGAATGATTTAGAAGTCTGAATCAGATATTAACTAGATGAGAGGCCGTAATGTGAGATTTCACAGGCTGCTTCTGAAGTTCATAGACTGCAGTGTCTGCCTCTGTTTCCTCAAACTCAAAAAAAGTCATTTTCTTTATAGGACTTTGGTGTATTTACTGATTTCATCTCTCTGAATTCCACCACAGAAACAACATGTATTTACTCGTCTTTGGTAGATGCAGTTTTCAGGTCCAGTAAATGACAGGCTCAGTGGTGTTATTCACTCTCTCCACATCGTTATGAGCATTTGAGCGCCTGCCTTTTGGATGGAGTGCTGGCCAGATTGTTTGGGCTATCTGGAAGGAGCGACACGCATCGCTGCCCAGCCTGGGGTTTAGAGGTTGTGTGCGGTGTTGATGTCCCACTCCACCAAGCATCCCGGGCTCTCCTCAGGACGGGCGTATTAGAATAAGTCATTCCATTGTTAATTTAAATGGCTTAATACATCACTCTAAGGTAACAGAGTGATGTGAGCAGCGGAGGGAGAGAGCATGAGAAAGAGAGGGAGTGAGATGCCAAGGGGTGTTTCTTTAATATCAAACGAAATTGAATCCTGCATTACCTCACTTGTGCCGTTTCTCAAGCAGCTCCCAGGCTATTAATGGAAAGCTGTAACAGGATTGGTTCAGTCTTTGGGTTCTTTAATTTCATCGCAGCTCCCAGATGTTAGGTCTTTGTCTCATTGCCAATCCCTGGCTGATCTATGGTGTTGTCTTTATCCTGCCTCTACTCCATTGTGGCTGTGTTGTGTTATTGGGTCAGGTGAATCTATCAAGGACGGAGAGTTGGGCAGTTCACACACCGGGGGGATAATTACAGGGTGATTGGTGTCCTCATGCTTTCTGCTCTCACTGTCTTTGTCTCCTCTCTGTTAGCCTCACCCTTACATAAATGCACACAGCGTGGCACTGGAAGTCGACCAAAAAAAGCCACTCAGTCCCAGGATCCCAGCCCCTCGTACCTGTTTCAATCTCCGGGGCCCCGTTTTGAGCAGCTGTGTTTGTTTGATAGAAAACATGTGCACTATTGTTTACAGATGTTTGTGGACTTATTTACACCAGCGGATTGACTGGAACTCCAGAGACAGCAGACTTTAATTCTCCACCACCACATCTACTGCTATTATTAACCTAACCTCCTCTCATAGATAACTGATCACAGTTAGCTTCCAGTCGCACACTTTTCCTGTCTCACTCAACCCTGAATCCTCACATCTGTGTATCCTTTCTGGGTCATAACAACACACTATTTCAAGCTGCTATTCAAGTTCATATAAAGGGGCTGTGTTTAATTGCAAATGAGAAATACAAATAATAGCTAGCTAGTTCACTAACTTCCATCTTCATTTTCTGACGAATCATCTGGTGTTTTTGTTGTTTCCCCACAAGTTATAGCAACTAGAGAGGGCAAAGGAGATATAACAGGAAAAAAAAACTAAATGGAACGTTACCTTGAATAAAATTATTAACTTGAATTGGTTTGCTGGTTTGTTGTCCATCTCAGGGGTCAACCACAGGCATGAGCCTGTTTATTGGTTGTGACTTAACCAGGTCAAAGTTCACCACAGTTCAACTCCATGGGAAGTTGCTTTGATACTCGAAGCAAATATTTGACTCCTTCCTTTTTTTTTGGAATGACTGTGAGACAAATATTCACAGAACCAACAAAAATATTCGCCATAGTCAATTCTGTGCATGTGTGTCCCAGTTTAAAACCAGTAAGATGATGGAAATGTGACTAAAGAAGGGTAGGCTTGCTTTGTATGGCCTTGCTAGCTTGTATATTTGTGGTTAATAAGAGATGAAAAACATAGCAAGAGCATCCATAAAGAATGAAAAGAAAAACTGTACAACAAAGGAACAAATGTAAAACAAAGCTTTTTCGATCACCCTGATACCTACATTCATTCAATAAGAGCATTCTCTTATCGCCTTTTTTGATTGCAATCGCTGCAAAAATGTTTAAACGTGAAAACATTCACACAAGAAACAAACTTAAAACCTCCTTTTCAAAATAATAAACTCTCAGCAAGAAAGCAGATAAGCCCAGTGCGTCTTTATCCCCATACATACTGGATGCACCTTGTATTTCTAAGATATGTGTTGACTTTAAAGTTTGTAACCTTGAAAGTGCAGTTTCTTGAAGGAGGGGCTCTTATTTGTTTGTTGGGCAAGGGTTCCCCAGTCCCTGGTGCAGACAAGTATGTCGCACACCCTCTCACTTGCATCTGATCTTGATGGAAATCTCTGGTCTTGTGTTGTTCACACACACACACACACCCACACACACACATAACTATTGCTATTTGCACTTCCTGACTTTGGGCTGTTCTGGGCTGTTTCAGCACTCTGGACAGTTCCTCCACAGGGACTTGCAGAGTGTTCAAACCGGAGGCTCTCACCTCGCCCCAAAGTCTGACTGAGGACACCAAGACTGAGTCCAAAACTGAGATTTGCCACTTGCAGACTGTGACACGTGTGTGAGTATGTGTGTGAATGTGTGTGTGTGCGCCGATGAGTCCACTGAGTCACCCAGCCCTTCCCCCACATACGCATATCATCCACCCAGAGCCATTCTATCTGTATGGAAATTTGGGCTCCACAGCTGGAATCCCACAAAGCACTGTCATCTACTAATAGTTATTATCTCTTTGGCCTGCTCCCTCACAAAAATCCTGCAATACAAACACATCACATCTTTATGGTAATGCCCTACAATACAGCCCCAAGCTATGGAGCATAGACCTTTGTTATCATTACGATAATTCCCATTCTCACTTGACTCCTCATTACACCATCGAAACTGCTCGGGGTTGGATGTAGACAAATCCCTGCATCTTTCTTTATTACACTGTAGAATACAGTGTTAATACACAAAACTTAAACTCCCTAAGTACTCTCTAAGCATAGTGAGGCAATTGGTGTAATGAAAATTAAGCATTAGAGTTGTCACAGTGGATTAGCAGTAGAGAGGCCTGTGTGCTTCAGTATTTGTGCTTATTTGTTGTAGACGGGGCTAAATATAATCATATATTGACTTTTGTGTTATTGTATGACACGACTTTCTCAGACATCTTGTCTTTGACCAACATCAGAAAAATTATATTGCTGTTCTACTGATTTTAGCAATATCACCTAGGCTAAGTGGTAAATATGACTTGATATATCAGTCCTCAGATTAAAGATCAATACCTTTGCAACAATTTTATATTGTATTTATTTTTTTATGCATTTTACCCAACTTAGAGAGACTAAAAAAAACTTCAGTCCTCAAGCCTCAGGTTGGGGAACTGTAATTTCTTTATGTTATCATCTGTGCACTCCTGTTCAAAACAAATGTTTGCACTTGTGACATTTGTACATCTTACTTTTTTGCATATCTTCATATTGAAATTCTCTAATCTTTTATTTTTTGTAAATCTTACACGAGACTTTCAGCCCAGCTTAAGGACTCTGCTGTATCACATTTCATGATAGATTTTTGCTCGTGCATGCTACAAATAATCCCTTTAATCCTTCCAACATAAAATTTTGACCATCCTCCTCTTCTTGTCTGATGGACATAGTGTTCACAGCAGAAAAAAAAACTACCATAGCATTTTTTGTCAGGTTTCCATAATAAAATCAACAGGAAAGCAGGTGACTTACTATACATTTACCTCATGATGAGCTTAGGGTCAGCTCTATATAAGAAGCAAAGCGCAGAGAGGCATGGACCTCGCTGTGGTTGCTCGTGTCCTTGCGTCTTTATATGAATGCCCACACAAGGCCTCCGGATTGCACAAAAAAGTAATTGCGGAATGATTGGCACAGCTTGTCCCGTGCAGCCTGTGTCCCACACTTGAAGGCTCTCCTCAGAGCACCCTCATTGTCACACAGCCTTTTAGCACCTTTGTTCCTCCCTTCCCTTAGGACCTCACAGCTCACCATTGGCAGATGAGTCCCTGTCTGTGACAAAAGGGTCCCCGCGCTCAGCCTCATTTGATGCAGTGATGAACTCCCCCAACTCCCCCCTTCACTCACACACACACACACACACACACACACACACATACACACACACATACATACACTGCTCGCACACCACCTCCTGCAAGAAGAAATGTTCCGTTTAGCGGTGGAGGATGTGGGGGTCAGGACCCAAGGGTGAGCTTTTAGAAGACAAATAAACATCAGAGCAGGAGAGGAGTGATGTCTTGTTTACACATTAGCAACCATTTAGCAAGTCTCACTGTTTTCGCTGCGTCTCTCCGGTGGCCTCACAAACAGCTGATCTTTCTCTTTTGTTGTCTTTCCAGCTCAGGATCCACTCAGGATCAACACTGTGGTCAATGGTGAATCATTTGAGCAATCTGAGCTAATCCTGGTTAACTGACAACAAATCATGTATCATATCCAAAATGACTGTGACTCATCCAGTTACACAGAGCGTATTAGAAAGATCTGGAATAATTAGCTAGCAGCACCTTTTCCCTGTGACTGTCATTAAACAGTCTCTCCACATTTTGCTCTGCTCTTACCCTTCCACGGTTAATTTTTGTGATACCCAATCAGGCTTTTGCACACACACACACTCACAAACTGCATCTTTCTAATACCATCTAATGAGGTGATGACCAACCACTTGTTATAATTGCTTCAGTCTCCTTTTAATTTTCAAGCTTATTAATCATATGTAGAGTTATTTAAGAATGCATAAATTAATCTTAGATTAAAAAGCCTATCAAAGCCTCAAAACAATTAAAGAGTAAGGTAAGATTTCCCCTGGGCTGGCACTTTTATTTTAATAGAGTGTTCAGGTGATTATCATACTTGGATGCAGCACTGTGATTAATGCAGACACACTTTTAAATGAGCTGTTCTTTCTTGCACAAAAAGGTAGAAAAAGCACAAGCCTGATTATGACCTTACTGACTTTTTGGTAGTTTCGTCGTTGCCTTGAATCGGCTTGGTTAAAACAAATTTATATTCACATATATCATTCATATAACTTTTTTTTTTTTAATTTTAAAGATTTATTCGCAGCCATTTGAACAGGTGAGCAGGCATCTTTTAATTCCAGTTGGAGTTGTTCGAGCTGTCAATAAAGGTTTGAGTTTCCTCCGCTGGCAACAAGGACTTTTAATTAAGATGTTTATGTTGATGACAATCCAGGTTTAACAGGCCACACCCGTTCAGTGATCGATAAGCAGATAAGGGGGATAGATACTTGATTTGAATTTGACGTGAGGGGACGCCCCAAGTTAGTCCACCGTCTGCTCATTTTTTTTTTTTTTTTTGAGTTTTGCTCTCAGGCAAAAATGCATTTTGACACTAATT
>JAPZDY010000023.1:15595569-15613801 GCA_029783645.1 Ctenochaetus hawaiiensis
ACGATCTGCGTTTACGTAGAAAGACGAATATAATTCATTTTCTTTGTATTCAGGCGAGGACGCAGCAGCCAGAGCTCTGCCAGCACAAAGAGCCATAGAAAATCTGGCAAAAGGTAAGGCGGTGCTTTACAGCCAAATACAATAGTTGATAACAAGGTTTTTCAAATTATTATTATTATTATTATTATTATTATTATTATTATTATTATTATTATTATTATTATTATTATTATTATTTAGGTAAAATTAGACTATTGCCTTATTACGTTAGTACTGAAAAATGCCTTTTTTTATTTTTATTTTTCGTTTTTTTTCTTAGATTCGGTTTGATTTCTCCCAAAATATAAAGGGAGGATTTTTTGAGGCTTTTGTTTAATTATCTTTTTATTTTTTACAGCAGGCCCAGGAAGACCTACTCTGAATTATTAGTGCAAATGATGATGATGTCCTCATCACAGTCATTAAATATAGCAAACTGTCCTAGAGGGACGCCGAGAAGCCTGTACCTTTCCTCCTCAAACACCCTCTATTTTTGTCATTTTTAGAGGAACTTCAGAAACAGCTGTTAGAGCAAGTTGAGCTGAGGAAAAAGCTGGAACGTGAATTTCAAAACTTAAAAGGTAGGTAAGCTAAATTCTGCAGCGGTGTTTTTCTCACCAATTTGGCTTTTATGGCCAAATTTTGTAGAAAGAGACCCTGAGGTCTTTCTGGTGCATGTGGAGTTAGTCAGGTCAAAACATGACCCCTAGCCAATAACATGTCCATATCACCTCAGCAGTGGCATGCACCTCCTCTCTTGGTGGAGCAAAGATATGTTAAAGGGCACCATTTTTCCAAAATGCTAAGTGCTTCAGGGACACGCTCCCCTGAGAAGAGGTGTTTTCAGAACCCCTTTTAACACTGATGTGAGAGGATTATGATTTTAACCTTCTGTCCAAAAACATCCATGCATCCTTAGAAAATAGTTCTCCGCAGAGAATAAAGTGAAACTGCAGATATTTTAGGGCTAAATTTAAATTACAATCACAATTTGCTTTTAAATGTATAAGGAAATTTAAATAAATGTTTATATTTAAAAACAATCAAAGTGTTTAGCACTTCTAAAGACTTAGGAGAATGTTAGTTTTGCTTAATTAAAAATATTACATCAAATGTGCCATTAAAGCTGTTTAAAATGGCAAGTTGATGAAAAATGTTACAAAATTCTGCAGTGAGTACATCAGTCTGTGATCCCACATGAAAAGCTTCAATCTGATGCGGCAAAATTTATAATTCTATGAATTGTATAAATGTCTGAATTGTATAAAGAAAACTGGCTCATAGGTGAAGTTGAGGATAAAACATTAGCTACATTCTGACTGTTGCAGTATTTTTAATTAACAATAACTCCTGGACATCATCCTTCTGCGCTCTAAAATGCTTGAAAACACCAAACCCTCTCAGCTCTTGTCAAACTTCTTTTTTGTTATTAGGTCATTTGAGAATCTCATAATGGAAACTGCACGCACCGAAGACTGTTTAAGATTAAAACAAAAATCTGCTTTTAATAACATAGATGTTTAGTTTTTAACTTTTCATTTAAAGTTCAAAATCTCAGATATTCAGAAAGTGAGAAACAAATTATGAAAGTACTTATAAAAAAAATAATCAAAATGTTACTAGACCAGTGCATTTGAAAAGGTCAATCTTATCAGTACAGTAAAGAGTAAATAACCATTAAAATCTAGCAAGTACTGCAGTCGATGACTCTGAATACCAATCATTTAACACTGAAAAAGTATCTTGGTGGTTTATCGTTAAAAATTACATTTATTTTGTCTGCTCTTTTCACAACATCACATCTTTTTACATCACATAAGTAAAAAGAACATCTTGAAAATCAATTCAGTACTGTTATCAGTGCAAACTGCTGATTTTGTTGGGTTTCCTTTTTTATAAATAAATGTTAGCAAGGAATTTTTCAACATTTCACACTCTTAAGATAATTTTAGAGGTCTGGATATTTTTGGTTCATCACTTTCTATTAGCTTTGATTTCAATATTATGTGCTGCATCTTAATTTTTTATTTAATGCATCTTGAGTCAAAATGCTTTTTTTATAAATTGGTATTATCTGGATCCAGCTGATGGGAGTTTGTGAAACAGAGAGCATAGTAACAAGACCAAACAAGAGTTATCTAAAGCATTGGACACTTGGTGCATGTGCCTCTGTTCCTCATTTATTCCATATTATCATTGCACTTAAACACTGTTATTGTTTTTACTTGGATCAAGGGAATCTAATTTTATTATGAGAACAACAAAATATTGAGAATTACATTACCCCCCCCCCCAAAAAAAAGTCTGTAGAGGAGGACATGTTTCAATTGTTATTAAGTAAGTTTAGTTTAAATTAAAAGTGGTCAGGATTCAACCTTTTTTTTAACCTTTAGGCCTTTATTTAAAAGTATTTTCTGCATTCATCATTTTTTCTGAAAATTAGAAGTGAGATTATTTTTTTATAACAAGCATAGATATTTTAACAAATTGATTATTTACCAAAATATTCTAATTTCTAAGACATACATTTATGTGTTTCCTACTAGTATTTGTTGCAATCAGGAGAATTTGATTTTGCAGCTGCATAGAGTTGGTACCTTGTTTATCACTTTAGCTTGAGAACAGCGCCCTCTAGAGGCTGTTGAACCTTCGGACCCAACCAGATAGAGCCAATGCATGGCTATCGATCCTCTGAAAGCAAGATTTTATATCCTGTGAAGAGTTCATTTAAACTAACCTCATCCCTTTTAAGGACCTTATAAATCACAAAATAAGCTATTTTCTGCATATTTAAAGAGGATGAAACTGCCCCCCTCCTTTTTTTTTTTACTGAAATTGGTTTTTGTCGTTGTTTTAACACAGGCTCTTTTATCACTTCACTGACTCCAATCTTTGCTTGCCATTTGTTCCCCAGATAATTTTCAAGATCAAATGAAAAGGGAACTTTCCTATAGGGAGGAGATGGTTCAGCAGCTTCACATCGTGAGAGGTGAGACTAATAAAGCAGAGGGAGCGGATGAGCGTCATGCGACGTGCCTTCATTTTCTACCGTGGATTTACAGATTTACTGGCGTGCAAAGCCTACCGTCGTGACCGCTGATGCTCAAAATGGTACAAGATACTGAGGATTTGTCTGGGCTATAATTTTTGTTGTAATAAGCAAAGTAGCCTGTTGGGTGTATCACTTGGAGTAACAATGGAAACATTTTCAAGTGGAAATTATTTTTCTTGCCATTTACTTTTGATTCCTTCATTAATTTCAATATATTAACTAATATGACCTATAGAAGAGGCCTATGATCTGGTGGAAATTTCTAGTTTAAAAAATAGTGTTTGATTATCAGCTTATAGCATCAACGTAATTCTTAATGTTTGTCAGCAGAAGCTGATAAATAGGCCATAAGTCTGAAATAGTAGCCACGATGATATACGCATTAATTCTGCCATCAGAGCCTCAAACACAGAGAACAAGCATATCAATCATTGATCATACGTGGCCTATACAACGTCGATTCATACTTTTGTCGAGGATTTTTTTTATAAGCGTGGTCTTGTACCAGTTGATCCTGTCAATAACTGCTTTTAGACAAACTTTAAAATGTTTGCTGCAGAAAATCCACTGTGTGTTGTAGTGTGTCCAAGCCTAATACTGACATAGCTCCCTAATTTTTTGTAATAAATCCTCTTTTTTTTACTCGTACACGTACACTATTGATTGTTTTATCTCCCCCATAGAAGCTCACGACGCTTTACACCATTTCTCGTGTAAGATGCTGACTCCTCGCCACTGCACCGGATCCTGCTCCTTCAAATCTCCTCTGCTACCACCTTGAGCCTATGAGACTACTATACATTTATAAAGACAGAGAGTCAAAAGACATATCCTAAGCTTCTGTCAAACCATGGCACAACCTCCAGGGAAACTGTTATAATCAAGTTGAGCGAAGACCAACTTGTAATTACTTGTAAGATTTTTAAAATGTGTATCCCCCACCCTCAGCATTTATGTAGGCTATTGCATACGGTGAAATTTGTTTTACTGAAATGAGACCATTGATGATATTTATTATTTGTGGCAAAGTGCAATGACAATGTATGTATCTTGTAATAGTTATGGGTTGTTATTTCGGGTTCTTGGTTTGTTTGTTTGTTTTGTTTCTGTTGTTGTTGTTGAAAATGGCAGCTTTGACTCGCCATTTCATTGCTCCTTATCATCTCAGTATTGTGAATTAGCCTACTACTTTCGCTGTGTTTGTCTTTGCAGGCCAATAGCTTAGCCTACCTTGGATGTTATGCACTTTAAACGAATGATGGGAATTACCATAAACAGCTTGTGCATTGATATAGGCCTAAAATAAAATTATTTGTAGCTGTCAAACCATGTCTATTTGATTTTGAAGACTTGAAAATAAACACAGAAGTTAGTAGGCTAAATTAGATACATCCGCGACCTTGTAAGTAGCAACATATTCTATTAAGAGTAGCCTATTTGTTCTTGTAAAATTTGTTTTCATCTCTAATGAATAAATCATTTTATTAAAAGAAATGTGGTTCTTTGCCCACAGTGCTGTCAATTTCCATGATCCCTCTCTATTTATTTTTAGTCACAGAACTCTTAATTTTTCAATTCATCGCAAGAGAAGCAAAGACGCTGCTCGACTAAGTGTAGGAACAACTTATGTTGGATTACAGTTCAAAAGATATCCATAAACATCTAAATTTCAGTTTACGAGGCGACATCATACAAAAAGATCTCACTGATTACTGTTTTTTCTGTATTTATCTGACTAATCGACCCATTGATTAAACTAGCGAATGTCACAAACAATAGAAAATAGTCCACCACAAATTTCCAGTCCAAAAAAGAGCTAACCTGGATTTATTCATTTATCTATTTATTTACTTATTTATGTTTATTAATGTATTTTTTGTGGAATCAACAATCGAAAATTAAAAATTTGTTAATCAGTGACACAAAACAATGAAGTACAGATAACCCTCAATTTTAAAACCCAGCAAATGTTTCCCAATTCAAATGTGTAGGCCTGCATGGTAAATGAAAATCAAGTAACTGATTATCACAATAGTTGGCCATTATTGTTCTGTCAAGCAACTCGTCAACTAGGCTAATTAATTATCAGTTGCATTTAGCAAATATTAAGTAAAAGGAAGACATACTACATTTAAAGTCTACATTCAAACCACTCTGTCTTGATTTTTTTTTTAATTTTGTACCCTTCATGAAAAAACACGACAAGCAAATAAAAAAGGAATTTCAGTACACTTGACATCCGACGTTTTTCTGTGTTACGACAGCGTCCCCTTCTGTCTGTTGTGAAGTAGTTACAGACAATTTGAATTGACTCCGTCCCTTGAGAATGACTGTTGCGCATGCGCAGATAATGTAACAAGATGGCGGAGAGTGCGGAACTGAAGGTAAAGGGAGCCTCTACATTAGCTTGACAAATAGACGTTTCACCTAGCGAGATTTGAAATTCAAGTAATAGCACCATTGTTAACTGACAATAGGTACATCAAAAAGGTTGTTATCAAAGCATATAAAACCAAAAAGCAAAGCAGTGGGGACTGGACAAACTATTAGCTGACTGGCTAGCTCGCTAGCATTAGCTTTGTTATTGTTGCCGACGTTCCGTTAGACTGCCTCTGCTGTGCGGCTCACCTACAGATAAATCCAGATTTCACTCTTTGTGAATTATGAAAACCACATTCATCTCGTCGTATTTAACTCAATGGAACTATAGCGTTAGACACTTGACATTATAAGTAGTTCACCGGGCGGACCGGGATGGCTGTTTAAAAATGGGCTCTGTCTATTCCCTGGAAGGCATCGCAGTTTAGCTTCCATTAGCCTTATTTCTGATTAGACGTGACGGTAGTTCACGATATAGAGACAGTTTCCTCGTCTGGTTAGCTGTAATGTTATTATGCAATGGATTACTGTTCATACATAACACAAAGTAAATACTATATTATAACTTTTAGTTTAGTCTGATATCTCCAGCATTTTAATACAAGTACTGTTAGCCAGTTATGCTAAAATCTACAATGTGTCCTTTTACCCTCTCAGTGTTGGTAACTACTTTTTATTGACAGATTCGTTCGATATAGTTGTAAAACGTTTTCGTTTTGATCATCTCTTCTCCTAAACGAGTCTCTGCACTGATGGTACCTCTCCTTTGAGTAATCATATGAGCTGTATTAGTTAGTGAACACAATTGTTGTTCTGCCTTAGATTAGGGTTTTAAGCTAACATACTCATCAAAGTTTAGATCAGTGTGCGTCTTATATCTGCTGGTATGCGACTCCACATCTTATATCTTAGCCCAATTTCAACTGCCATTAGGATGTTCAAAGTTCCTGAAAGATTTAACTCTTGCTGATCATCAATGAGCCGATCACCAACGAGCAGATTGCCTTAATTGATGACCAAAATGGACTGCCAGTTTTATTTTCATAATGGCAGTTTGTGTTAACATTGTTTTTTTAATTGGGCAACAAAGCTCCTTGAAACACAGTTAAATACCAAGAGCTAACGAAAGCTGAACATTTCTACATGCCTGCTGTATAATGTGGCACAATATATTGGCTTAATGAGAAACACTACTTTTGTGGAGTGTAAGATGTCAAGTTGTTATTGTCTCTTTGTTTTAGACATGTTAATCCAGTTTGTGGTAGTATAGAAGGTTTATGGTGTTACTTTGTATGCATTACAAGGGACAGAGTTTTTTTGATTAGTTGAGAATAAACATTGTCCTTTGTTGTTGGATTAAATTATCTTGTTTCAGTTATTTTGACAATCTTCTACAACAAAAACAGGGACATCTAACAGTGTAATATATTTAAGGCATCATTAAATACTCTCTCAAAAATTGCAAGATATGAATCAACGCTTTTTTTAACAGACATTATATTAAGAAAATGTTCCTGGTGTATTGTATTTCTCTGTTTTGTCCAGATGCAGACGAGTTATTATGTTCATACCCCTTATTATCACTTAAAGTATTTGGTGATGGATTATGGTTTTGAAAAGTATTTTCAGTACACAAAATGTGCGAGCTCTGCTTCAAGCCAAAAGGCTGCCAGGCCAAAGTCATCTTGTCGTCAGTGGCTGTGTTTGTTAAATATATGGTGAAACGTTTACTGTTGGGCCTTTACTGAGATAATAGCCTGAACGAAGGCCAAAGAAAACATGCTAATCTTCCTGATTCAAGCATATCTCAGAAATGAACAAGTTATGGGTGTGGACAATTTTTAGCAAGTGAAGGATTTAATTATGATTTAAAGAAGTAAATCAGACGTTAATGTTTTAAATGACAATGTCTGAAATCAGAATGAAAAAAGAAAACCTTTTTCGTAACAGTAAGAATAGACCATGTATTTCCCATGGTGTAATAGACAATTTTTCCCACTTTTTATTTTTCACCAGCAAATGGTAATGAGCCTTCGAGTTTCGGAGCTCCAAGTGTTGTTGGGGTATGCAGGACGGAATAAGCATGGGCGCAAACACGAACTTTTGACCAAAGCTCTCCATCTACTCAAGGCTGGCTGCAGTCCTGCGGTGCAGATGAAGATCAAAGAGCTCTATAGACGGCGCTTCCCAATCAAAATGGTTTCGCCAGTGGACCTGGCTCTACCTAGTGTTCATTCTGCCTCCAGTCTGCCTGCTGGCCTTGCCCAGTTGGGATTTGACAGCCACGGTTCCCCATCGCCTCTGCTGCCTGTTTCTTTACTTGGGCCTAAGCATGAGCTGAGTCTGCCTCACCTCCCCTCTGCCCTGCACCCTGTACACCCTGATGTCAAGCTCCAGAGATTGCCGTTTTATGACGTGCTGGATGAGCTTATTAAGCCAACCAGCCTGGGTAAGTTTACCACTTCCTGTTCAGCTGTGTAAGTGTATTGATAACACTTGTCTCCAAAACATATACTGATGAAATATTTTCAGCACAGATATCTGAACCATGACTTGCTTGCTTAGTTAACATGCTTAGTTAAAGTTCAGTATGAGTTCACACTGGTGCTTAGTGTTTTTTGTAGTATCCAATATGACTGTCAAGATCTGTTCTGTTTTTATTTTTCCATAGCCTCAGACAACAGTCAACGGTTCCAGGAAGCATGCTATGCCTTCGCATTAACACCACTGCAAGTTCAACAGATCAGCAGCTCCATGTATGTGAGACACTCTTACATGCAAACAGTTTTCGGGTGTCAGGGATATGAAGAAATAATACAGTAAAAGCACTGTAGCCACCAAACCACTTTCTAGTTACTGTTTCTATTTTATATTTTAAACTGTTTTGACCAACCTGACTTGACTTCTCTTTTAATTCTTTAGGGACATATCTGGGACCAAATGTGACTTTGCTGTTCAAGTCCAGTTAAGGTATAATTAAACACTTTCCTTCATAGCATTAATAATTTGCTTTCTCTCTTATAACAAAAAGTATATTTGCCTTAGTTGGCCAGTAGGTCTGTCTTTAGCTCCCCCCTGGATCCGAAGGAACCAGAAACAACCATAACACTTGTATACATCTTGTCAGTCCAGTTTGTCTTTTGTCCTAAAACATATCTCCTTGTCCTAGAATTTCTTGAATGGTAGTGTTTGGGTTTCAAAGTCAGGCCTCAGAAAACCATTACCTAAGTTTTCAATTATTTAAACTTATTTAAAGTTGCAGCTATTTGTTACTTTACAGTTAAGGGAGATGATAGGCCACAAAGATTGCAATCAAGGTAAACTGCCATGGGAACAGGTTCTGAACAGGTTCTTATGGAATGAACAATGCAGCAAGGAAATCCGCTGGATGCACAGGCTTATTCACAATGAACTAAAGCCATTTTGAAAAATATACAGTCTAAAGTGTGGACTTCTTTTAGGGCACCACAGGCACGATTGTCCTCTGAATTTTGAGTGTTTCAATTTGGTTATTAAATTCTTCATTTTTAGATTTTGTTTATCAGAGACAAGCTGTCCTCAGGAGGATCATTTTCCCCCTAATCTGTGTGTGAAGGTCAACGGCAAACCCTGTAATCTTCCAGTGAGTCCAGACAGTTGGTTATTATGTCTATCCTGTCATATTCTCTGTGCATCACACCAACAGTTACTGAGAATCAAAGTCACTGATGTTTGTTGTGTTGACTGCAGGGATATCTTCCTCCAACCAAAAATGGAGTTGAACCAAAAAGACCCAGTCGCCCCATCAATATAACTTCTCTTGTCAGACTGTCCACTACAGTACCCAACACAATTGTGGTGTCATGGACTTCAGAAATTGGGAGGGTAAGAAGATCTATGTGACAGTTAAACAGTCAGGCGTTATAGCCCACTTAAACTGATTCTGTAGAAAGGACAACGGCCTTTCAGTGTGACATGTTTTTCTCACTGTTTTATGTTTTGTTTTTTCAGAGTTTTTCCATGGCTGTTTATTTGGTAAGACAGCAGTCGTCTGCTGTGCTGTTACAAAGACTACGGGCCAAAGGCATTAGGAACCCTGATCACTCAAGAGCTCTAAGTAAGTTGATACTCAGTTTTGATGTCAAAACATGAACTCGTGTTAAATGAGTATCAAAAAGACTATCACTTGAATTAATTTTATTCATATGGTTACTACTATGCATTTTTTGTGGCTCTTTTGACCACTTAGTCACAGCACCCATGGAAGTCCCAGAAACTTAACATGGGACCTATAAAGTAACTAAGTTCTAAAAAGTAACAGAGTTCCTTAAAGTTGCATAGAAAAGTTTTGTGGATGTTGTAAAATGACCATTTGTTGTTTACTAGCATATTTTTGCAGAACCTACATGTTCTTTAAATATGTTTGTTTTGATTGTACAAAAGTATTTAGAGCTGCACAGTAATCCCAGAGCAATGTGAAATCTCTTTACATTGTTGTGCTCTGTGTGTGTTAATCAAGGATTAACTCTGAAAGACATCATGATCTTGTTAATGTACATTTATGCACTACACTAGACCATTTCAAAGCTGTAATTCTTGTGTTTAATATCTGTTTTGCTTCTTCTTTCTCACAGTCAAGGAGAAATTAACAGCTGATCCAGAGAGTGAAATCGCCACAACCAGTCTACGAGTCTCTCTCCTGTGCCCTGTAAATATTCTGCTATTATGCTTAATTATAGAAAGCTTATGAAAATATAGCTAGTCAATTAGCCTATAAGCCAACTTCTAATAACAAAGTGATTTCTTTTAAGTTGCCAGTAACTGTATTTTATAATCCGTAGACAAAAAGTACTTCAGTTCATACCACATAATTATTAAGAACATGTGACTTCCAAAATATATTTCAGTGTTATAAAAACAAACAAGTGCGGCAATGAATTCAGTACCGACAAGTGACATTTTTTTGTGTGTTTTTTATTGAAGCTTGGCAAGATGAGGCTGACAATCCCATGTAGAGCAATGACATGCTCTCATCTTCAGTGCTTTGATGCTACACTTTATATCCAAATGAATGAGAAGAAGCCGACCTGGGTGTGTCCAGTCTGCGACAAGAAGGCGCCGTATGAGCACCTTATTATTGATGGGTGAGCACAACACTGCTTTGGTGTTAGGTAGTATAAAATGATTCCAGTCTGGTGGCATGTAAAGTACAAAATGTTGTGCCAATGTTTTCCCTAAAGATGAAACATATGCTAATGTGACTGCTGGCAAGATAATGCAGAGGTTATCTGCCTAAAAAAAAGTTAAACCTGTGTCATTAAAAGTGGCAAGGTCCTAGTAGATTACTTTCTGACACGATTATTATGCAATTTACCTAATGATTTTTGAGGAGTAAGATCAAATAACCCATGCTGTTAAAATATTTTAGAACAAATCCTATGTGATATTATTAAGCACACCAGTGTTTTTGCATCTCATAAACCTTACATGTTGTGGATCTATTGCTTAAATCAGCTGTTTTGCTTTATATTTCATAAGCTCATTTTTACTTTAAGTTCCACCAAAGCATCACCTTGTATATTTTCGTATATTTAAGTGTGTTTGTTCTGAATGGACAGATAGGAATTAAAGCCGTTAAAAGTGCCACTAATATGATATTTACAAAATATAAGATTTAAGGGGTGATGAGTACCAATGCTTTTGTAATTCTGGTTGCAAATTGGTTTTAACATGGCATGGTGTTTTCACAGGTTGTTCATGGAAATCTTGAATAGCTGTTCTGACTGTGATGAAATCCAGTTCAAAGAAGATGGAAACTGGGCCCCCATGAGGTCAAAAAGAGAGGTTCAGGAAGTGTCTGCTTCTTACAATGGTGTAGACAGTGGTATGTATCTTGTACATTTCAGATTCTTTAAGTATGCTCTGCATTGTGATCCAATTGCACAGTGTCAGTTAGCTTTTTCTTTGTAGATGCGTCTCGGACTGAAACTCATGAGCAGAAACGGGGCTCGTCTAATGACAACAGCAAGAAAGTTGATGTGATTGACCTGACACTGGATAGCTCCTCAGAAGATGAACTAGATGATGAGCCACCTCTTAAAAGAGCCTGTTCTTCGCTGTCACCTGTCTCTCCACCTCCAAACAAAGGGTGAGTCTCAAAAGCAAAAAAAAAACAAGAAACAAAATTATATCTTGGGATCTTTGTGCTTAGCTTTGTCATGTTACATTTTTGCCTAATGCGATGTGGCATGATTTTTTCTTAGAGTGCTGAACCTACACAACCAGGCCTCACCTGTGACCAGAACTCCCAGCATGCCCCCTGTGGAGACAAGCTACATTCCGCCTCCTCCACCTCTTATCCAGGACTATCGCCACTATTATCACACATCTAGCGACCTGCCAGGTAAACTTCTCACTTGTCTCAATGCAATATTCACTTGTCCTTAAGTTTGTACTGCAGACACAGTGGACATTATTCACAGTTCATGTTCTACTTGTTCTGCATGGCAGGTTATTGTTGAGTTATTTTTGCTGTGTGACAGGTTGTGAGATCAATCAATATAAATTAAAAATGTCCGAAGCTTATCATTGGGATAATGATCCCCAACAAGATAATTTAATCACCCTTTGTATTGCCTTGTGTCAGAATGGTGCTATGTAAAAAAAAAATGACCTTTTTCGGGCATACTTTAACCAAATGCAGTGTTGTATTTCACAGTTTGAAATTCTTCATGGCACCTCAAATTTATATAAGACAGACTAAGTACAATTTAAACAAGCCTATCCTTGAACACAGATGTTTGGTACATCCGAAATGTCAGTATTGATAGTCTATATTGAGATTAAAGTAAATTGACTGAGTCTTCTTCCTTTTCTTACAGATTTAAATTTCTTCTCCTTCCTCCCAGGCGACAATCAGGTACAACTGAAATACCCGAACACTAGCAGCAGCTTTAAGCAGTATTTTTGTGTTTTAGTTGTTGTGTTAATGGTCGCTTTCTCTGTCCTGTTAGCATTACAACATGGTGATGGCTGCTGCAGCAGCTGCATCAGCCTCAGCTTCGGAGGACCACGACCTGCTACTCAACCGTTTCCTGCCCTATGGCTCTTCTCAGATGTTAAGAGAACAGCCGGGCACACCAGGGAGCAGCACGCTGGCCACCACCAACGGAGGCAGCAACAGTGGCAGCACCAGTAGTTTGGTGTCTTCCAGCAGTCTGCGGGACCGTGACAAAGACAGAGAACGAGACAGAGACAGGGACAGCCACGCCATCTCAGGATTGTCAAGGTCCTCCGTAGAGGCTGCAGCGGCCATTTATGGCTCCATATCTGACGTTATCTCTCTTGACTAGATCCACACAGAACTGAAAGACAAGGGAGACCTCAAGAACAGGAGTTCTTTGTAAATAAGGAAGAGGAAGATGAAAGAATACAATGCTATGTACAGAGAGGAAAATCTATTTTCAATTTTACTTATCATATGTATATAAACTTAGGACACTTCTTGTCCGGTGAGTTACTTCAGTTGATATTTTTCTGTGAATACTGAAGACTTTTTCACACCTCCTCACGTGGTCCTTTGATTATATTGTACCTTTTGTACCTGGTTTTTACAGTTTTGTTTCGATATTCCATGTCAATGGCATTATTTCAGTATAATTTTATGTGCACAGAACCCAATGAGGTGACACCTTATTGAACATGATATTTAGAATATAGAGAAAATGGGCATTGTTATAGATGTACAAAAGGCAAGTCACATCAAAACAGGACATTGTTTATCATGTTCTTTATTTTCTAAATGGCATCGTTTTTGTCAAAATGTTGTGACAGCAGAAAGATCTGGCCATTTTTGCCATCACTGTAGATTTTTCTGTAGGACATTCATGCTGTGGTCATATTATTTTTAAAGATTTATTTATGATGTAAGTTATGTTGGATGTATGCTGTTTTTTTTAAGAAGCATTCCCTATGCCTCTAGGGATTGTTGCCACTAGAATTGCAATAGTAACTGCTAGATCCTTCTGTTGTCAGAACTGCAGTCTTCTGGCTTGTTTCAGTCAAATCGAACAGGAACAATATGGAATAGTTTAGACTGTACCTACAATACATATAAATTGGGAGGAAGTCAGTATTGTGAGACCATGCTGTTTTAGTGTGTAAATGAATGACACTAGTCCAGCAATCAGCCTTCTGTTGTCACATGGCACAATTGGACCTTTATACACATCGAAGTCTTGCAATGTGTATTTTTCTTTCATCTATTTTATTATGCATATTACACTTAAAAATATAAAAAGAAAACTATGTTGCAGTGGCCAGTTGACGTATTTGTATTCCACTTTCAAGTCAAGGCTAGTTTCTGGTCCACTTGAGGTGATTCTTCAATTAAAAGGCTCAAAAACTGTTAAATGAATTGAATGCAAGTGGATTAGTAAGATTTCACAATGTCTTTTTGTTTGATTCTAGCACTTGCATTTTTACATAAAGGCTGTGTGGGGCAGTAAAACATTCACAGTTGCAGTAAGCACCTGGAGAGTAGTTTTCAGCTTTGCATGTCTCTGCGAATTACCTGAAAGCTATTATGTTTGAGTGCTATGCTGTTCCATTGTGAGGCTACAGGATGCATAACCTTCTTTTAATATTATTGCAGCAGCCTATAAGTGAGCTGTGATAGCTTAGTTTTTAAGTGTATCACAAAATGCATATTGGCCCAGAAGTTAAAATCATTGAAGTTGCTATGGACACCCCCCCCCCCCCCCTTTTTTTTGGACTTGTGCTTACAATTAGGATTATTTATTATCATATATATTTTCAGCATTTGTTTGATTTGTGGATATGCATTGCTGTCATTGTATGTGATATTTCTTTTGTAATTATATAATTAATGCTATTTAAAGATGTCATTGTTGCTTGAAATGCATTGTAACATTTTCCGTTTTTCAGTCCGTTTTACTATCAGATGATGTCAATAACTCAATAGAGGCTTTGATCATTTTGAACCGCTTCAAGGTCTACTGTGCTGTTTGATATTTGTAAGAATTAAACAGATATAAGAGAGTGCATATCTGTTGCTCTAGGGACAGCCCTGATTCACCTGCTTCCTTTCCTAAGACGTCTTGTAATTCAGTTTGTTTCGCAAAGACCAAACACTTCAGCACCTGCAAATTTAATTGTGCTGACTGTTATTCAGTAAACTTAGGCTTAAAGATGAAAAATCCAAGTTCTCGACATTTTTTCAGTTCCTGAAAGGTGGCATACCAGAAGATATTTATTAATACCACTGTTGAAATGCCTTTATATATAAAAAAGATAAATATCACTTTATAGGACAGGGTCAGACCTACATGCAGTTCTTGAGTATAATGTTAAATTATGATCTGTTTAAAGTTAAAGAGAAATGCTATGTGCAATTGTCGCTTGAGAAACAAACGGGGAGCCGTGAGAGTGCAGTGAGTGCTAAGATAAATATATTAGTTTGAAAATTACATGCTGAGCATTTTTCTGCTTGCTTGTGTCTCTTGCATTGTTTGTGTGCGTGCGTAGAATCCCTGGTTGCCTGGTTACCACCAATAAAAATCTGTGCACGCACCTGCTGTCCTGAACGCTCGCCACAACGGTCAAGCTAACCGTTCCCCGAAGAAGGGATGATTTGGTGAGATGAAAGTGGTAAAAAAAAATCAAAACCGTCAACACAAGGTAAATGAAAAAGATGGTAAATTTTATTACACACACGTTCAAGGCTCATTATTTCAGTTTAAGGCATAGTTTTTGTTATATATTGAAAAAAATAACCTTATGTTTTAAGAGAGCGCCAAAACTGAAATATGAGCTAAGGTTAAGGTTACGGATGTTTTTTAGCTAGCATAATAGGCTAGCCAATAGGCTATATGAATGTCGACAAAACAATACCAAAATCTAAATTTCAAGAAGGTAACAGTATCTGTTTTAGTTTTTGACACTGATAAGCTTTGCTGTCTTGGTGCTGGAGACCGCTAGCTAAATTCTGTAGTTTCACAATGGGGGTCTTATTTAATAGTCCTCTTATTAGTTATAACGTATTAGTTACAACTTAATCGTATTACAAGTTCTCAACCCAAGGTCATTATTTATTTTTTAAAAATATATTTTAAAAATAAGCACTAGTGCTTTACAATACACCGGAATGCAGAACAGCAATTTTGTCGAGATGCATTGATAATTGAGTTGAGAATGCTATTGAAACCTAAAAAGAACATACAGCGATGCTTCCTGATTTTTTACGAAAACCAACTTCAATACATAGATTTTGTGTTTTATAAGTTATTGAAGTTGTGTATTGTATTTCTTAATTTAGAGAACATTAAGGAGAAGGGAGAATGAGAGGTGCTGCACAGAATAAGAAGATGTCTCCTGCACTGCAGAAAGATTATGTGTAAGTGCAAATTCCCAATTATTCTGCCTGTCACCATTGTGATGTCTGCAAAACTGTTTCAGAAGTGCTATATCTGTTTGGTTATATCTGAATGGTTTTCTTATTATTTAGTCAAAACTTCCTTTCTTTTTCTTTTTTTTTTAGAAAAGGCGAAAATTGTGAACAAGAGAGTAAGTATTTTATGTTTTGTATTCATATAAATACACTGCTGGTTAAATGAGTAAATCCCTGAAATAATCATGCACAAGTTTTTTGTTTTTTTTTTACCTGTGAGCCACTTCTGCATACTTACCTTATTAACGAGAAAATAGCTTTCAGCATTAAAACTAATTTTTGTTTCCTTAGATGTGCCCTCTGTTATAAGCCAATTCTTGCACAATCTCCCACCTCTACCATCTTCTGATCTCACTGACCCTCAAGATGACATCACCCTTCCCAGGCTGATTGAAGCTATGCAAAACAGACACAAGATCAGACAGAAGATGATTGGCGAATACAGCAAAGCAGGTGCTCTTTCACATTTTACCTTGACCCTCACTCATCAGCTTTGACTGTGCAAGTCACATGGAAGTTGGGATCTTATCTTGTCTAGCATGTTTTTTGTTTGTTAATTTAGCTGATATGATGGGGTCCATGTTTGAGAAACTAGATAGCAGCCTCACTTCCACTGAAAATTTAATTCATGAACAAAATGGCAAACTGGAAGAGAAAGATAAAGTCATCCAGCACAACCAAGCAGAGATTGAACGCTTGGAGAAGAAAACAAAGATACAAGAACACAAAGTAAGGGACAAAATCAATAATACCTCCCAGAGATTGCTGGGTTGAAGTTGTACTGCTTAGTTAATTAAATGTCACACATGGTTCTTTTTCAGATTGACATCCTGGAGAGAACAACTAAAATCTATGAGGATGATAAGCGTTTACTGCAGCAGGAGCTGGAAACCAGAGAGCAGAGGCTGCAGAGGGAGGTCTCTGATAAGAGACGCATGGAGCAGCGCATGCACAGCATGATCACAGAGACCCAGCTCAAGTGGGAGAGAGAATGTGTGAGTTACTCCTCATTTAATAGATGTTAACAAAATATGTGGCCTACTTTGTATATCATAGCCTGTTAAAGTAGTAGAATTTTCATGATTTTTCCCAATGACCATTAGTGCCTCAGTAGTGTTGTACCTAAACATTATACCACTTGCTGCGTAGGACAGACGTGTTAATGCGATGCAGCTGGAGATGCTAAACAAGCTCTGGGTGAAAGATGAGAAGCTGAAACAGCTCAAAGCCATTGTGACTGAGACCAAGACTGGAGAACCTCCTGACCCTCCTCCATGTAAGATGCAGCCTAGACAACCAACTGGAGAGGAACACCCTCCTACAAAGACATCTGCCTTCCCCTCACCTGTCCCTGTATGTTTTCTTCACAGTTCACATTGAGAGCACCCTGCCTAGCTCCTGATTTATATACCTGTACAAATTTTTTTAGATGGCATTAGGGCTGGCGATTTAAACAGAATTTCATACCTTTGAAGTCAACTACAATACCAACTAATAATAATAACTACAACACATTGTGCAGATATTTGCTGCTGTGTTTCAACAGCCACTATGACATTTATGTCACGTAATTTCATGTATGTAATTGAACAGTAGTTTCACTCTGCCCTCCAGTTCCCTGTTGATAATCCCCATCTCAGTCCAGAGCTAGTGCCAGGGTCTGTCCATCCTACTAGAGCTGAAGAAGTTGAAATGAACCCAAGGCCCATCTGCCCTGTCCCCAGCACCAGTAGCCCTTTGTCTGTAAGCAGCAACTCTGCATTGGAGCAGCTGTCGGCAGAGGACAACAAGCCAGGGTATCATTCCCCTAGTACACCCACGAGAACCCAATCTCCAGCAGGCACCTCAGCCAGTCGGTCCAGGAGGAGAGCTGGGTGTTGGAAGAGAAGGGAAGAGGAAGTCAACTTCCCTCAATTTGATCTGGACCTAACTGAGAGAAAATACAGGGTCAGTGAGCCAGCAGCAGGCAGCAGTATGAGGTTGCATAGTGAAAACCGCTGCATTTGATGAGGCTTTTAATTGTCATGCAGATTGGTTTCCTTCAACTCATCTGGAGAATTTATGTTAGATATCCCCAGCAACTTACCAGTTTCATGACGGACAGCTGTGTTCAGATTTGATGAAGTCCTCTGATATTGTTACACATGTCAATGCATGTATGTTTTTATTTTCTTCTTCTAAATGCAACCCTGCTCTGTAGACTGTGACACCAGTGCGGCCGCTGCATCGTCGCTCCTGTTCTGCTGGGGGGGAGAAGTGGGTGGACCACAAGCCCACTTCCAGCATGGACTTGGGTACAGTTTTGCAGCCTGTCA
>JAPZDY010000023.1:15615855-15627671 GCA_029783645.1 Ctenochaetus hawaiiensis
CCACAAGCCCACTTCCAGCATGGACTTGGGTACAGTTTTGCAGCCTGTCATCCCCAATGCCATCCAAATGTCTGCACCCAGTGAGAAGGTGCTGTCAAAGTGTGACAGATATGTGTTAACACACCAAGAGGTGGCCTCTGATGGCGAGATACAGACCAAACTTATTAAGGTAAATATGCTGCATCAGGGTTTTTGACAGGTTTTTGAAAATGTCCTCCTCTAACACCAACGTTTTGCCTGATAATCAGAAATGATTTGCTATTTGGTTTCATTGCATTAACATAACCGGTGGCTGGAAAAGTTAATGTTTTTAATTATATTTTTACATTGAAAAAAGAAATATGCTAATCTCGATCACTGATTTTAAATGTTTTGGGAAAATAAAACTTAATATGTATTTCAGATACCATGAGTAACAGTTTTCCCTTTGATGAACTACTTATTAAAGTTGACTATTCCCTCATACTTGTTCTTCATTTTTTAGGGTGAGGTGATTAAAACCAGAGGAGGAGGTCAGGCTGTCCAGTTCACTGACATTGAGACATTGAAACAGAAGCTTACCACAACCCCAAGGTAGCAGCCTACAGCCCGTTATTTGCTGCAAATTAGCCAGATTTCTGTAGTGACATATCAGCATTTTTCCATTTACATTGGTATCTGAAGCTGCAAAAGAAAGTCTCCAGAAGGCAAACCTGCCAGTGGAGTACAATCAGAAGGTGCTTGGACTGATGTGGAGACAAGGGTAAGGTGATAATATTCATTAGTTTCCATAAACTTCCATTGCATGTGTGTTTGGTTGAGAAAGCAGCCAGATCACATACTGAACTACTTTTTTTTATTTTTAATTTACAAGCTTTTTCTCTATTATTCACTGAAAAGGTTTGTCTATAAAATGTGATGTGGTCAAGTTGCTTGTTTTGGATTGTTGGTCAGACCAGAGATTAAAATTCCAGTGTTAATTAAAGCTGCAAGCAGCATTAAATGGTCTCTCAAACCCCTGTTCACATGCAGTTGAGTGGCACCTGCCATCTCATCACTGGTTACAATTATCTCATGAATTTTATTTTTTGTTCCCTTCCTGTGTCCAATATGTTACGTATGCTTTCTGATGTTTATATACATTTAAAATGAACCTTGGGACTACTTCTTAGAAATATTTTGTTGGGTGCTATCAAGCTATTTTGCCACAGTCATGCCCAAAACACTCATCAGACACAAATTCTCACCACTTCTGATACATGTGCTAAGGGTTATGATATTAAAGCATGTTTAGCTCCTCAAAAGTTCTAATTTATTTAACAAAAAAAAATCTGTTATCAAACAGATGATTCATTTTGTTTTGCATGATCAACCTTTTCAACTCTAAATATACAACATCTGCAAACTATGTATTTAGTTTAACATGCATTGATGTTGTATATTATACAATATATGTTATATACTTGTATGCTTTTTTATATTTTTCCCCATACATACAATCATTTCTGTGTTTGCAGTATCTATCTTTATTATACTATTGCTAATGCATCTCTCAGCTGGCACAGCAATTTGGAGAAAAGTAAATTTGCAGACACATCAGAATACATTTGGGTCCCAAATTGTCTTTTGTTTACAGTGCTCATTGGCTGTGGGGATGGGGGCTCGATCAGATATTTGTCCTGGCTATGGGCATCATGGGAACACCAAGTGAGCTGTTATCGTTTATAAATCAGATCTGAGAAAAGAATTTTTCTCTGTAGGACACAATATGTAACTAACTTTGTTCCTTTTTACAGGCACAGAAAACAATAAACACAGCCGTCACCTGCTCTGGGAATCCTGTCCCTCTGTCCTCAACTTGCTGTTGTGCAATAGTCTGATTTTTTCTTTATTATCTTTTGGGATAATGTTTTAACATTTTCCATGCTTATACAAAAGTAAATAAATAAAGATCACCAAAGCTTTTATGAGTTGTAATTTAATGAATAGAAAACAAGTGTTATTTGATTTAGTCAAAGATGGTGGCAAATGTTAAGTTACTGTGGAAAAAAAAATGTTTCTTTGCTGCTGAAAAAGTTTGTTTTCCCATTTGTGTTATAATGTAGTTGCATTTGTTACTTAGCACATGAAATGTTGTAAAGCTTCTAAAATATTAAATCCTATTCATTATTTACTGTTTCTGACTGCACTGTTTTTGTTGCTGTTTAACTCCTTAATAATTTTTTATTTTAATTTAATTTTTAATTGTTCAAATAGACTATGAATAATTCCATAATCCATTTCTGTACAAATGTGTGTGTGTTTATGTTCTGATAGAAAAAAGATCTACTGCCTTCATTGTACATTCAGGGATAAAAAATATTTGCAGAACTAATTTCTTGTGGTCATATACTTATAATAATACAATGGGAACTTTAAAGTACAGAGGATAGTATTCCAAACAAGCAGCACAAGGGTTATTTTTTTTAACACTGGGTGGCAGCACAGGACAGTAACAAAATAAATCTTGAAGCTAGGGATTCAAATACAGTCATACTTTAAGTAATAATATAGCAATGAGATAGGTATTTCTCACCTAGCATTATTTTTGAGGGTATTTATATTACCAAAGAAAAAAAGAACTATAAATCTCTCTGGAGATAATCAAAAATAATAAATAAATAAAGTCTTGACGATTTTACGATTTATTAATTAACCTTTTTTCTATAAACATCCGATTTCCCTCACATGCGGTAAATGGGGACACTTTTAAAAATGGTTGGGTTTTCACACTTTTTATCACATCTAACGATCACTACAAGGCGCTGATTTATGAATGAGAACAAGCTCAGTTACAAGCACAAGCCTAACCTTGGTCGCGGGATTAATGCGTCACTCCATTGATTATGACGTTTTTAGAGAGCGGCGCCGTTTCAGACTGGAATGGGAGCTAGCGATTTTTCCCATATTTTGATAGTTTAATCCGTGAATGGCGCCGAAACAGGACCCGAAACCTAAATTTCAAGAAGGTATTAAGTCCTCTCCTTTTCTTTTCTCACTGAGCATTTGTTTCGGTCAGTGCAGGAGTAGCTGAGTGAATTAAACAACACTGCCGCCATCGAGGAGCTACAGCTTTGTTAGCCTTCATTGTTGTTCCACAAAAAATGTCTTGACCATTTTTATTCGCTGAATTAGTTACACATTAAGTTTTTTTTTGACAATATAGTGTCACGATTAAAGTAGCATACTGGCAACATCCATGGTTGTAATTTTAAAGAGATACTACCCAACCAAATGTACTAGCTTAAGTCATGTAATGTTAGCTCCTCATTATTTTCACCGCCCACCTCCTAGCTGGCCTGCTGTAGTGCTAACTAATGTTGTCATGCCAGGTTTTTTATAGCTCTCACTAAGATTTGCCAAGTGCATTTTCTATTGTAAGTACCTCAGTGTCCTTTGTTTTTGTGATCAATAACTGTTATGAAGCAAAAATAATTAAATAAATTATGGAGACAGTATTTTAATGGTTGATGTTTGTGTTTATAATGTATTGATTTAACACTCACTTTATTAATTGTAAAAAAAGAAAAGTTACAGGTCAGTTAAAGTTATTTATTTAAAACAGCATGGCAATCTTAGACATAGTTTTTTTCTATGTATATATTAGGATAAAAGTTATGACTGCCTCAGTTGAAACCTTCATTGAATAACCCAATGCAATGTATTGCAAGGTCTCAGCAACAGATAAGAAAGGGGTTTTTTCCATATCACTGTAAATACTGTCACTTAGTTATTTATAGATAGTTCATTTAACAGAAAATTAATGGACAATTGTCCTGAATTAGATTTAGTAAAGCATTCAGCAGATTAATCAATAGTGACTTTCAAGACTTTAAATTTAAAGTGTCATGATTGTTCCATTTTTCACAGGTCTTATAATTACTTTGACATTTTGAAGTTCAACAACCTCTGCAATTTCTCATTTTTAACTGAATTGCTCTTGTAACGATTTTCAATTGACAAATACTCTGTTCAGGTGAAAGAGTGCTGTGTTTTCATGGGCCATTGCTCTACGAAGCTAAGGTAAGTCGCCTTAGTTAACTCATATAAAACATATAATTCTCTTTTTTGTACCTATAAGATTTTTTACTACAAATTATGCCTCTCTCTGCAGTGTGTTAAGATAAACATCAAAGACAAACAAATCAAGTACTTTATTCATTACAGTGGGTGGAACAAAAAGTAAGTTTTTGGTGCAAATTGATCAAATATTTAAGATTTGTATAGTAAGGAGTGACTTATACTAGATGTTTGATTTCTTTCTTGGTATTTTTACTTCAGCTGGGACGAATGGGTTCCTGAAAGCAGAGTGCTTAAGTATGTGGACAGTAATCTGCAGAAACAGAAAGAGCTTCAGAGGGCCAATCAGTAAGTTCATTTTTCATTGTTTCATCTTCAATTCAAGTTCATCAAGTTTATCTTTTTTTAATATGGAAGTTTTACTAGCCTTTGTGTTTGTAAATGTTTTTTTTTTTCTTATACCAAAGTTCATTGAGAGAGAAATTAAGACAAAACATGGTCACCATCCAATTTTAATAGAACTTGGTGAACTAAATATTGAACTAAATATTTTTTTCTAAAAAAAAGAGAAGTCTAATATTTTACAGCACACTTAGACACACATTCAAAATGTGCATTATGTCTAGATGCACTGACAGCTCTTCAGAAGCAACATTTTTAAATATACAGTGAAATAAACCCTTTGCAGTTTGTGTCCTGAAATCTCATTTCATGAAAAATGAATTTTTATAAAATTATGTATTTTTAGGAAATTGAACTTGTTCTGTTTCTTTTATTTAGAGACCATTATGTAGAAGGAAGAATGAGGGGTGCTGCGCCGAATAAGAAGATACCTGCTGCACCGCAGAAAAATGATGTGTGAGTGCAAGTCATTAGATATTTATCTGTCACCTGCTGTGAAGTCTTCTGCAAAACTCCTTCAGAGGTGGCTTACCTGTTCATGATTTTCTTTTAACATATGTAAATTGTTTTGTAGGAAAGCCAAAAAGAACAAACAAAAGAGTAAGTATATCATATTTTGTGTTAACAGAATTGACACAGTTCTTAAATGCTTTAGCTAATTATGTTTATTGAGTCTGTTACTGTTCATGCAGCTCCTGGTGCAGGAGAAGGGACTAGTTCAGGTGGAGACCCAACCCACCCTCCACGAAAGAAGAGGGCACGTGTTGACCCAACAGTTGAAAGTGTAAGTTCTTAAATCTTTTTCCTCTTGATTTTTTCTAGTGTGAACTAATACTGAGCTGCACTGAAAGTAACTGAGTAAGATGTTTAATTCTGTGTCACCGCGGTTGTACAGTGTACACAGATTTCAGAAATGTTATCTGACATGACATAAGATGTGTAAATTTTGTGTTAAAACATTTCATCTCTTAAATTATATCTGAAATCTGTTCCTTTCTGCTCAGGAGGAGACCTTCATAAATCGAGTGGAAGTTAAAGTCAAAATCCCTGAGGAGCTGAAACCGTGGCTTGTGGATGACTGGGACCTGATTACGAGGCAAAAACAGGTTTGTTAACCGTGACTTAAAAATTAAGGTTAAACCTTTTCTTGCAGCTTTGTATTCATTATCATTTTTGTCACTTGTTTTTACACTATAAGGAGGGATGCACGATATTCATCAGTGCTGGCATATTATTGGCCAGATATGTGAAATTTGTAATATTGGCTTTTAAGTCTTATTGGTTATAAATAGTGCTGATTAATGACACCAAACTGCTTTCATTGACTTAAAAAGGGCATCATCAACAAATCTGACACAATAGATGACTATATGCACTTTTAAAGATGGTTTGCAATCCTCCAATAAAAACAGAGAAGCAGAAATAGAAAAAGAAAAATCACTGCATACATACTGATATTAAGTTCACGAGCAGACCAAAATATGTCATTTCCAGTGTGGAACTGTGTTTGACAACATAATTGCAATTTACAATTATTTTTTTTCACAGGGGTTCTTAGTGGAGGGGGTAAAAGTGTTGATGTTTGTAACGTGGTTAGGACAGAGTTTTGAAATATTACTAATCCACCTTGATTTTCTTAACTTCAGGTGTGCAAAGCTACACATGATTTAATTTATTTTTCTTAGATTCGAAAATCCCAAAGTATCAGTTATCAGGATGGACTGTAAGTAGTGGGTTATTGTTAGTTTTTGGTATCAGCTAAAAAAATCCTTCTCTTGCATCACTAACTAACATTTCCAACGTTACTTATCTGTGCTCTCTTTTTGTTTGATGTCTAAAGCTTTTCCACCTGCCTGCCAAAAAGAATGTTGACGCAGTCCTTGAAGATTATGCAAACTACAAGAAATCAAGAGGAAACTCTGACAGCAAGTAAAAATACAAATTATTACTTTTCATTTTCTCTTTTTTTCACACTTACTAAGTTGTTGCAGATCACGCGAGCAGTGTAAAAACATGACTTGCTGGTTTATCAGTTTTGAAGCTCAGTCTGCCATGATCTTTAAGTTGTTTTTCCTCTGCTGCTCAGGGAGTTTGCTGTGAACGAGGTCGTTGCTGGTGTCCGGGAATATTTCAACGTCATGCTGGGGACACAACTTCTCTACAAATTTGAGAGGCCACAGTATGCAGACATCCTAGCCAACCATCCGGATACATCTATGTCTCAGATCTACGGCGCTCCTCATCTACTCAGACTCTTTGGTAAAAACACCTGTATAACATTACATAATGTATAGGTCTTCTGGTTTTTTGAAAAGTATGTTTGTTGGAGTTCACTAATTCTAGAAATATTTTTAAATAAACATTTCAGCACTATGAAAAGCTAACAGTCTTATTAAATTGAACCTCAAAAACATGCTAGCATACTGGTTAGACACATTCTGTTCCAAGGCAATGTTAGAAACGTTGATGTGATTAAGGAAGTGGTTTTCTAACTTCAACAGTAAAATATATTTACACTTACACTAGATAGTAGTTGGAAAATCTTGACTGCCAACAGTCGAAATTTTGTTTTAAACTTATAAACAGAAATTCTATGACTTGGTGTACAATTCAAGCCATCATTACAGTCCCCTAACCTGTTTTTTTTATTCCCCTCTTGTACATCAAAAAATAATAGTCTCTTAGAGCCCCATCAAGTGGATCTGATCAGACACATAAGAGAGATGTTTTTTTTTTTGAGCTACCTTTTGTACAGATGCGTATTCCTGTGTATCTATCACCATGACCTGTGTTTTGAGCTTTTTTACCTCTTAATTACCTCCTTTTGGCAACCAGTAAAGGGGAAATATTTGCATACTTGTTTTTATAAATGAAGAGGAGCTAAAGTTCTTGTGGTGTGTAATATTCTGTCTTTGTTTCGGTTTCAAAGTGAGGATTGGAGCCATGCTAGCGTACACTCCGCTGGATGAGAAGAGCCTTGCACTGCTGCTCAGTTACCTACAAGACTTCCTCAAGTGAGTACAGAAACAAATCTGTTAACACGACTCAAAAAAATTCTCTGCAGTAGAAATGAGTAACTGTTGCTCCATTTCAGGTATCTTGTAAAAAACTCTGCATCGCTCTTCAATGCGAGTGACTATGAAGTTGCTCCTCCAGAGTACCACCGCAAGGCAGTGTAAGGTTTTTCATTTTCGGATCTGAAGCCTTCGCGTGTTGAAGTTTTGAGACGACATTCTTAACTGTCAAAAGGATGTGATTTCACAAAGAGCCTTTTGGAAATCGGATTGTGCGAGATCTGTCGATTACCTTGGAAGAATCAGAGCAAGATGTCACACTAATCCCTGGACAAATTTATTTTCTTTCATGTGGAAAGCTGCTGAGTACGCTCTTCCTGTACTGGTATGTTTTTGAGTACCACTTTTTAGTTTCTATGATACTTGTTTTGTCCGGTGTTTACCAAGATCTTTTGAAAAGGAATTTGATCATGACTATTTTTTTGTTTCCCTTTTTTTGGTTCAGATGCTGGCTAAATTTGTCTTGTAGTCATCATTTTCTAATAAAAGTCCTTCATCTCAAATTGTTGGTCTGTGTTTTTTTTAAGTTAATTTAGTATAATTAGGTCAAAGTAGAGTTTATCTTCTTTCTCCTCATCAGCAGGTAAATAAAATATCACTCTTTCTGATGTCACTGACAGCTGTAAGTTATCCTGATGTAGCATGTCAGCATTTTCTTACCTCAAGCCTTTTGTTTTCTATGACAGATGTGCCAGATGTGGGTAGCAGTGTTTGGCTAGTACCTTTTAAGAAACTTTGTTAATTAGCAGTCAGATATTTAATTTGACAAAATTGAAAAAATTGATAAAGGCTGCAAATTGTGGTGGTGTTTTCAGAGGTATCAATTTGAACCATGCATACATTGCATGATTAATTTTGCCTTTAGTGGAAGTTCTTGGTTCAGCAACACATATGTAACACATGTAAGTGTCAGTAGGATTCAGCAATTGATCTTTAGATAGTGTGTATATTTTAAGGCTCTGTGCACACACAGGTGTTTCCAGTTGCTCAGGTGCAAGTTGGGTGGAGCTTGACTCTGAAAGATTTTAATGCATTTCATTTTGTCAGTGTTTTCACCGATGATACTCCGAGCAACTGTCTTACTAATGATGAAAATGTGACGTCTGCTGTATACTGGAGTGTGACTAATTTTTTTTTCATAGATTTCTTAAGTATTTTTTCTGGGCAGTTTTTGGAATATTTGGACTGGTCTCTGGTTTTGGGTAAGTTTTAATTTTGTCTTGTATTGGTTTAATGCAAGCAAGAGAGTTTCACAAAATTTAAGACTGACTTATTTTAAGCTAGAATCAAAACTAAGACCCATATTTTCATTATTACAGTCAGTAATAGGTGCAGTCTGTTAACAATGTTGTGGGGCAAGTACTTAAAAGGAAAAGAGTTTTCAAAGAGTGCAGTAACATGTTGGAAATATACAGCCATGAAGACATAATCAGTCGTTTCTCCAACTCCTAAGCATCACTGGTGAGTTAGCAGAGGTACTGAGTCCTGCCACATGTGCTGCCCTTAACACCCTTTGCTAAATTTTCCCTGTAAAAGTTTGATAACTGTTGAATTCTTCCAGATGACAAACATTTTCAGCAGGAGTGAACAGATTTGAGAGATTTGATGTGTTTGCTTGATGGTCATCCACGTTATTTCAATGTGAAATAAGTTTTAATTTTCCCAGAACTCAGATAAAATTGGTTCCACATAAGATTTTTGAGATTTTAACAGCTTTGTGCAGCAGATGAATGTAGCCATCTGGCTGAAGACTGACTATGCGTAAGAAATAAGCCTTGGTCAAAGTTTAGCTTTGTGAAAATGGACCCTGGGACTCCTCCACTGTTAAAATGCTGCACACGGTCAGAAGATGTCCAATCAGAAAACTTAAGTGCAAACAGCAGTAGCAGTGAAATAAGGTTTTAAAGCTAATGCATTTACAAATAATTTAAAATCACTGTTTCAGTTATAGTTGAACAGTTTTCCTCCTTCCTGCTGTGGCCCTGTTCATCCACTCCATCCTATCTCTGCTGGGATTACCAGGAACAAGATTAGTTACTCAAACTGTCTGCTCATGTCTGTCAGGTTTGTTTAGTTAACCTGGGGTGTTTGAGTAGCATCCACACATGGCCTCCAGTCAGCAGTCTGCTTAATTTCAGCTAATTTTTTGGCTCACTGATGCAGCCGAGACTCCTTCCTTTTCCAAAAAATGACATCTAACTTATGGCTTACTTACTTTGAACATGTGGTCTTAATTTAAACACTTCAGCTGTCATTCTGCCTCAAAGCTGTTATTATTCCACTTAAAAAATAATTCAAGCAAAGTGGTGCATGTAATCAAGCTCTGGATTTACACAGACGGAGACACCTGTAAACTTTTTCGCTCATACTAGCCAAGAGGATTTTTCTGCTCTGATTGGTGTGAATTCACCAAACCAGGGTCTCCTGTTGCCAGTGGGAGGAACAATATCCCAGGTGATGGAAAGCATGTGGTGCAGTCAGTGTATTTTGTTCGGGGGAAAAATATAATAGTCCATTGAAAGCAGGCCAGAGTCCTTTCCTTCTCTCCTCTCTCCACTCTCAAATGTGTTCAGCAGAATCCCCTCCGGCTGACTTCTTTTCCACTGTTGTGACTTGCTTGACATGAAAAAGAGAAGCTGAATATTAGTTTCAGACTGATTTGTGGTCTCATTGGTGTCAGCTGCTCGCAGTTGTTATGGCAAGAACAATTCAGATGGTTTCAAGAAGAATTTCTATAATCCAATTTCCCACAGCTTTAACCAGGACCATATGCGTTTTCACTAGACTGTGCTCTCAGATCACAGCGCCTCGATGGCTTTCAACACCCATCAGAAAGACTGACACGCACACAAGACAGCTCTGCTGATCCATTCAGGGAGGCACCTCAGTGCCTGCTCCTTTCTTGGCTTCATTTACTGCTGTGACACTTAACAGTGTGTGTCAGAGGCAGGGTCGCCACAAGGCCTTCCTCTGGTGGGAGGACTTTCATATGACACTGGTGACACGGAGCTTTACTGCTGTCATTACTGATGAGAAACACATATGTGTGATACAGCTCTGGCTAATGAAGCTGGTTCAAGTCTGAGTGATAGTTTCAGCAGGTCTCCTCTCCACGTGTCTGTTCTGGTCAGCCAACTAACAGACACACTTCAGGTCTCCAGGAAGTGCTTGGATTTCAGATCAGAGACGAGTTCATTGCCCTTTGAGGATGAATATAGACAGAAAATGTCAATGGGAACAGCACTTGGCTTATAATTTTTAAACTACTGACCTGCATTAAATGAGACAATATTAAAATTAAATGGGCAAAACTGCCTATCTAGTTTATTGCATTTAGAGGTTTAAGTCATCATGCTCTCAAAGGGACAAAATTAAAACAAAAGGTACATTTTTAACATTGTGAAAATTTAAATGAAAACACAACTTGAGGTATCATTTTCAAAGGGTTAAACCGCTCGACTGCAGAAAAAACTCAAATGTTAATAACCTCCAATCTTTGACACTTAAATTTGCATGTTCATAAAGCTCCTTTTGTCTGCCAGCACATCAAGGCCTGTCATGCCAATGGTCACACCTCACATACGACCATCATCAGTTGTTTCCACTTCCGCAAACACTTAACAGACTCACCGTTTCGTTTCAGGTTTGGTGCCACCATCCAATTCACTTCCCAGAAGCTGTATTGCTACACACTAACTGATTTAATGGTGCAGTTGCAGTGACAGATCCTCCTCTTATCCTGCAAGACGTTTTAGCCTGTAAAGGTTCTAGTGTCTTGCTTAATGAAACTCTGACTAAATTACAGCTCAATGGTTGGCTTATGCCCACAGCTCACATCCATTGATTCAGACTTTTCTCATGTGAACATAAATCTACAACTAGCTGTTGGCTAACTAAAGCACACGAGTTAACATAAAATATCTTCTGATGAATTTAAAAAAAAACAACAACAACAACAAAACATCATTTTACTGGCAGTTATTTTTTGGACAACGTGTCATGATCAGGATCAGTGTTTTGTTTATTAGTTGTTGTTTTTGTGGACAGCAGATCAGGTTTACACAGCAGGTAGAGCAACACAAGCATTTATCTGCAGTCACTTACACTATTGGCTTATATGATTTTATTTATGTATTTATTTATTTTAAGAAATGTCTTGCAACAGGATGAGACAGCCACTTTAATAAAAAGACTGTCATCCAATCCCTCTCAGTCTTCTTTGGTCAGCACAGACCACTGGGGGGGGGGGGGGGGGGGGGGGGGGGGGGGGGGGGGGGGGGGGGGGGGGGGGGGGGGGGGGGG
>JAPZDY010000023.1:15630859-15643860 GCA_029783645.1 Ctenochaetus hawaiiensis
TCCTTCTGTGCACTTTGAGATTTGCCCACAAATGTAAAGTGCGTTATAAATAAAATCCATTATTATTATTATTATTAACTGATTAGACGTTCTGGTGGTGGTCCTGCATTTTATTGGTGTTGTGCTAAAAGTGGAAAAAAAGTTTTAGAAAATTAATATTAAATCACAGGAGGGACAAATCATTTTTTCATTTTTTCTCAATACTAACAATGGTGTATTTTTTTCCAAAATCTGAATTCAATTAAATAACTTAATTTGTTCCCAATGGGATATTCATTGTGCAGGAGTGGGGAGCATTTTACAGATACATAAAACAAAATGTGTATGAGTGCAAAACACATAAAAATACACAAAACACATAAAACATAGGTGAGAGACAAATGGACCCCTCACTGCCGTCAGTCACTGCATGCACATGTGCCCATAGTCTAAATGATCTGTCATTAGTTTAACTTAAAAAATCATACATTGTTTCTTGCTTTCCAGATGTGTAATTTTTTTCTTCTGAGCTATTGTTCTTGAGTTAAACCAAAAAAAAGTTTCAGGAGGATTTGTTTACTAAAGATGTCTTAAAGTTACAGTGCAACACAGGACTATTTAAGTGGAGAGTTTCACAGTATGATCGTGACCTGAGGCTGTGGAGCATTTTTCTGTTTCTTAGGTCAGTAATATTGACTGGATTAAGTGGCCTTCGATTTTTGTTACACACTCCTCAATTTAATTTTTTCTCATTATTTTCATCTTTTTTCTTTAATTATATTTATTAAGTGCAAAATAAATTAGAGTACAACTTAATCCTTTTCTGTAACAGATTAAGAACCAAGTCACGCAGTTGCAATGTTTCACCTGCAGAGGGAAGACTAAGCTGAGAAATAAGCTGCTGAACTGAGAGCGTATGAGAAGGAGCAACACTTGGCTACCAGTTTATTTGGTACATCTAGATTAATTCAGTCTAATACAACGGCCCTGCAATAAATTCTTCCTTCGTGAAAACAGCAATATTTAGTCTATTCAACTACTTAATATCTGAGAATAGACTAAATATTAAAAACATCTTAATGCTGCATTAGACCAAAAACAACTCTGCAATGCCTTTAAAATTGAAAAAAAGTTTTTTTAAATAGTTTGAATAAATTCATCATAATCTTCATGGTGGGATCATTTATTTTAGGACTGTTGTATCGATCTGTGTTTGTTTTGGCTTAGTGTACCTAATAAACTGGTAACTGAGATCTAGATCTAATCTGTTAAAACAGCTGAAAACCACAAAAAAAATAGAGGAAAATTTGTATTGTAAATTATTTTTCTACTCAACAAAGACCCCACAAATTACTCTTATAATGCCCCAGGCCGGGAAACTCAACTATCAGTATACTAAACTGTAGATTAAGCTAAAAACAAGAATTAAAAGTCAATAAATGGAGCAAATAACACAGTAACAATAGGAGTTTAATAAAAACTTGCTTTTCAGAAATGAATTTCTCACTCGGACAGGCAGCAGCATGCTGGAGATGTGTAGGCCTGTATTGGTGATATCTCATTAGGAGGTCTGAACCATGACAGTTACATCTCCAACTGTGCTGTTGGTCAGTTCTTGGTTGAGTGATTCCTCCTGACCTCGGCGTGCCACAGCGTTGCCCTCAGTGTTCAAACTATCCGTGTTGCTTGTTGACAGCAGCTCCCCTCTGGGGCTGCCGGGGATTGGCCCAATGCTGACCTCCTGCCAGTCTGCTGGAGGAGAGGAGGAGAGCGGTTTGGACTGGGAGGAGAGGGCGAAGAGGAGAAGAGGGGAGGAGAGTTTCTTGACAGCTTTTTGCCTCGCCTGATATACACGCACGCAAACACGCACATTTGGCAGAGTTAATCTGAGGTTTTTCTCAGCTTTCCTCCCACACATTTCCACTCTGTGAGTCAAAGGACAAAGTGTTTATTTATTAAATTACTACTTTCTTTTTACTTCCAGGTACTCTTTATAGGTTATAATTAGTTGTCAGGTGTAAAATGACAAAAATATTTTGACGGTTGTTGTTTAATTTGCAAGCTGATAAAATAGAGTATGAGGTGGTTTCATGTCCAGCAGGGTGTGTTGACTACAGGAACAGAGAGAAGTGTATTATTATAATTTTGGAGGAAAATGATAGGTTCCCACCATGCTCATAAATAGTCTAGATATCATCACTGAGCTGCTCATAGCGGGTGCTAAATATGCCCAGAATTTTGTGCTGTAGATCAAGCAGAAATGGCGGCGAATCAATTAATGATTAATATGCCATCTGTTGGTGGTGGCGTTTGAATACAATTCCCCTCTGATGTTTAATCACCTGATACCATTGTGTTGGAACACAACAACAGAGCTTTTGGAAGTGCTGTAGTGTCAGCGAGCTCAAATGTTTTTGATCCACCTCCACGATGCTCATAAGATATTTACCACTCCAGTGGAGAAACATGACTACAGGGCTCCAACAGCGAGGCGTGCATGCAGATATCTGCTCTGTGTCTGGGGCTGCTGTGGAGATCCCACCCAAGGCAAGGCTCCATTCATACTGCAGAACCGAGGATGTTATGGATATGGCCTTGACAGTGCACTCCAACCCCGAGGCCTGAAGAGGGGCAGGAAACAGTTGGCTCTTGGTCAACTGAAGTGGTGCCTGGGACTTTCCCACACGCCTCAGGGTCCTCCTCATTCAGCTCGGTCGGTGGTTGGAGCGTGTGTCTGCACCACTTCACGCCGGGGAGAGAGAGGGGGGGGCGCGCAGGCCCGCTGTAGAAGTTGGAGAAAACTTTTCAGAGGGGATTCATTGCCCCTTAACTAAAAGAACAGCATAAATTATTTGCACTGGCAGATGTTCACAGACCCAAATATGCATGAATTTGTAGAGCTGGCAGGCTTCCCTCAGCCAAACGCACTGGTTTTCACGATGCGTGCAGGAGCAGTTGTTATTCTGGCTGTTTTACAGAGAGCATTAATCTGAGCTGTCAGCACCACCAACCACTTTGGTGGAAATTATTTCACTCCTTAATAAGGGAACTCGGGTGCTGTATTACATATGGCGGTCAGGGCAACATTCTTGGTGGGTCTGTCATCATGTAGCTGTTCTCCAACAGTGGGCCTTCTGTGTTTGGCCTGTAGCACACTCTGTCACCCAGAGATGAAAAGACTACACTAACTAGACATTAAATGAAACCACTACCTCTCACATCCTCTCTGCTGCTGTAGATGAAGAGTACCTCTCATTAGAAAGTAGAAGAAATCCACTACTGTGTTGACTTTTCTCAGAATTTCTGCTTTTTTTTGACAACAGGGCAGTTTGTCTTGTCTTTGTGCTACTGCATGAGGCTTGGAAAACAGGTCAAATCAGAACTGAATGTCATGAAGTGCGGGAGGGCTGTAGACAAAACAACTTGAACGCCATTATAGCAAAACCACAAACTGCAACTGGTCCTATAGATACTTGATTTAATGAGCCAGTTTCAGCAAAATAGGCAAGTGCTCAAAGCACAGCCTCACTTTTTTTTTTCCTCATGAAAATACACTAAAATGAAAGGTAAAATGTTTGGGCTTGTGGTAGCACTCTAGTTCCTCAGTTGTCAAGACTGGAGAGGAAAACAGTCAGAGGTCAAAGGTCAGCTGCACCACAGGTTGGTTGAGTCCTTGACTTAATTGTAAACTTTTAAACATCACTTGATGGCAATCCTCTCTGAGCTCTCACAATGGACTCAGCTGGCAACACATTTCAGCCTTCAGGAAGCCCAACTCTGCCTCAGACTGCGGCGCCTGGAGCGAAACCTGGTCCGCACGAGCGGCACAAAAGAATGAGAGCCAGCAGTGTTTGCCATATGTGGCATAAACAGACCACAGAATGGAGGCAAACATTGTCTACATGTACACAGATATTTATAAAAACATAGCTTTTCTATGCACACACATGCACAGACAGAGTTATAGGTCACTAAAACTAGACAATTTGGAAAATTCTGGTCAGGGTAAAGATGGCTTAAATGGACTTTTCAGCTCGTGACAACAGAATTTGTGACATCTTTAAATATGTTTGATGTCAAAGCGTGCACCGTTTTCTTCTTTGTTTGCATGAGGTGATCCAACTAACATTGCTGACAGGACTTTTTACATGTTTCCACATAAAGTGCAGTCACTCTTTTAATATACTGAGGAACAGAGGCGTCAGAATTCGCTACGTAAGTCACTTCATAATCCAACACCGTCCCTGCTGCCAGCTTCGCAGATTTTGGAGGAGAACCAGTTAAACAGTAGTTGCAGTTACCTTACTGGAAGTGCGTTGGGTTTTTTCCCCCTAGGCTTTCTTATGGCCAATATGGCTTTAGGGTTGTGGTTATATCACCGCCTGTTCGTTTGGCATGCTCATGACAACGATTCAGTTGTGTTTTCGTGTTTCCATTCGGACAAAGATTTACAGCAAACAGTTCTTGCGTGGATGGAAAGGTTTTTTTGAACAAAGGAGTGAAAACCCCTGATTTAAAATATACCTGTGTAAGTGTGAACTAGGCCTCTGACACACCTGCCTTTAATCAGCACCTGAATCACAGCCAGTGGCTCAATCACACCAAATCCCACTCTCAATCAGTGCAAGTTAGTGTGAAAAGTGGAGATACAGGTCTACCTTGTTACTTCTGCATAAACTGCTCATGTGTTTATGATTTAAAACCTCTGTCTACGCATGTATTGGAAAAAGTACTTGGAAAATATCTGTCATAGTGTCCTCTGTGGTCAGTCACGCTGGCTGTGCTAAGCAGTGGTCATTATTTCAGCACTGGCATGCAATTAGGCCAGTAGCAATTTGCAATACATACATAGCCAATGTTTGCGAAACATCTTGTTCCTATTTTTCAGTGTCTTTTTATAGGGATATAGTCATAATTATGTCACACCTGCATGTGAAGCACATAACATTAAGCATTGCATAATCAAGCTATCATCAGTACTCCTAGTTGCAAATAACAATAATAAAGGTAAAGTGAGACAACCTGTAACTGTCACGCTGTATCTAACTGTTGAGGGAGAAGTGACTTAGAGCCTTTCCTACAGGAGGGCTTTGGCAGACTGCCACTTAGTGTGGTCCCCCTGAGGGCTCTTACTCATGAATCAGAGAAAATGGGAATTACACATATTAAAGAGGGTAAACGTCAGTAATCACAGCACTGGGAGGATGCTTGAGGACTCATCAGGCCCACTGCTGCTTTTTTAGAGACACTTGTTTCAAGGAGCCACCTTGTTTAGCAGCTGACAGCAACACTGCGATGGGAAAAATGACACATTTTTGGAAGGCATCCACCTATGAGATTCACGGTCAGCACACCTGTATTTACTCTCCAACCGTCTCATATCCACACACACTGACGCTGTGCACTGCAATGATAACAGTATTTGACCTCCCTATCCATGAGTCACCCAGCAGCCAGGTCGGGTTACAGCCTGTCCATTGATATTTCCAGCATGTTTGTCCTACGCTGACTGTCTTGTGGTCCCTGACAGAAGCGGGGCTTGGTAGTTTTGACACGGAAAGTTTGTTTGTTTGTCTGTCTGGTTTAGCAGAGGTCACGCCGCAGTGTGTTTGTTTGCTGGGTCAATTGAGTCCACTAACAGAGGAGACCGGTGAGGAGGAAGTGATGGAGGGAGAAGGACTCATTAGTGGCCTTTCCTCCTTGTGTGTTCTTCTGCTGGTGGAAATGGCCAGACCACCGGGCCCTTTACCCTGACTCCCAGATAAGATGTCTGGAGTCTCTCCACATGACTTAGTGCTATTGGTACTTTGACAGAAAACAACCCTCAAGGGAAACTCAGGCAACCATAAATATTTAGGCACCAAAGAGCTTTATGGCGTTTGTTGTAAAAGGATTTATAGCAGCCTGGGAGGCGATGCATCAGTGTCAGAAGGCTTGAAGCAGCCAGTGTTTACAGCATCGCATGTGAATCCTCCCACAACTCTCAGCCAAGCCTGGAGAACTGAACCAAATAAGCACTTCAGCTATAGGAATGCAAACACCACAAGTTTTCCAAACAGGTTTCAGAAAACAGGTGTGAGCTCAGCGTCCTCTCGGTTCAAAAATCCTAATCGCCTGCAGAGATGATTCACAAACAAGACAAGTCAGTGGCCTTATATGGGCCGATTTGGAAATGTGGATTCTGTGCCTCGTGAAGTTTTGATGCAATTATTTGCTCTATAAAACTGAAACTACCAGCTAGAAAAGACAATCAACAAGCTTGTAATAGATGCATTTGGGTTGCAAATAGATTTGACTTGAGCTAAATTACAAACGAAGATAGTTCAGCAGTGCACTTTACACTTTACTTTGGAGGAAAATAAGCTTATTCACTTTCTCGATGAAAGCTAAATGAGAAGATGAATCACACTCTTCTGCCGTCTATCACTGAAATACAAACAGCTGTCAGTTAGCTTAGCTTAACATAGAGATTGGGCACAAAGTCTGTGCAAAGGTAAAAGAAAAATCCACCCAGTGAGCTTTAGAGGTGGGGTTAGATGTTTTTTGCCTCTTTGTTTGTTTTAATTTTTAGACAGTCAGTCTAATTTTCCACGTTTTTTCTGTTTTTATAAAATTAATTTAAATTGCAACCTCTTTTTTTGCCAAACCACATCACTTTTAAGAGTGATCTGGTGATCTTCAAATAGCTGTTTGATGTGTAAAAACTCGTCAAGCAGACTTAGGGCAAAATTAGAGTTTACTATTTTGTTCTGTTTATGGTTTCCACCAACTCTTAAGGAAACTATCTTAAGCACTTTAGCTGCTAAACACTCCACTATGTTCACTAGCTAGTCCTTAACTTTGTAGCACACACAATGGGTCTTTAGAGCTACTTTGCTAGCTGATGAAAGCAGTGAGACTAAATCAAAACTGTTAAACTGTAAAATCAGAAACTCTGAAAGGTGCTGTACAGCTCATTAGAGCTCAGGGGAACTGCAGAGTTTGATGGTGATTCTCCATGGCTTCATCGTGAGCCACCTTTTTCACATACAAATGGAAATGTGTTCCAATGTTAACATGGAAAATATATTTAATAGCTGCTGTAAACCTTGGACAGATGTTTAGAAGGATTTTTAAATGTTACTTCAGCATGTTAATCTGTTATGCAAACTTAATCAATTAATGGACATATGCTCCTGAAACACCAGCTCACATAAATAGGTGTAAACAATCTTCCTGTGTAGCTGATTAGTTATTATTCCTCAGTGACGATCTAATGTTGCATGGTAACATCTGCACTCCTGCATCCCTGCTGCACAAATCACTTGTAGCACGAGGCTGGCTGCCTGTGCAGCCTCAAACACCACTCTTCCTTTACCTTCGCTCTCCTCATCAATGTTGCATGAAGTGTTATCTGCATCCCTCTCATCTCTGCCTTCCACCCCAGGTATTATGCGCCCCGTCTCTTTCATCTCTATCCTCCAGGGCAGCTGGACAGCTCGGTCCACCATCCACGCCACCACTGCCCCCGCTGTCCGCTCTGCTCTCCGTACATCTTCCCCTGCTGCCCTACTTCTACCCAGCAGGGTCACAGGCCTGCTTTGTCCCAGATTGCTGGAGGATCAGGATTCCTCATCATCCCGCTAACTGTACATTTATCTGACAAGACAGAGGAGAGAGAGCGACCCCCGGCATCATTAAGCTTTAATGGACAGCCTAGAAATGAGGGAGAAGCCATAAAAGCAGGAGCCGAACCAGAGTCTCTCTTTAATGTCTCTGATCGCCCTGACAGGATTATTAATCAGGAACTAAAGGAATTTAAAACCTTTGCTCTTGGCTTCCTCACTTAGAGTCTTTAGCTTGCACCATTACATAGCAACCCAGGGTCAGGAGGTCTGCAGCTAATTGGTTCTACAGGGTTTTGAATAACAATGAGCTGAGCCCAATTACTGAACTACAGAGAGGCGGAGATGAGAGGAAAGGGAGGGGGACCCAGTGGAACAGACACATGGAGGATGGAGAGAGGAGGAGGAGGAGGAGATGGGGGAGGCTGTTTCACGGCTGCTGTCTCTCTCCTCCTCAGAGTAGGGATATTAATGAGATCAGTAAATGAGTGCTGGCAGAGACGGGGATGTGCTGCTGTAGAAAAACAGCCGCCCTGCCCCTGCAGGACAACAGCAGCAGCAGATCCTCATTCGCTATTCCTTTTTACTCCAGGATTCACACGAAACATGCGTGCCTCGTTCTTTTTTTTTTGTCCCAGATTTTTTTTCCTTTTTCTTTGTATCTCATGTTCATTTATTAGTGATATATTTTCTTTTCCTTCTTGCCACACAGGGGATCTGTTTCTGTGGTCCTTTGATAGCTACACTGTATGCCAGTCTGTCTTGGTGAGCTTTTAATGCTGTCTTCAGGGGTTTGTAACCAGCGATGGCTAATATACCCTAGTTAGTCCCAGCAGTTTAGGTGGTTCAGCTGTAAATTTGTGCTCAATCTGAGGCATAACGGCTACTGCTTCTGTCTTGTATTTGTGACCCCTGCTGCTTCGTTGGACATTAAGGCTTGTTTTTCATCCTCTTACTCATCCATCATTACATGCTGCTGCTGTATGTACAGCAGGGCAGATTAGGCAGCACAGTATCTGCACAGTATCTCTCCGCTCTAGTGTGTCATGTAGTGTCCCCCTTGCCCTGCTACTGCTGATGAAACTAGTTTGGATGGAAGCATTATCAGATTTAGAGAGCTAATTTGTTCCAGCAGCAAAAGGCTTTTTAGGCTGTTAAAAGGATCTTTTCTTTTTTTTTTTTCTTCTTTTCACTCGGCTGTGCTCAGTATTTTTTGCGCCCTTGAAACATTGCATCAACGTTGAGCTGTAGGACTTTCAAAAATTGATCTCTGCTTAAATAATCTCTCTCGAATTCATGAATTCACATCGAGCAATCCCCTCTTCTGAGGATTCATCATTTTCAATAAACCCCAGAGAAGCTGTCATTATGCCTCAACCTCCTCATCCCGCTCTAAACTGCTGTTCAAGGGCTGCAAATTGGAAATGTGATTTAAATATTGCTTGAAATAGATAGCTCATATTCACCTAAGCCCCCTGTACCAGGCTCTGTCATGCGATGAAAGCCGAGGATTCAGCTGATGATCACTGTACTTCCTGCACTATGAGACGGAGACATTAATTGCTGCTAGCAGAGGGTTTAGCCCTGACCTTTCCAGATCACAAGGCAAACAAAATTCTCTGTAGGCCTGCTACTCCGCATGCTTTTGTCACTTGTTCTTCATGGTTGGATTTCTCGGAGATGAGAAGGATTCTCTTTGCTTACACTTTTAATCGGCTATAGAGCAGTGAAATACTCCAGCTGGAATGAGAAGGAGATAAATGCCTTAACTCTAGACTGCAAATGAACTACAAATCCTTGAGCTGGATTGCTGTTCATTCTTCACTTATGTAAGCCCCCATCTGTTTTTTTTTCTCCCTCCTCAACGGTGTCAGTGTGTATATACAAATATATTTTTTCGCCAGAGAAGATTTATAATCTCTTTCAACTTTCAAATACAAGCATTAATAAGAGCATGAGTCCATTTTACCCAGGGGGCTTTAAGCAACACAAACATTAAGTAAGCAATACATTCTCTGCTGATGATCTCCTGGAAAAAGCTCTGAATATTCATCACCATTGATTGATTGGCTTCCTATAGATTTGTGCAAGGCCGTCTTGCAAATACACTTTTGAAATTCCTCCTCAGCAGTGTGCTTGGATGTGGATTATGTGTTGAATCTCATCATTTTAAAAATGCTTGCCAATGCCATTCATTCCAAACAATCCTCTGAGCCCATAATGTATTCTGAACTCTTGAATCTGCATATTTGCATACTGTAACAGAGTTGCAGCTGTGGTCTCAGAAGAGTTTATCATTATTTCACATTTATTTTGTCTCCCTAATTACCTAATTAATTCTGTTGTTTTGATTGTGGTGTTTACCGTTTGCTTTGTGGAGGCGTAATCCTGTTCTATTTGTCTGTTTGAAGAAGGAGCAGTCTCACTGAATTATTCATGCTGCGCTCCAGCGACAGCACAGCCGTTTAAATGATGAAGGCATTCGTGAAATCCTCTCTCTTTCACACAGACTAACACACACACACACACACACACACACACACACACACTCTTTCTCTTCCTCTTTCTCACTCTCGCCTCTCTTTCTCTGTGAGTGCCTGAGGCAGTGGAAGTGGGATGTAAGGAGGCAGGAGGATTTCACGAGGCTCACAAATGCACCTCAAATGAGGCGATGGGAAAACATGTCCCTCTAATGTGTCTGACCGAGCTCTGAGAGGGACATGTCCAATCTGACACCATAATGTGACCTTTCATCTCCGCTTCTCACGAGAAACATTGCTCCACCCTGCACACTGTTACACGCCTGCGTCAGTATATGTGTGAGTGTGTGTGTGTGTGTGTGTGTGTGTGCGTGCGCCTCTCCAGGCCGAGCGCCCACTGATCAGGAATGTGGACACTTGAGTCGACACAGGCCCTCCCGAGTGCTGCTGAGGTGTCAAAACGTTGTTCACTGATTGGATATCGCTGTGTCATGTGGTGGCTGGGTGTCCACTTCACACCTTCAGCTGTGACTTTTTTCCAGCGTTGACGACACTTGATCGAGCGCAAGTCAGCAGAACCGGCGGATCTATTCAAGGGTTCCTGGCATCTGGTTAGACTTTTTCAAAGATGTGCTGTGTCCTCCCCCTCAGTGTGATCTTAAAGGTGTTCTCTTTCAAAGAACACTTCCTCAGAGACACAAGAAGACGGGAGGAGGAGGGGGAGGAGGAGGAGGAGGAGGAGGAGGAGGAGGTGGAGGGAGGTGATGGGGCTCTCTGGGGATTGTCTGTTTGTAGTGTTTACTGCCAAACCCTTAAGGACTTCAGGCACTTTCATCAGCACTAAGTAGTACATGGTACATACTTCCTTTCCTGTGTTCCTCAGCTTTTAATGTCTTATTTTCCTCTCACACTTCATATTTAAAAAAAGAAAAGATAAATGACACCTTCGAGTCCCAGGCGTCACTTATTTGTGCCTGTATGGACTGATTGGCATCTCTTGGTGGCAATGCACTGCCATTATACACTCATTTTCATGAAGAGCGTCCTACACCAGCCGTCAGTTGTTCACAGCTTCTTTCATGGTTCCCCCTTAGGACGGCATTGTCCTTAAAAACACACAAATCACAACCAGTAGCTCTGGTTCTCCATATGCCTGTTTCTTTTGATGATTGCAGTCTTGATGGACGTTATCAACCACCCCGACTCCAGGCTCAGACAAAGCCTAGAGCATACACTATGTATGGTTTTATTTAAAATCTCTTTTAATGTGTTGTTTTCTCTCTGTGGGCCTGTGGATTCAGCATTCTATTTGATGTGCCCTAAACATACATCTTTAATCTTTGCTGCAGGCTGTGTGAGAGGGAGTGTGTCACTGCCTCCCTACTGAGGCTTCAGGTCTGGCTTTCACAGCGTTGCAGCCCCAGTGGGAGGCCTGCAGAGGGCAGCATACTAAACACGGCATCACCTCTTACAGCAGCAGCTCCTTTTACACCTGCACCACCGCAACCACCACCACCACCACCGCTTTCTGTATTAACATACATCTTCATTAACTCACTAGAGGAAGTAAGAGAAAAAAAAGAGGAAAAAAAAACACAACAGGCTGAGAATGAAACCATCATGGGCCCGCAGGGTGTTCTGCTGTTTGTACTGACACAGAGGACGAGTTATGCTAATTGAGAGTTCTTTGCATAATTAGGGAGAAAAAACTTTATCATTATTATTAGTGGAGAATAGCCAGACAGAGGGTAATTTCAAGTTTCCCAGCAGGGTGCTGCCAGAGAATAGAAGAGAAAAGGACACACTCTCAATGTTATTCCTGCTGTCTTTTGATGCAGGGAGCATAATTCATCTAAGATACTTAGCCTGAGTACGCTTTAATGATGATGACTTTTCCCAATGTGATTTTTCAAAGTGTTTTAATGTATTGTCTTCATAGCGAATGTGTTTGCCGTGGTAAATTCGAGGACTGCATATTAAGTTATCCACCTAAATGAGTTTCTTTTTTTATGTTTAATGAGCCTTCTCTTTCTGCCGATGTCTTCATGCTGCTCCACATGCACCGAGGTTGTGGCTACTGTACAGTTATGTGTAGAGAGCATGGAGGGCTGGTGTCGTGGGTGTAGTGAGATCATGTGTGTGTGATACCGCTGAGAGATGGCTGAGAGGTGATGCGGCTGGCTGACTGTCCAGCCGCTCAGCCACACAGAGCTGTGAGTAAGTGGGCCGTGGTTATAACGGGCACACACAGTCACAACAGAGTGCTGAATCCATTAGTCGCTCAGCAGGGTTTCAGCAGGTCATTAAGGTTCAGTAAGATCCTGTGATATCTTTTTATACACTTTTCCTCTGCATCCTAAATCTGATGATGCCACAGCCAGTGGATGCAGCTTGCAGGAAGTTGTCTTCCCCCTCAGAGTGCATAACCTCATGTGCTTGCTTTAAGACTGTGAATGATAGTTTATGCCGCAGTAAGTATTCCTTTCAAAGGCTTTACAAGGCACTGGGGATTAAGAGACTGTACCACACTCATCTCATTTGTGTCAGGGCTGGGAAAAGGGAGCACTCTAAATACACGCTGCACCAATAAGCCGTGCAGGGCGTAGCGGAGACGAGGGCTCTCAGATGTGAGGGAGAATCATTGCACCTGCCCCAGTTGTTCTCCACCAACATGGCCGTCTGTGCGGCGCTTGCTTCACGAATGCAGGGAACATTCACTCGCTTCAAAGGTTCCCCCCTTTTTTTTTCATCTCTGCGCTCCAGCCCACGGCCAGAACCACGGATTAATATTTCAAAACATGTTTCTTGCTTGCAAACCCCCCGCCCCCCTTCCCCTCCTCTCTCTCTCTCTGTATCCCCCCCCTCCTTTGCCCTCATGATCCCCCCCTCCCTCCCAACATCATCTCACACACACAGCCCATTCCCTGTTCACCACTTA
>JAPZDY010000023.1:15643895-15667798 GCA_029783645.1 Ctenochaetus hawaiiensis
CCTCCCCCCTGCAAACCTGCCTGCCTGCTCGCCGAAATGTGTGATGTTTTTCCATATCTCATGTTTTGCTGCTCCAGTGCTCCCTTCAATCCAATCACCAGTGTGGTATGTTTTATGGATTAATAAGAAATGATCCTGGAAGGTCCAGCCAGGCAGTTGAGGAGCCAAAAGCAGAAGGATGAAGCAATGAAACGGAGGGGGAGAAGGGTAGGGTGCCGTCTGCAGTCGAATTTTAATGAGCACCAAGGGGAATATCCTATTTTTTTTTTCTTGGGGTATCCTTCTGGTGCATCGCTCTAAATCACTGTCACACAAACAAGGTATTTCCCATCATGCCTCTGGTTTGGCTTGGTAACTGTGTCATCCTGTGGCACGGGCGCCGTACCGGCACACCTGCTCTGCTATCCTAATTGAACAGATGATCTGCCAATTTGTCATGTTTATCTTCAGAGGCGTTCTGGCGTCAATGCCCTGCTCTGCTCAGCCCCCTCAGAACACAGTGCAGATGTTAGCAGAGCTTTTTTTTTATGACAGATCTTGTAGTCATTACTGAATAATTCATTGCCGCATTCATGTCTTTAGATAGCATCTCCAGCATCTTGCTCCGCTTTTTTTTGGCTCCCTCTCTTTTCTTCCATCTCCAGCTCCTCACAAGGGAAAACTTTATTATTCTCTCCTCTGACAGCAAAGTATATGGATGAAAGATAATTGCCTGGCTTGACTCAGCCATTGATATGAAAATAGGATTGAAATTATTCACTGTGGTTTAAAGGTTAGTTGAAGGTTATTATTCAGGGAAAGGCGTGGAGGAGAAGAGGCTCTCCGTGCAGCCTGGTGGCGGGCCTGACAAGACATTTCTAAAAGGCTAATATGCTGCGCATGCTGCAAAGGCCATTCAATGAATAAACTGAAAGAGTCTCCTGAGATCTTAACATTGGAGAAGTCAATTATTTAGCAGCAAATTATGGCTCACTCTGCGCATAAACATGATGCTCCAAAATGAGATTGTGAACTTGATTTTCAGCACACTCCAGTATCTTTTATTCAGATTATTATTTGTCCTTTCATTCAGCCTTTCATGCATGGTGGAATGTAATATGAACACTATAATGAAGAGGGAGAGAGCTTTCTCAACCAGTTTAATGTATTCGATCCGTTGCATGCTCATAGGCTTGTTATGGTTCAGATGGACTTTGAACATGAGCTTAATGAATCACCTCCACCAGCAGTCGTCTGATGTTTCTGCTTAAGAGCCGCTCTGATATCTGTGGTTGGCCCGTCACTACTTACGCCAGTCTCTATTACCATGGCAACTGTGGGGATGTATGCAGGTAGCGTGCTGTAAGCTGGGAGAAGTCATGGTGTGCTGTTTGATAGCAGCCACACAGAGGCAGACAGCTCTGTCTGTCTGCCTGTCTGTCTGCAGGCAGACAGTCCTCTGCATATCTGCTTCTGCACCACTTTGTTGAGGCAGCAGAGCAAATATTCTCTCAGATTCATATTTTAAAGGTTTCTATACAAAGATTTACAGGCTTCCCTTGTTTTTCTATGTTGCCATACATACTCAGTTGAATGTAACGCATGTAATACCTTTGGATTTAAATTAAAAGTGATATTTTTTCATTTTTTACCCTCTAAAATCTTCCTATTCTTCCTTTTTTTGTTAATTTTTAATGAAAAAAACTCAAGATAGATGTCTCATTAAATATGTGTTTGAAAACACCATCAACAGTAAAAAAAAAAATGTGCATAACAGTAAGTTCTCTAATCAGTTTTCGGAACTTAAACACTCATTTGGAGATTCTGAGTCTGAGCTGGTGAACACATCAAAGAGAAGTGAGATGAGAGGCAGAAATGATCACACTCCTCCAGGGAGAACGCTATAGTTCACACCTCCTCTTCACCTGTTTCCTGGCTGATCACTCACACTATCCCTTTTCTGTGTGTCGAGTTTGGTGTCTTCTTCCAAAGAAGCAGGTGTGATCATTCACCCGTTTGTTCTAAGTCAAAACCACCTCTGCTGCTCTCAAAATAGATAATTATTCAAATTTCCATCACCAAAAAAGCAAAGTAATTTTTTTTTCCACTTTCCACGGAAATTCACAATTTGTCAAAGCCTTTTTGGCTCCACTGATTATTTTTTAATAGAAATGCATGAGTGCATATTCAGAAATAATTCTGTCTTTTTGAAAACAGGAGGCTCCAGATTTCAGGAATGTGGCATCTTTATTCCTTCCAGTTGGTTTAAACCATCGGTGATTTCCCATCTCTCTTTTTGCATCTTTTGAAAACACTGAAATATTTTGGCATCAGATACCATCATCAGTTCCTGCACCTAACTGATCAAACCCAACTGATTTGGCAGCAGACATTTATAAGGTTTGGCTATCGGACTCTGTGCTGAAAGATTCAGTGGTGATGAGGTGTCACACAAGTGTTTCCACTGGGTCACACAGAGGCAGAGTCAGGCCTCCGGTTCTAATGACAGGCAGCATGCTGTCGATATCTGTCTGCTCTTCTGTTTCAGGTCCGTGGTAAAGATCACTGACTCTGTGGCTCCTTCCCTCCTTCCTTCAGTCTTCTCCTGCACTGTGCAAAGAAATTGAATCCTGTCCTTAAAGCTAAGCACTTCAGGATGAAGTTTTTCTGAAGCCAAAACTGCTCGTGTGATTACAGACAGATCGATACCTTCTGGTGTCCCCAGCCAGCTCACCCTGCTGGCACAGGAAATGATGCGATCCATGCGGCTCTGACATTGACAGGCCCCAGAGAGACGACAGCTTCACTTACTAGAAAAATGCTCTCCATTAGTGCGGCTGGGTGGCTCTGCCCTGTCATTGTTATTCTAGCAAGGCTGTGACATTTGTGTTATGTGGATGGCAAATGCCTTTCTAATCATCCGCTTGCAGCGCTATTTGAATTTTCATCAACTTTGATGGACAGCTCCTGAAGAATTATCATCAAGAAAATGAAATCTTCCCTGACCTTAAATGCCATGACTTCTTCCACTCCCTGACGGAGTCCCACAGTGCTGGTGACAAAGGCTGTAGACAGCGGCACAGCATCTCCCTCCGGGCTGCTGCCCTTTAGCCGTTGTGCTGCAGCTCAGAGGTTAAACCTCCTGACTTTTCTCATAGTTGTGGAGAAAGGACTGGTGATAGGCCACGTCCTTTCTCAGACCTCACAGACCCCCTGCCCAGGAAGTGGTGCTTATATCCATGTCAGAGAACAGCAACACTTTAGGGCACGTGTTTTTTTTATGGCTGAGCCAGCATCTCTAAAACCCCAGCACTTATATTGACCCACCTCCCATCCCTCTTCTCTCTCTCCATCTCATCCCCCACTGTTTCCTTGTTTGAAACAATATAGCCTGCCTGTTGTTATTGATTCCAGAAGATTGGGCCTCGGTAAGTGCTCCTTTGAGTCTGGTGTTATATTAAGCAATTGTTCCAACAGCAGATGACAGGGCTGGGAAGGTTTTGGCTGGCACTAATAGGCCTGGTATTACCCGTGTGTTAATTGATTGGGCAGCAGAGGGAGGGAGGAACTGGCTGCACTGAATACAAGACTAGGCAGCCGATAAATAAACACTAACTCGGAACATTCAATTACGTAATATGACCAAAAATGCTGTGGTCCAAGCAGAAAAATGTCCTCCTTTCATACTAAAAATATGCCTCATCCTTTGAAAATCATGAAAGTACAAAATTACAGCAAGTAAGACTACAAACAGTCATGTAAATAACACAAATCTGAAAGTTTTCTTGTCTTGTTATTGAGGCAGATCCATTCATACTGCGAATTTTTCTGGCATTAGTGAAGCCTAACGTTATCCGGTTGGCCCTGCAGAGCGTATTTGTGTCTGAGCTGCACAGTCAGTAGCCAGACATTGTCAACAGTACGAGGGCAGTATTGCATGGAGGGCTGTTTTTTATGGGAGCAACCCGAAGTAAATGCTCCATTCATCCTGTCTGTCTGCACTGGCTTCCATTTCCTCCTCTGTCACACGCATGATTAAGACCAGCTTGAAGCGTTTATCACAGGGCCAGAGCACAGGGGGCAGATGGTGGAGTGGTGGAGTTCAAGCAAAAAAGGAAACCAAGCCCACCTTGCTTCTTGTTTCTCTAACATTCAAACATCTTTCACATCTTCGATGTGTCAGTAAAATGTCAACAGTGAAATCTCCACTCAGCTCCTCTGTCAGTGCTGCACAATGATTCAGGATCAGCTTGATGTGGTGACATTATTGTGACAAGCGTAATGCATTATGCATCTAATTCCATTAGCAGTGAGTGGTCATCAGTTGTTTTCAATGAATTCAGTGTGTATTTGTGTGCATGTGTTTTTTTTATGTTGTTGTTGTTGTTTTGGTCAAGTGAATCCCATTAGATTCCATTTCCAATAACAGCATGTTTAGCTGTGGTTGCATTTCAGTAGAGAGGTAATTTGCTAATGGCATGGCCCTTATTAGAAAGCAATTATTATTAATTACCAGTGGGTGATACAAGAGCTGATTTAGTCCTTAAAGCCCGCTGTTTTTTTGCCTGTGTGTGTGTGTGCATGTGTGTGTCCGTGCTGTCTTTCTCTGAGATGATTGCCAGCCCCACACCATCGCCCTCACCTCCCACTGGCCTGCTGCCAAGCAGCGACATTGTCATTATCAGTGTGCCAGAGGGCTGGGTAAATGTCATTATTGTAGCTCGTGGATTCCTCCAGGGAATCAGCAGCTACCCGATTAATTTCTCTAACAGCCCGGGAAATATTTGTTGCATCACCAGCCTGGTTCATGGCAAACATCTATTGCTGCTATGCAATTAACGACATAGATCATTTACATAGTCACAGAGCTAATTTTCATAATGTTCCCTTTATTATCAGAGGAAGAAATTAACCCAGGAATTTATTTACACACCCACCGCAAATGGTAACAGTGTGCTAATTGGCTGTTAGATGATTAATAAGCTTATAGCACATGCTAATGAATGGTGCACTCACTGTTTCAGAGGTGCTCCAGCACTGTGCTTGTGTTTTGGCAGCTTAATAAGACAGATAATTATGTACTTGTTGCTTTCGCTTTCAAGCAAATACCATCAAACATTAAAAAAGATTAAACTGGCTCGTATCGCTGTGAGCTTATGTTGCTTTTCTATTTTCTGTTCTGCTATAAACGTCCACGTTATGTCGAGGCTCTGATTTGTCAGCCAACAATTATGCCTTTAAAGCATATAGACAAGTATTTGAAATACAGACACAGTTTGATGAATTAATCAATGGTAAATATTGAAGAAACAAGTAATTATATCCAACCAATAGAACAGGTGTTCTTGCATAATTTTGTATGTAAAAAAGTAAAATCACCAAAACACAAAAATACATTTTTAGCTTTAACCGCCTCTAATATTTGCTGATAGCACTTGAAAGATCGACAAGAGACATCCACCGCTCTAATCCCTAAAACTTTTTCTTCTAATACAGAGATCATTTATTATTTATTGTGCTGCTGCACTTAAAAGACTATGTTCACTCTTAAATTATGTCTCAGTTCTTTAGAGAGAATCATGAAGCGAAGCCCAAACACTATCTGACGACAAGGCTGAGTTTGTCTCAAGAGACTGCTTTCATTGACTGCATAATACTGTTGTGTAACCATGTTTAACATGTTGTTGGCCCACTATCCTGGCACTAGTAGCAGGGAGTGGATGGTAAAAAAAAAAGCATGATTTCCTTCTGTTTAAAGTTCAATTTTTTCTAATCATAAGGCAGCACTTTGTAGATAATAACTGCAGTTTTTAACTTTCCTTACATAAGGCCCAATTTAAAGCAGCTCAGTCTTTACTGGGAATTCACTTAGTGGTTTTGTTTTCCATCTGCTCTGTATAGAAAAGTCAGTGATTGTCTGTAGTAGTGAATCCTCTGGGAAAGCTGGCTATGAATATTTGATGTAAATCCTCCTTTTTATCACTGACACGGCTCAGAGCACGAATCCTCATTGATCTGGTGTTATAATCACAGATTAAAAGAACTCTTCCCAAACAATTCCCTGATTAAAGCTCTTTTTATACGCTCCGTTCATGACCAAGTGAGATTCACACACAGGCATTGAAGAAAGCCCCCGTAGGATGAGTGGAGCTGCGAACACACAGTCTTTAATGTGGCTCCCAGCGGCTATTGTGAACACCAAGTCTCTGGATCTGTTTCAACTCATTAGCTCCAAAACTTGGCCTGAATCTAACATGTCATGCTTATGAATCGAACCCACAGAGAGATGAGGAGATACAACAGAAAGAGAAACTAAAAAAAGACATGTTTTTCAGGGTTAAACAGATCTGTTTCCTGTGAGTCTTTTGAGTTTTTCACACAGCAAACTGTTCAACAGATGACACAAGATATGGTCTGTAAATTAGCTTGTCTTTCACATGTCCAATGCAGGAAGATAAGCTTTCATCTTACATACATTTACGACTGCACAAACTGGGTTAATTTGTGATATCTTTCTAATTTCAAATTCAATTATATCGTACATGTTTTCAGCTTTCTCTGATATATTAGCGTTTGACCAGAACTCAGAGATTTACTGGAATCCAAATCCTGAATGCTGATTGAACAAAACTTAAATAAATACTGGTTCTTCCGTTCTGCAGAGACAGATAAATACCTAAACTGCAAGCCAATGGTATTTCAATGGGCTCTTGGCCTGCTGTCAAACCTCCATTTGTGAGTTTAAATGATTGGTGAATTTCATCTTAATTACACCAAAGACGAGCCAAGCCCAGAGTTCATTCTCATCTTGTTCGGTTTGCCAATTATGGATGTGGCTGGCAATGCAGTGGCTTCCACCTCTCATTTCTCAAACCCATATTGTCCCCGGAGCAGAGAAGATTGGTACGTGCCCGGCTTCCCACTGCTGTGCTCAAAATGAAGCAGATGAGATTACTCCGTGTGCATGAAGATGGTTTCACCTAATATCAACTACGAGCCCGCCCCATGCATACTAATCATGCGGATGTTCTTTCACACGAACCAGCTCTCACCTTCATTAGTGTCTAAAATGAAACCGTTTTTTTACGTGATTGATATTCCAGACAAGTTTAACAAGTAAGAGACTTCTGAGGCTGATAACGGTGACAAAGCTAGACTCACCAGCTTCTCCCTCACAGGTCTGTCTGGACTAGAGAATAAGCTCGTTATGGAGCACATTAACATATGAGAAATCAGGACAAAGAGGGATATTTTTGTTCCTCTACGAATTTCTGTTAGAGGAACTGGTAATTCATGTTTTCCTATATCAGATTAAATTTGCTTTCTTCATGCGTGTGCTGAAGATAATCTGTTCCAGTGCTCAGAGTTATGATTATCCTGGTGGCAAGGACAGAAAGATAGAGAGGCTATAGCAGCCCCAAGTAATTAAATTAGCCCTGAGTGGCTAATTGGATCAATTTGGAAGGCAGACACTGTCAAGGATAAGAGTAATCATCTATGCAGTAGCAATCTTTTATTGCTCAGACACGTCTTGTAAAAAGACAAGGTGTGATCCCGAAGGTTAATGTAATTACTGTCCAATTCTCTCACTCACTGTGCACAATAATGCTAATTAATCTAAGATTTCTGGACTATAATGAAGCGCGACAAGCCAGGTAATGCTGATTATAGTATTTAGGACATGACTGAATATTTCCTCATCCCAGGCTCGCTGATGATGCTGCAATTAGCCCACTCATTTCTCACACTTTTACAAGACTATTGACTTCAAAAGCATTCGATCTGCTACAAAGTGAGTATATTTTGTTCTCATCTGCATGGAGTTTACGTGCGACAGTCATGCATTTTACTCCAATAAAGCAGTGATTTACATTTCATCCAAGGCGAGCTCTCCAGGCCCAGCGAGGTGTTAAGCAATGTAATGAGAGAGAGACTTGGCTTATGAACAGAGCATTCATATTCATTAGCAGCAGGCATTAACATATGATGCCTGTGACAGATCTCTGATGCATGTTTTATGAATGCAGTTAATGGCACGCTGACAGCACGGCAGGCCATAAAGGACTAGAGCAATCCACCAAATGAAAGCCACAGAGTAGTGGGACGATTATTGATTCTCCCCTGTGTCCTATTGATCTCTGACGTTTTCATCTGGCACAGAGTTGCTAATCTGCTGTGTATCAGAGAGACACCCACAGTGCAGCCCATTGACTCTGCTATCAATAGCCACAAAGCTGGATATCATTAAATCCTCATCACTTTGTTTCCCCCGGCCAGCCGCCACAGACCACTGAGCACTCTGCGTGACCTCTGAATAACCACTGTCCACTGGTTTGTTTATGGCCCTGGCTCCTGCTGTGTGACATTTACTGCCTCTTTTTTAATAGGCCAGTGTAACAGCTCTGCTGTACACAGAACTGGTATTGACCACTGCCTCAAAGTGTGGGACTGTGCTTGGGCACATATAGCGGGTCACCCACCATAAATGGAAAATACACTCAAGCTTGGTCAGCACACACATTTTTATGGGTCCATGTGTCATCAGAGCAATTGTTAGAAATAGATTAATGAAAACTAGTCCGCACATTCTACAGAGTTTGGTTAATTTAAAGGGTTAGTCCCCTGAATTTACACATCAAGATGAGGTTGTAGGTTGTAGTCTTGCGCTGTGTTAAATAAAACCTTCTGTGGATCTGGAGGAGGGCACTCAAGTAACCCTGATGATGTCATAATGAGTCATGAGTTTCGTGGAGACAAATTTATGACAAAAACTCTGTTATCTTTAAAGTCGCATTTTGGGAAATTTAGGTTCTTAGACCTTAGTGGAAAAAAAAGTATTCTTCCTGAATTTTGACCTTTTTTTAAACTCTCTTTGATCCCTCTAACTTTATAGAAGTGACATATTAAATAGCGGGAGTAGTAACATGATGAGTAACCTTTTAGATATAAAAAGGAAAAAAATGACTCCATCTCGCTGGCTTACTTGAGTATGCTAAGCATGACTATGTCAGAGGTCAGAGTATGATGGTGCGCTTATAATAGTTTCCAAACTGCAGTTACCAGGGCGGTGGCTGTGGTTTCTGAAAGGACAGAGAAGAGGCACAGATGAAAAACACATTTCAGTGCTGATGGTGCAGGAGGAGCCTCCCTCCCCCCAGAGAGTGTGGCACCAGGGAACAAGGACGGGTGATGTGGGGATCGATGGTGCTTAAGGTGTGGGGGTGGCAAGGACAGGTGCAGGGGAGCGCCGTACTATGGTCCATTAGAGACGGAGGCTCCCTGCTGAGAGCAGACAGCATGATAAACAGCTCCAGCTCTGATAATAGTCCAACTGATCAATAGCCTGTCCGCCCGCTGTCCCTAAGGGACAAGTAGGAGCAGCAGCCACGACAGCTAACCCCCAGGTCATGTGTCTGTGTCTGTGTGTGTGCGTGTCTGTGTGTGAGAGAGAAAAACTATCACTGAATCAGATGAAGCATCACATTGCCCTCTTGACCTTTCTGCCTAACCTTATCTTCATAGTGTAATAGAATCAACCAAGCATATCCAATTAGTATCTGCATGTCCTTCACTTAAGCTCTAATGGTTTATTCATAGTAGTACATAGGAGACATTTTCACATCCTTCCCTATCATTCTTACTGAGACTGCTTTCTTTCAGCTGTCTTAAATGCACTATTATTCCCTTTAGAGTATTAATCCCAATGAGTCCAGGGTGTACGGATGGCTGATTGTTACTCTTATTCATTAGAACCAGAGTCAACATGATCACCCAATAAACAGACACAAAATTAATCTGCAACTATACTGATTTATTGTTTTGAACATTTTTTTAAGCAACAATGGCAAACATTCTGTGGTTACAGCCTCTCAAATGTGAAAATCTTGGAGCTTAAGGATGCTATTCGTAAAATTATAATGTTTTTTGTTTTTTTGTTTTTTTTTTTTACATTTTATGAACAAAAAGAAAACAATCATCAGATGAAATGAAATTGAGAACTAGTTACAGTCCTTAATGAGACAGCAAAACATGGCATGTAGAGGCACTGGTGACAATTGAAGGTAAAAATCAATAGCACTGCTGTGTTATTGTGCTTCATGCAAGTCCACAATAACAAAATGTACCTACCTTAGACGACTGTCGCTGCCAAATTCTGTCAAAGCTTTTCTCATATGGAGGTGGTGGTTACTTTATCTGTAAAGGAATAATAATATAGTTTGTTTATTTGTATTGGAATTGCTGCTTCTTAAAGTAAAACCTGAATGCTTCTCCCACTTCTGATTTTCATTGTACTTTTCACAAAATGTTTTCTCTCATACTGTCCGATAACAGCGCTCTGGACCGGAGGCTGTTAAGCAGTTCTTGTTTGTTTGATCACAGATAGTCTTTGAGGGTCTTGTGACTGTGAGGGAATCTGGGGGATTAGTCCCACAGTGCAACAATCAGGGATTACAGATAAAATATCACAGACTGCAGCAACAACTTTTAACCTTTTTTTTAGTTGAAACCCAACCACTCTAATCACTGAAATGCTGATCTGAGCCAAGATTTTTGAGACATTATTGAATTTCAGAAGTCAAAGGAGCTACATGGCTTAGTGGCCTTGTAGTGGGAAATGAAAATGTTCCTGTCAGCTGTGCAGAAACTCAATGCCTTATCCATTTTTTAAATTCATTATTCATTTGGTTTGTCTGAGTACAAATAGATTACTTTTGCTAGTTTGTCAGGACTGCCTAATTCATTTATTGTCACGATGAAAGGAAACACGAAAAGGTTCTGTCATGCAGGGGCCTGGCAATTGTAGAAACTCATACAAAACGGCATGTTTTTGGATAAAAGCAAAGTGTTTGAGAGTAGAAGAGGAAGTGATAGTGTTTCAGCAAGTGGTTGCAGCACTGTATCCGTAGGCAACTGTGGAAAAACAACATGAACCGAGGTATATGCACACACACATATACACAAACACACACACACACACACACTGCAGTGTTGTCACTCACTGAGTCAAGACCACATGTCGGCTCTGAAGTCCTTTCTTCTCAACGTGCCTGCGTTATCTCACAGCTACAGTTGTGGCTTCAATGGCGGTGAGACATCCTGACTTGGAAAGTGAGACTCCATATCTTGAGCAACCCCACAAGCCATAAACCACAGGCAGCAGCTTCTGCAGCCCAGCTTGCTGTGACTTCAAACACTAACAAGCTGGAATAACATTTTGCTTGGGGTGGCTTCCCTTGACGGCTCCCAGCTGCTGGCAAGCTGATGGAAGGAAGACAAGATTTATTACAGGCTTTGTCGCATTTGGATAAAACCTAACCACATCGTATAGAAACTGTAGGATCACAGAAGGTGTCATCATTCTTTCTGTGTAGATCAGCTCAAGATCCAGGGTGGAATCAGTCCAATGGAAAATCAATTTCCATGTCTGAGCTTGCGTCCCGCTGTCAGTGGTTCTTGAAAGCTGTGTGGAATTAAATTGACATCTGAGGTTGAGAGTGAATTGCCTTAAAACCTGCTTCAATTTAAATGGTACTATAAAGAAAGAATAAAAAGCTTTAGCGTCAGTGTAGAAAATTGGGGGGGAAAAAATGCAGCAGAGTCGAATCTTCACACTGCAAGATAAACTTCCATCCTACGTAGTTTTTGCCCTCATGGTTTGTTAAGATCTGTTTCACACTGTGTTGGGTGTCATGCTATTTCATAACAGGAAACAAGAGGTGAAGATGAACCAACGATGTGACCCAAAAACACCCTCTCTGTGAGACTACAGGAGTACAGATGGGATGACAGAGTGGAGATGTGTGGGCGTCTGGATTCGAAAAATTTATACATTTTGGCCCGAGGACAGCTTGACCTAATTGTCTGATCTGAGTCACCATCTACAGGAGTGAATGTTAAATACACGAAATGGATACTTACCTTAAGCCAACAAGTCTGAACAGATATTGCTGCCACAGTTCAGAGTTACTTCATACCTGTAAGACAAGGAAGTGAAAACAAGTCAGCAACACAGTTGCACCACAGAAAAACAAGAAGTGGGTGGAAAGTATATGAGGAGATTTTCAGTTACTCAGCTGTCATCGCTGCTGTTGAAAGGTCAAGTAGTTTGTATCAGTGTGTGTGTGTGTGTGTGTGTGTTTATGTGTTTATGAGTGTGCTGTGTCTGCACATGGTAAGATATCTGCTCTGCTCGGCTGCAAACACACCAGCATAGCACATCTATCAGAGATCCACCAACAGGCAAGCAGCTCAGGCTGGGAGATGATATGATGATACTCTCACCCTGCCACCATATTGTTTTTTTTACATGTAATCTGCTTTACCTTCTCTCACTCTGACTTGAATGTGTAATTCAATACAGCAGTAGATCAAGTTACATTAGGCTATAGCGACACATGTCTAGTTTAATCAGCACAAAATACTGCCTTGTTTTGATTTTAATGGAATTGTAATTGGGCGGTTGTTTAAAGCATAACACCAAGAGATGATTGTTGCAGGATACGTGCTGTTTATCCTGCTGAGAAATGGGGATGAGAAGACGCTAAGACCACCCACTTTGACTCGTATATGAGGAGAGGCAGACTGTGGCCGCAAAGCAGCGAGCCCTTTCTAACCAGATAAATCTCTGCTTTCATGAACCACATGAGAGGGCTGTACATCTGCAGAACATTTGAGACGACATTTGGACTTAGTGCAACTTACAATTTAAACATCAGAGAGCTGTGAGAAGTGGAAATTAGGGATTTGGGTCTGTGCGATGGAAAGTTGTGCGGTTACAAAAACAGGATGAGTGCAGAGCAGTTATTCATCTGAGCTGGGTGGATTAAACAGGACACCTGCCTGCCTTGGCATCCTGTCTTTCTTCTGCCTGTGTCACTGTAAAACAGTCCTTACAGCTCTTGCAGTGTATGATTTTTAGTTTCGAGCTTGTCTTTGTCATCAATAACACACACACCTACAGTATGCACAGAGCGTTGGGGATGAATCACCTTCTCAGACGGGCTAAATGAAGTTAAGAAATGGAAGTTGATGTTGGGCCTTTTTTTCCTTTCCACATTAGTTTGATTTATAACTGCAAGTCAGGCGGCGTTGCACTAAAAATAACATAGGAGCAGAAGCAGCACTCGCGGTTCTGTGATTGTATTGATTTTGATAGCCGGCCCTAGTGTTTGTGTGGCTTGGGGCGTATTTTATCGAGAGCAGTAAAAAAAACAAAGGAGATGGGCTGGAAGTTCTCTATGTATACCAATCAGGATTTATAAATTGCTCCATTACCTTTATTTCCCTTGGTTACTCTGGGAACATTAGCAATTATTCTCTCATGGGCTTGGCTCATAAAACTAATAATCTGGTGATTTAGTGCCTCGTGGCACGGTGCACCCAGTCTAGCCCAGTGTAATCCATTCATCTTGCCACCTATTAGTTTTATTTTGGAGGGACAAATTGCTTTCCAAGAGAAAATGGGTCAATAGGTGTCCTCTATTAGAAATTGCTAACAATGTAACTGTTTTTTTTTTTTTTTTATTTTCATATGTGTTTGGTACGGTGGTGCAGGCTGATTATCATTCTATTTGCATACTGGGAGGTTGCTTCAATTATCTTTCTTGGGCTGCATGACAAATTGCAAATATCCAAGGTTATATATGCAATGCTTAATTTACTCTGTATTTGCATTTGTGCAAGTGTGTGTGTATGTGTTTGCACTGCTCCGCATCACTGCTTGAATGCTTGTATGTGTATGTATACATCTGCATGTTCTGCAAATGAAGTCAGCATTGTTCTCTTCCTTTTTTTTTTCTTTTCCTGTGTGATCATGGAGATGGATGTAAGGGCCTGTGAGCTGAAAGGACTTCTGCTGCATGGTGGCTCCATCCCACTGTACCATTAGCAGCTCCCCGGGGAGAGGGAGACTCAGAATCTGGAAAGACAGACCCAGATTAGCTCATAAATCACTGCCCCGGGGACCGAAGTAAAACAGTGACATCATCACTCTGAGACCTTCTGTCCTGTGATCCAGCTGACGGTGCAGTCCAGCAACAGTCGCTTTAAGCTGATATGAGCTGGCAGCAGACTCTAGGACAACACATTCCTCCCAAAACTGCCAGTGTTATTTAAAATCTGTATCACCTTAGTAAGTTTGTCATTTAAGTGACTTAATCGGTTTATTCTGACTATGAAATAGCAAAGTTGAAGTTTACTTTTCCTTTCTGATGTAAAAATACACCAGCCATATGTTTAAGTGTACATTAAAAACATTAGACACTAGATGTGCTCGTTTGTGATTGATAGCAACACACAAGCATACATTCTCATGCTGTCACAGTACAAACCGTGCAGTGTTTCTGCTGCTCCTCAGTGGCTGCTTCTGGCTGTGAAGTTGCTGTTTGTGAGGCCCAGTGTGCAGTCGGGTCTGTAATAAGGCCTGTGGATCCCTCCCTCTCTCTCCCACATACACACACTCAGAGGTCTGTGGTCACACAGCTGGCCCCGTCTGGCCAACCACTCCAACCTCACCACTTCCCCTCTCTGGGTGGGATGACAGACGCAAGAAGCAGGGAAGAAAGAAGAAAAAGGGGGAAGGCCTTAACATTGGTCGCTCTCCAGATGTGGCCTGTCTGGCTGGCTGGCTGAAATGTGCTGTACATACACAGTAGACCGATAGAGAGACATTTAGGCAAACAGGGAGGATGTGTTTATGTATCCTAAAATGAACCTCTCACAGTCACATGGCACCTTGTGGCCTCTGGACCGCAGAGGGCCTGTCCCACGTCAGCTGGTCAGTTCTTCTCCCATCAGGACACACACACACACACACCGTCCCACAGCTGTAATACAGACGTTCATCCAAAGTGAGGCACGCTGTCCACTAATATCAGTATCACTGCTCACAGTGTGTAGCTGACAGTGAAAACAAATGCTATGGGGTGAACGTTTTGGACTAAATGGAAGGTGACAGTTTTAATTCCTGTTCCTTTGGGGACTCACTTTAACTGGCCGAGAGGAGTCGTCTCCCACAGTACACTGCGGTCCTGCTTTGTTAGTTTATGAAGGGTGGAGGGGATGCATTTGTCGCATGATGGGAGTCATCATGGTCCCCCGGCGGCCAGCTCCTGTCCCCAACAGGCTCTGCTGATGTAATCTGCCAGACTAAAACTTACATTTACACAGGATCCACAGATGAGATAAGAGGCCCCAAGGCCAGCTTATCTGCAGCTATCAGAGGAAAGGAGCCGAGCCAACTTTCCTTCTCCTTCTCCCCCGGTGTCCTACAGCCCTGTTGCTCTGTCAGACTACAGCAGATTTGTGTAATGACATCAGAGGGAGACTGAGGCCTGGCGACAGTGGCCCAAAGGCGCCCGAATCGTAAACCTAATTGGTGGCTGTCGCAAGTTAACTACATAGCAAATTTCCACATTCTCCCTGTGCTGCTTTACTATTTGAATGGCAGTGAGCTGGGAATAACTATTTTAAACAGCTTGCATCATTTGTAAGCAGCTACTTTTTGTGGGGAGGTTGCATGTTGTGCAAAGGTATTTATACAGATAGCCGAACTATTTCAGTACAAGAATGTTTCTACACCTTCATGTCTTCATCGGTATGATCTCGAGCATTTGCTCAGCTTTTTGCATGTTTAACTCTGCCTTGTAGTGAGGTTTGGGAAACATGAGAAAAGGTAACTAGGACATAATAAGGAAAATGATGTGAACATTTATGAAGGATCTTTGGCTTCATTGCCTGAGGAGCCATTATAATGATGTGTAGGCTGCCTTGGTTACACAGCCATAGTCACTGCACGCAACCACAGTACCTCAGCCGGAGGCACCCACTACGCACCACATTCAAAAATACTGCATTTGTCCCAGCCAATTGGCTGGCTCCACTGCCCAGGGTTAAGCGGCTTCCCGACCTCAAAGCAAGGGGTCATTGTGGAGGAAAAACATCACACAAGAGCCACAATTGCAGCCCTCAAACATGAAAAGTCTCTTTTTATTTTTGACAGGCTTCCCACTTTTAATGGCCGGGTCTACGTGCTGCATAAACAAACAGTGAGGCTTGGTCTGCACAGGCAGCCAACAGCGGTGGCTTTGGTGGTGAGCTGGATTACAGGCTACGATGGAGCTGTGGTTGAGATGGCACACACTGAGCTCCACTCAGACTCTGTGACAGTCAATCGAGCTCTCTCCCACTTTCTAACAGCTCAGTGGTGACTGTAACATTTCCAGATGTCAGAGCTGTGGCTTCTGCAGGAGTCAATCCACACTGTAGGCTCATTTAGGTGTAAAATATTTTCCTGCATCTGCTGTTTAACATAAACAGTTGACTTTACTTCTTAAGGCACTTGATAGGCTGTTGTATATATGTTCAGATTCTACCTCTCATGTAACAGTTTTTTCCTGTTGAAGTAGATTATGTATTTTTAATCTTTTTCTTTGAAAAAAAAAACAGCCTCTGTTTTCAAGTAAGTCAGCTTTTGAGAGGATTTGTATCATTGTGTTAAACTAAAATGCAAAGTAAGGAGTTCCCTGTTTACAATAAAGTTATTCTTGATCCCCTCATCACATAGAGCTCCGGTGTGTGTGTGTATTAATGTTTGTGTGTTTGTGCTGTTATTCTGATGGATCTGACTGTTCTCTCCTCCCTTTCCTGCTGCAGCGCCTCCTCTTTCCAACACTGCTAATCACAGTAAGTTTAATTAGTGCCAGCAGGTCCCCCCACTAACTGTAACTTCATTAACTGCTGTCAACAGGCCAAGCAACACTACACATAAACACAACTCATTATGACTCTGCCCTGTCTTTTGTATCCCTCCTCGCTCCAGAATCCCACGCCATTTATCTCTATCTATCTCTCCTTATATATACATATATAAATCTCACACCATAATGAGGGTGCTCCATTTGGGATAGATGCGAAGCTATAAGGTCATTTTTCATTCGCTGTGCAGACTGTGAGGCAGTAAAAGCATGCAGAACCCCTAATTTTGTTTAAGTTTCCCATTAAAAGGTGGAAATAGCTGTAATGTGGGGTGTGTTTTATGCAAAAAAAATCCTGCGTTCTGTGGTCATTATCCAAACAATAAATGTGATGGTTCATATCGAATGAGTCTTAATCACAAGACGGTTAATTGGGGTCAATCGGGCTATTGAATACATAGCGAAACCCATGTGAAATCCATCTCTTATTGATTTGTTCTCTGACCCATAAATCTTGAGCGTATCACTATTAAGTTTACAGCTCACATTAAAATGCATTGATTGACCCCTGCACAATCTTAAGCAATATGATCCATTTTCCCTAATAAGGATCTGTGATGTTCAGTGTGTAGGTTTATGCATCTCTAACAGCGGTTCTGGCAGTGTGTTTCTAACACCGTGCCAGTAAATCCAATCTTAGCCCACAGAGGAGTGATTTATGAGACTGCAGAGGGTAAGCTTTCATGACTTCACTTTCTTTTCTGGAGAGTTGTGTTATATGACATGTAAGTGTGATCATTTGCCTGGTCAATTATCCTTCATCCTTACTCTATTTGGCTGGCATTGTGCAGTGTTTCAGCACTGTTTGGCTGCTGATAGAGAGATAACTCCAAGCCTTGTTAGATTCCTGACAGGCGCAGCTTGTCAGTCTGTGGTTCTGAAACCTCCCTAATCAAAAAATCTCTTGGAGCGAGCCAGTGGATTCTGCAGGGGTGAGCGTCATCAAAGCCTTTCATGTTCTCTGGCTAAAAGGAGTGAGAAAGAGAGAGAGAAAGAGAGGGAGGGAGAGGGAAAGAGAGAAAGCTTTAGCAGGTACACTGTGCTCTTTGTTTACCCTTTCTCTTACCAATCTGGAGCACAGATGGCCAACAATTATTTCTCTGTATGCGCATTGCCGCTGGCGAGCCACCAGCTTTTCAGAGATTGGTGTAATCCTTTATTATTTATGATTGTCTAGGATTTTTGGATCAAGATTGAACACAATCTGTTGAATAACTGAGAGGAGTGGGAGGCAGCGGAGTGGAATGAAATGCATACAAGGAGAGTGTAAATGGAGAAGTCGGGGCATCCATAATGAAGATGTGATGCTCACTGTTAGTAGAGCTGCTCCTGAATCCAGCACACTTTAATCCCATTAACACTGACTAAATATACCATTTGTTTTAAGCCTGCCAGTGGTGGTGTTTATGCTAATAGCCTGGACGCTCCGGGCGATTTCAGGAGACTTTTGGAGGGCACCGGCTAATAATTAGATTTAATAAGGAAGTCATTTTCTATCCTCATTTGAAATAAAAATAAGAGGCTTAGCCTCTCATAGGACAGGCATTAATTTGTTGATTTGGTCTCGCTTTCTCTCTCAGGGCTTCTGTCTCCATAATTCTTTAACCCTTTTGTGTCCTTGTTTGTGGAGCAAAAATGGCAATGTTCTGGGGACCAATCGTACCTTTAACAGCAATCACTTTGATGATATGTAAACAAGCTACTGACAATTGATATCAAGATTAGTAAATGATGAACAGTGGTATAACAGACCTCAGTAGATTAACTCAAGGACTGTACTTGAGTACAAAAGAGATGTACTTATATTTTACTTGAGTAGTTCTGCTCTCTGCTACTTTGTAGTTTTTAGGATATGATTTTAAAATATGATTAATGGGACAAAATGGGACTCTTGCTGGCAAAGAACAGAAAATCAGAGACTGTTGTGTCTATACCTTTACAGAGACACGTTTCCACCACAGCATCCTGGATTAAGTTTGCTCTCGATGAGTTGACTTTCGAGTCAGTGAAGTGCAGGACGAGGGCAGGATGAGGGGAGAAGGACTCTGTGTTTTACATCGGTGATCCCTGGTGCTCAAACGCAGTCAAAGTTGATGGACAGTGTTTCCTTTTAGGAGGAAGATATCAACCATTTTATAATCACTATCTTGTTGCTGCTGTAACATCTTGTTCCATGTTAAATTTAATTATCCATGTGGCCTATCTGTTCTGTGCTGGTAGCATGAAGGACTACAGTTTTTATTTCATTGTGCAAGCTTGTGTTGCACAAGCACACATGAATCACTTTGATATTTTTATACCTTAAATAAACTATCCAACAGTATTTTAAATTGAACAACTGCAACATCATATGCTGCTTAAACATTAATACATCACTATGATAATCCAGTAATATTATATACTGTATTAGAATAACACTCAAAGGGGCAATTTATCTTCATTGCTTTTTGCTTGAGCAATCACATACCAGATAGGTTAGTAGCCTTTTATCTTTAGCATGAATTACACTTTAAAATATCAAATATTTTTCATTTTCACTTAATCTGAAGAATGAAAAGTAATTAAAGCTATCTGATAAATGTTGCGAAGAAAAAAGCACAACATTTTCATATGAAATGTAGTGGACTATTAGTATGAAGTAGCATAAAAAGCTACTTTAATTTGTATTTATGGGACTTGAGTAGTTGCACTTACTTGCTATTCATCACTGCTTAAGTAAAGGCTATGAATACTTCCTCTGCCACTGACGGTGAAGTGTTATGGTGTAGATGTGGAGTGAAAAATATGCTATAGTGTTTGGTACGTAGGTGCTGCTGCTCATCATCCTGGTGGACTGCTGGGCTCTGCTCTGCCGAGCTCATGAGCAGGAGTTCCAGCTGGAGGAGCTCTCTGATCTGCTGTCAGACGGCACGCTCACTCTCCCCTGCCCTGATAACTTCCTCAGCTCACTATTATTCTTCTCTACCCAGTCAAGCCTTTTTTTTTCTCCCCATCCCCTCGCTCTGTCTCTCTTTTTCAACTTAATAATGGAATCAAGTACCCCTCCAGAGCAAGCAGCAATGCTGGCTGCTGGTGTAGGAATCATTTTCAGTGAGCATGTGTCAGTCAGCAGGTATAGGAGCACTTGTGGAGTCAATTTGGCATGGAGGAGTGGAGCTTTATTACTGTGTGCCAGGGAATATAAAATGCTCCTCGGTGAGGCAGAAGTGGTGAAATGTGGTATATGAGCACAAAAGCTTGCGGCCTCATAAGGAGATTTCTGAGATACAGCTCACATTATCATTATGGAGCCATAAAGGGATCTGCTTATCATTCATTACATTCATCTCTGCACTGACTCTACAAAGCTGCTTCAACACATCTTACTGTGGAGGTTTTGCCCTACCATACACTGGTTGCATCTCTGTTTGATACAAATGATTATAATGTTCACCCTACTTAGCTGAAAAAATTCACAGACTCTGACCTCAGTAGCAGTTGCACTTTTCTTGCATGGGCTGTTACCTTGACAACATATTTTCTTTTCGAAGCAGTCATGTGAAGTCATTCCCATGCCATGTGAATGTAATCACGAACCGTAACTGAATTTAGGCCTAAAGAATCTTTTTAATCACATTAGCCATTTAGCAAACTGGATTAGAGGAACAAAATCGTTGTTGAGCAGCTCAAGGTCTTCTCAATCAACTGGTACCGCTTGATCCTCTGATCAGTTTAATGCTGAATCTTTTCTTAGTTATTCTGTCCCGCATAAGAGAGCACTTCCATGAGGAGACTGTTAACGGGAAATAATTCAATAGACAGACTAGCTGTAAGCTTCTAACCTTTAACTAGCTGTAATCTGTAGTTTGTTGTCAAAACAGAAATGATGCAGATATGCATTTCCTGAGCTGAGGGTTGGTTAAACCAGCTCTCACTACGGCAATTCTCATTTATGATTATGCGGTGTGAAGGATGTGAGTAAAACTGAAGTTTAGGAGGGCTACCGCTGCGCCGCCATCACCCCTCTAAAAGTAGGCTGCTGAATTTAAGTGGATAAGAATAAAACTGGCTGCCCTCCAGCTATGCTGCGTGTGGTCGACACAGAACAATAAAAACATAACAAGGCAACGACTTTGCATGCAAGAATGAGGCAGCATGAGGATCAAGGTGTTCATGTATCAGCTGCATGAGTCCTGCTGGTTCAGTACTGAGACATGTTACAGACTGAAACTTCTAGGGCCTTCTGTGTTTGGCTGCAGTGTGATATCAGTACATTTTTACTGTATGGATTCACAGAGATAAACATCATGAACCATGTGCTGGATTACAACAGCTCTATGATTTATGTGACTAATCTCTAAGGATAGGATGAGAATATACACACTGTCTGACAAGTGTTGGAGGGAGTCTGAGAATGAAGTATTTTATTGCTCATGACTGTTTCACTGTTGTTGTGCATATAACAGTAAAGTACTTGAAACTTGAGGGCATCATCGTTAACAGGGACAGGATAACAAACAGTCAATAAATGCTCAAGACGGTTTTATATGTACCCTGAGCCTTTTTTCTTTTTTTTTCCTTTCTTTTTTTTGTCATGTCAACATTAGGGATGTTAACGCTTGATGTTTTCTCACAGTTGTGTCAAATAAATATACAAAGTTATGGTTTGATATCACTTTTTCACTTTGTTTTGCATGTTTTTTAGCATAATGTTTTCTTTGAGTAAATTCTGAGCAGGGCGTAATTCACTCCCTTACTTAAGTCTGTATCATGGGGAAGAGTGTTGCAAATATGAACACACAGTAACCTTGGCAGATGAACAAAGAGTGCATACAGGTTTTAGTAATAATTTGCAGAAAACCATACAAAGTATCAGATTTTATTGTGCTATAATCTAAATGGCAGATGGAATTACTTTGAACTTTAACAGCGGAACATGGAATATGTTGTGTAAAGGAAAAGCCCCTCTTACAGTGGCACATTCTTGAGACATAAGACCATGGCAAGAATGGCAAGCTGATCCTCCAGGAAAAGAGCAATGGCTTAATGTTGTTTAGAAAATGTATGTAAGGGAAAACTCTGTTGAGAATAAAGGAAATATTTCTGAGAAATCTATGAGAAAGTGGAAATTTTGCGTGAAACAAGATGTCCAACAAGTTGTTATTTCCAGAATAGGAAACATTATAACATACATAAAAAAATATAGTTCTCTGTGCGAATGTTCTGCACATGCATAAGGAAACCCTTTCATACACAGTTATGTATGTACTGTCATTAATGCATGTATTTATATATATCAGCGTGGGACTGTTGATAGCAGAGATTATTAATTTCAGAGAAGCTCTTGGCTCTGTGTCCTCATCAGCCAAGTGTACAACTACAAACTTCTGCCAAAGTCTGAATCTTTTTGTTTAGAGACACTCTTCATGTCTGCATTTTTCTCCTTTGATAAGAGCTTTCATCCTGTTTTCATTGATTACTGTCTGATGAGTCATCCTGATTATACAGTACAGGCAATTCATCTTTCCACCCCACACTGTAGGCCCTTTGTTGCACAGAATGCGTGTGTGAGTGTGTGTGTGTGTGTGTGTGTGTGTGTGTGTGTTTTTCTGCCTCCTGCCTGTGAATGACACGACTACGATACACAGCATGCATGTGTGTTTGTGTGTTTATTTGTGAATGTGCAGTATGTGTGCATCTCCTTACAAACCGCATGCCAGTACTCTGAAGTGTAAGTAACTGCAGTGAAGAACCGAAGCCTTCGCAGTAACAGGGCCCTCATTTTTTGCTTCACAAACAGGAGGGTAAGTCTGCATGAGAGAGAAAAATGGCCAAGTCATTTATTAACTGCAAGTCACATTAATGAGCTAATACTGTGTAATCTCCAAACACATCCAATATGGGTCCATGATGAATGGTTCCACCACATCATTGATCTTTGCCTTGTTTGGCGTCTGCAAACCATGATTTCGAACAGTAGCTTAGTGGAGTATTACCAGTTTTTTTCTCAGAAGTACATTCATAGTGTGACAGTGAGCTACCCTCAGATAATAAGCCGTACAGTAATTATTCTGTGGAAAAAGCAAATTATTCCCCACTAGCTGTATCTCAGCCATGTGAAGAGTGACTTGCTACTTGGTTCAAAGTGGCAGGAGTGAGGACAATCCTTGCTCTGTCAAGAATTAGAGCCACCTCCGCAAATAGGCCAGTGTGTAATGCTTGAGGGTGGGAGTTTCACTGAGGCTGGGGTTTCCGTGTAAATAAACAGTGTGGGGGTCTCAGTGGGCGGAGGGCCCCCTCTCCCTGGGGTTTGGCCCAGCCTTTTGTTGCCTTTAATCCAAGCACTCTCTATTGAAAAGCATGAGGGGGTGCCTGGCTGAGATTAGCCCGCCAGTTCTTGTGTGTGCTTGAGTTTCTCACAGACTGCCTCCATACTTTTGGAAATAACACAGTTATCCCACATCCTCAAGGTGGCTGACAAGAATGACAAGTAAGACGACTGCTGGGCAAGCTCAGACCTTAACATGACAAAATGACCTTGGTGTTCCCAAAAAGCTTCAGCTATGCTCAGCGTGAAATTTAGTTGTTTCGCAATTTAGTCACTTTATATGGACCTTACACAAGACCCATTTATTTGAATTTGCTTTATAACCTGAATTAAATTCAATATTGTGTAAGATTGCATGTTTTCAATTTGTAAAGGAAACATGTCTTGTTTTTCTCTGACTTAGCAGCTTTATATGTATGTTGTGCATTAAAAAAGATTGGAGAAAGTTAAATTTGTCTCCCATTCTTCTGCATCTGTTGTTTTTTTCTTCATTTCACAGGCTTGTTATCACAGTCAAGTCAAGAAATAACATACAACAGATTTATGTAGCTTCTTTTATATCTATAATAAAAAATAAGATGACAAATGTTCTTTTTTTGTTGTTTTTGTGAATGAGGAAGCAGTACTTCCATCCATACAGCATAACATTAATATTAGCTTGTCACTCATGGTTAATGTAAGAACAGGTCGATTGGTCTTTGTGATAAAGGTAAACAAAACCTCTTTGACTGCTTGTTACATAGGCGCATATGTAAAGGAAAACTACAGGTTGTAATGTTACAACTGTTTGCATGCTTCCTTTCTTCCTTTGTTTAATGTAGGCTCTCATTACCACGTGGTGGTAACAGATTGTTTGAACTGGA
>JAPZDY010000023.1:15667898-15691143 GCA_029783645.1 Ctenochaetus hawaiiensis
GTTTGAACTGGAGAGAAAAGCCATTCGAAGCTAATTAAGCAGCCATTCCAGGCTCTATTCACAGGCAGAGGACCGAGGAGCACAGGCATTTGTCAGCGCTTGACCCCGCGTGGTATTGATTGACAACCCCGCTCCTTGAATGACAGGATCGACGCCGCTGGACCAATGGGAAGCCGGCGAGTAAGTGCACCGCGCATTCATTGGTCGAGAGGCCTTAAAGCCGCAGAGGAGTCCCACGTGGGGCTGAGTTGAACCTTCAAAACAAGGCGTAGAGGCTGCGCTCAGACATGGCTGATGTTCATATCAGACAAAGGCAATCATCTCTTTCTCCCCGCAGTGCAACTATTACACAAATGCTGATAGGTAGGCGCGCGGGTGTGTGCAAGAATCACGAGATATTTAAGGCCAAAAATGGATGTCGAGCTTCAATTTGGAGGACGTCGTCGATCGATTGGTCATTATTGTGTCCTTCACGGTGTACGTGTGTTGGGGGGAGTTTAACCCGCACAATTCTGATTTCGATTATACTTTTGATATTTCACAACAACACCGCTTCACATTTTATAACCGTGTCACTCTAACAAGCTCCCACCCCCCTCTCTTCCTTGTATGGGGAAAAAACATCAAGAGTGCTTGTTGCACCTCACACCTCCCTCCCTACCCGTCCCGCCGGTGGTGGTCTCACCCAAAATATTCATTAATTTATTTGGGCGGTAAAAAAAAAAAAAAAAGACACCCTAACGAAGCGCGGATGTGAAATTTGTGCTGTCGCTGTCAAATTTGGATATCATCGTCGGCACATCAATGCCTGCTGCTGTTGTTGTTGTACATGGTGGGACGGACGGATGATGCCTTGTGGATCCGCGGGATGATGTCATGTATCGTTGCACCCCACGTGGGGGCCGTCGCTCTCCGATAGGCAGATGTGGCCGTATTCCTTCCGAGTAATCCGATTGGACAGATAGGCGCTTTCACGGCAGTTCAGCCCTGCTGCCTGTGTGTGGCAACCGGGGTAAGCTGGACAACTGGGGGAAATGCGAGATTGTGGAGAGTACCATGTTACGCTTTTAAAGAATCTCCAGCCTCTTCGAGTCGGAAGACAGATTTTGGAAGCGTATTTATTTTTTTCTTTTTTTGGGGATTAACTAGCCTCAAAAGGCGCACATTCATCGGAGGTTCGCGGCTGAGAATAAAGTAGTTTAATCGAGCCCGACCGCACCAAATTTTCTCCCAACTGCTGCCCCAGTCTGGCTGGGTGCGCTCCGGAGGGAGAGAGGATGCTTGTCGAGATCTGCGTCCGCCGCGCTTACATTACGAAGGATTAAACGCATGAATTATAGCCTACTCTGTTTTTTCTTCAGGAACAAAAGTCGGACGGACGGTCAGGACGCACGCACGGGTATGTATTCACCAGAGCTGATGTGTTTCTGTTTTAGTTTTTTTTTTTTTTGGGCGTACGCTCAACAGCGCACCGTTTCTATCGCTTTTCGCGGAGTCAAGCAGTAGGTGGAAGCCAGCTGCTGTCGGCTGTGGCCTGCGTGGAGACGTCCTAGAGCAAGGTTCAGGCTTTTTTTTTTTTTTTTTTTTTTGACGAACATCAGTCAAGATTGGAGTTGAAAACAATAGAATCTAGAGCAAGAATTTAAATTTTGCGCCGAGAAAGTAGACTCGTTTTTTTAGTCTACGCTGTGTTTGCATCAGTTTAAATTGTAAATAGTGATTTTGTTTGTATATCGCGTTTATCACTGACCACTGACCGAATAAGGTCACCCAGAAGACAGAAGCGCGCGACCAGTGGTGTTTTTTGACTCACACTCTTAACTGCCAGCAATAATTGAAACTACTTTGGTGTTCTGGCTTAGCGAAGAGCGTGCGCTTTATAGTGTGTTGTTTGTCGTCTCTTATATTAAAAACCGCTTCGTTTTTTTTTTTCGACACAGGGTTTTCGCGACCTCCCCCGCCCCCCACCCGTCTTCTGAGACTGGTGTGGCTGTGAGCACATTTCAACCATTTTGCCAAAGGACCTGTACACTGGAGAGATAAACAAAGGATACATTTCAAGATGTATCCACAGGGCCGACATCCGGTAAGAAGCGCTTCCTCTGCACTAAGTACAGCTTACATATTTATATGATAACACTGATGTTGACATGGTTCCTGACTGTGCTGATTACCTCTGAAATCTGCCATACAAAGCGTTTTCCACCCTTAATGCAGCTCCTCAAATTTCTATATGGTTACGGTATATTACAATGCATTTAGGCTTCACCGGAGTGTGCACTTAGTGGTAAATGGATGCAGATTGTTTGCATGCCTGAAGATGTTTACTCAGCCATACACTAACATATGACTCTGCTGAACATGAGGACAGGTGGTGGTTTTAATTCATTTCTGAAATTAGATTTTATTTTAAGTGTGAAAACCTATTCACGTGGTGTTATTAGCTTCTGGAGGTGTGAAGCAGACCCGTGTCTTTGGTGTGGTAATGTCTTACTTACTGCAGAGGAGATATTATCTTGAAAGTGGTCTAATGTGAGAACTACTCAGCTCCCTTCAGCAGCATGGGACACAATCCAGAAAATGATGAATAAAACTTTCTACTGTGACTGAACTGATGTGATTTTTTTTTTTTCTGGACAACCTTCTTTTAGGCTCCACATCAGCCAGGCCAACCTGGCTTCAAATTCACTGTAGCGGAGTCTTGTGACAGGATTAAAGATGAATTTCAGTTCCTGCAGGCCCAGTATCACAGGTAATGGTTGCAAAGTATACCACCAATGTATAACAGTCAACATTTACTCAGTTGTTGATTAGTTTAAGTCAAGACTAATATTTTGTTATTTACTTGTGCACAAATGAAAAAAGACACTGCTGTCAATAAGTTAAGAGTAAGTGAGTGAGTGATAGAGTGCCTGAAATTGACACCTTGTCTTCTATTTTAGTCTTAAGGTGGAGTACGACAAACTGGCCAATGAGAAGACAGAGATGCAGCGCCACTATGTCATGGTAAGATTATGTTACAATAGGGAGCAATTATGGTTCCAAATTGCAAGGCTTGTTGAAGATCTAGTTGGGGTGGAGTGAGACAGGCTATTGTGATCACCTGTGTCGTGGTTAGGGCGGTTTGAGTGTCAGGTACAGGCCTGCAAAACCCCCCAGGGGGTTTGGATGCAGCTGGTTGTTATGGAGGAGCTCTTCCTGACAAGCAGGCGGCATGGGGCTGTGGCTCCATTATAGCGCGCCCCTGATCTCTAAGGGTCGACTGCAGCGTTGCCCTCTGTGTGTGCTGATCTGATTATTCTCCTAGGAGACTCCACGCTCAGACATATGCATGGCCATAAATTAGGTGTGAGCTGATGGTGGAGGGCCAGAGCAGCGTGTGAGAAAAATGCACTACGGCAAACAAAATGGAGGATGTGGAACGTGCTGCAGTTTATTTTTTAGCAAGCAGACCTCAATTTCTGTCTAAACCGAAATTATTAAATTATTTGCTTTTTTTTTTTTTTTTTTAGAAGCCCTTTAGAAAAACACAGGTATGCTTATGACGCAGGAATTTAGCTCAGACATGATGCAATCAGAGGGTTCTTCTGAGGTAGTGTACTCTGTTGTCCCAGGTAAACACACCAGGGATGACTTAAACCAATACATGCAGGCTTAAGTTAAACATTCTTTTCACAAAACAAAACAACATGTCAGCCTGACAGGGAGGAGGTTAGGTAAACATGTAGGGAAGTATCCCACAGCCAGCACTGGGTGTCGGGTTACGCTACGGCTGTGGGGCTCTGATCTCAGACAGAATGGCTCTCTTGTTTGAGAGTAATTTTCGAAGAAGCTAATGGACTGAATAATGCATTGGCCTCATCAAATAGACGCTGACTGGAAAGCCATTTCTGCCCTGGCTGCCACTTGTGGGCTCCACGGATTACATTTCAGCCAGGCAGACTGACCTGGCTTGAATTATCAAGAGTGTTGAGCAATCACGTTACGCTAAGTAAATAGACGTCCTGGAGATCTGAGGGTTTAAGATGGTGATCAATAAATCTAATCCCTTTCTTCTCTGTGCCCACACAATAAAAGACAGATTATCGATTTATTGGCTATTCTCTGTCAGCTGCTCAAAGACTCCTTTTTTTGTTCGATCATAGTTTATCACACACTTGCTGCAAAGAAGCCGGTTTGTGTTTACGTTTAGCCGTGATGTAATTAGTTCAGTGATCAACCAAAATATTGATTTGTGACATGTACAATGTGCTTGGTATATTAAAATCAGGATTTTGAGTATAGAAATAATAATAAGACACATCTATGCATTCTTAAAGAAACTGCATACATAAAGTAAATGTGAGCACAAATCGATTGTAAATGTGGCATTTTTCTCCTCATTATTCACTATTGAATCTTTGCTTTCATTTCAGTATTATGAGATGTCCTACGGGCTGAACATAGAGATGCACAAACAGGTAGGTACCATCATGTTCCTCATATTTTTCAGCTCAGTGGTTTTCCACCGTGTCAGGGGATGTGAGACCCAGGAGGAGCTGCTCTTAGGCTGTAAACTGAAGTGAGCATTGGTAATAGGCTGTAAACAGACGGATCTACTGCACACAAACAAGGCAATACAATTGCCAGCTCATACAACCACTTGTACAATTGCTCTGACCCTTTTTTTGAGTTGTGTAAAGCCTGGATTTGTCTCAGCCTTTTGATAAGATTAAAGGTAGACTTTGGCAAGCTTGGCCTTTGACTTAATGATTAAAAGAAGAGGATTGCTGATGGGCCAGTATTTCTTTTTAAGATTAACAGTAATTACAAGAGGGGGGTAAAAGTCCTTTAGTCAGTTATTGTGCCCTTATCTCATATTGCTCCACAGATCAATCACACTGATGCTTGAAGAGATAAAGATTGTATCAATGAGTAACCCTGAGATTCCCATGCATGCAGCTCTTAAGCTAGTGAGCTTGTAGCCTTTCCTGTGACAGCCTAGCCTGGTTAATGACAGTGTTGGAAGCGTGGTGGATTGGTGTGGTAGGGTGATCCATCAGTGTCTGGGCCGTGTGTCACACTGCCACATGTCTGTCAGGGCTCGAGGCACTCTGATAGCTTCTGTCAGGCACTTATTGCCAACCAGAGGAAAGAGGAGGGGGATGGGAGCCAGAGACACGTTTGAGGATAGTGCTGGGGGAGGAGCAACAGCCCAGCTCTGTGTAAACAGGTTAATCGACTGATCCATTTTAGCTCCTGACTTTTATCAGGAACCTCAACAGAGCTGATGGAAGCGTTTGAATAATTCATCAGTGGGGCCCTAACCTGCTGAACGGCGTGTTTGTGAGCAAACAGTGTGGGCCCTGTCCATGCAGCTCCCTCAGCTTACAGCTCAGGCAGGGGAGGAGGAGAAGATGGGGAGTGGTTAACAGGCAGAGTTGGGATGGATTATTGGATGCACATAGGCATATTATTTTCCTGCCAGGAGATTTATTCCATAGTGAGGAAATCCATTCCTCTAACTGTGCCTTTTTCATTACAGTGCAGGGACATAATTCATATTTCAGCATGCACACACCGGCACAGCTCAGATGGAGTGATGTGGCAGTGCTATCTGATCCTTCTTTATCAGCCGTGACAGTATGTAGATACAAACGGCTAATTTCTGCTTCGTGATGTCAGCCAGTAATTACCATCATCTGGTGCTTGTTTCCAAGAGCTGCACGGGGTTTGGGGCTTGGGTGTTAGGCTCAATCAGATTTGGCTGTTACCTGTAGTCGTAATGCAGACATGAGAGCCGTGGCTGCAGGAATCATTTGCTAAGTAGCACACTAACAGCCATACGCAGGGCCAAAACAAACTTGGTCAGCCAGCCGACTGTGTGCTGTGTTCATACAAAGGAGGCGTGCAGTGAAAAGTGGTCGGAGAAACTGTGGCTTTCCAAGCCGTCAGTGCTCCCATAACCAAAATCTGTCATGTGTGACTGGAGTGTAATAATTACAGGGTGTGAACTGTAGGGTGTGAAGTCCACTTATAAAAAACAGACAGCTATTGTATTTTTAACATATAAAAGAAAGTTATGGTTTTATGCTGTTTTTTATTTCTTGCGAGAGTGAGTTAATTGTTTTAGGATTGCAATAAAATCACCTGACTTACTGCTGTGGCTGACAAGGTTAATCATAGTAATGACTCATGCATTCATTTAGGCAGGCTTTAGGCCTTAGCTAGATCAATACAGATAACTTCAAATGCCAATTAGAATTGTGTCCTGGATTTGTTTCACATTAACAGACTCTGAGGCTTTGTGCGACCTCTCACTTTAGTTAAAAAATGCATCATTTTCTGGCTTTGACAGAGCTGCTGGTGAAGTGCTACTCTAATTTTTTTCCTACTAGAAAAATCAGGAAGGGGGCAATGCTGTCATCTTGGACAATTTGGAGGCCCTTTGAATCTGACTAGTCAAGCATTGTTTATGTATGGATCATGTGACTAGAGCCAGCAGTGTTTTTTCTCTCTGTATTTAATACTCATCACTGTCTTGACTCCATTTTCCCACTGCTGATAGCAACAGGCGAATACTTTTCTGCACGCCATTGACAAGCCAGCCTGAGAGTGCTCTTAAAGTGGTGCTACACAGGTCCGAGTACCTGTAATTGTGTAGCAGCAGCGCAAAGCTGGCCTCTCAAGGGCCAAGCTGTCATCTACTTAAAGTGACAACAGACCCATTTTTATCTGCCAGCAGAACAAAAAAAAAAAACCTCCCAGCACTGGACTGTATCTATTTTGACAGCAGTGGCGAGCTGGGTTGATGCCTTTTCCATGTATTTGCATGTTGTGTTGTGAGAGTGTAGAAGCTGCCAGTTGTTTAGGGCACAGTGGATCAGCCACCTCCTGACCTCTCCCAGCCAGCTGTCACCATGACACTAAGCTACAGAGGAATGGACTGTGCGCTCAAGGCCTTTCCACAAATCCTGTCAAATGTTCGACTGCTATTGACATGGCTTATCTCAACAAACATGGATTATACAGGCTCTGTAGCTTTTCAACCATTTCTGAGGGCGTTCTTGAGCTCTTGCTAGAGCACTTACTGCTTTGTATTAATACTAATGCTCAAAAAACCCTTTTCTAACCCTTTCATTGCTTTATTGGTTGTAGGCTGCAGTTATTGCATGTCAAGAGTTCAGTATTTTTTCTTGTCTGCAGACAGTAATCAAGTTACAATCAGTGTTATCCTATGGACTGTTGTACTTTCCGTAACACAAGCTACCATATATTTGTTTTACATTATTGCCTCTGATCCCAGGCTTTACTTTGTTTCATCCAATATTTCATCTTCTGCTTGTTGTTTGTGCTGCTGGCTTGCCCGGCTAAGTGGCTATCCATGTTGCAGCTTGGGTCAGCAGGTCTCGTTCTGTTGGACATTACTCTCCAATCTCTCTGGCTCTGCTCAGAGGTAATATGTCTGGCTGCCAAAACTGCCTGGCATTTCTGCCATGTGTAATAAATAAGCTGGCGGTCTGCAAAGTACATTGTGTGTGCTGCTTGAAATGAAAAATCGGAGAAAATCCCTGTGATGTGTTTGTGTTCCGCAGTGGCCTTGGGTTGAACTGCAGCTCATAAATTCCATAGATGATGTAGCTTTGGCACTGTTATTTTTCTGCTCCCAGCGCAGAGCTTCAACCTGAGAGTTTCATCTCCCATCCCTGGAAGAAGAAGGAGGCAGAACAAGCCGGCTGTGCAGTGTTTTTACAGGGGAAGGGGGGTGTATCACACCTCTTCCCATTGCTCTTTTTATCCACCATTCATTTGCTACGTTCATGTGATCGACAGGCTGAAAATTCAATTTAATGACCTGCCTCCAAGCACGTAATATGATTTTAAAGCCTGTTACGGTCAAGCAGAGGTGCCATTTGCATAATGATCCCTGCAAGATAGGGCTGCAGCCGTTGCCATGGCAGTTGGTAGACAAGCAGAAGAATGGAGGCAGGGCTTTGTGGATGGGTGGGGGGTTGGGAGGGTGGTGGACTGGGCAGCTCATGGCAGTGAGAAATGGCCCAGGCTTTGGTCTCGGAAAGGCAGAGCCCTAGCACGCTGCACTCTTAATGTTTACAAGCCGGCAGTTGTCTTCTAATGGTATTGATCATAGATTTGAGGTGTGTTACCCTCGAGGTCTTTACGGTTTGTAAACTTTGTTCAAACTGCAGTTATAACCCATAATGTAAATTGCCTACACTGTCACATGTAAGTAAACAGAGCAGTCTGGTTAGTGGGCCTCTCTTCCTGGGGTGTGGTTGTGTGGTTTAACTCTGAGGTTAACTGCAGGACACCACAGTTGCAGATGAGGGGAAGGAGGGCAGAGGGAGAGAGGATCCTCTCAACACAGCAGCACTCTGCCTGCTCATATCCGTTTAGCATGGAGTGCACTCTCAGCACAGCTGTGCTCCATCCCCCTGGGCTCTCCTAATGTTTTAAATATTTCAAATGTCAATATCACGCTGTTTAGAGGATGTTGAGTCAAGCAGCTCTGATTGCCGCAGTAATTGACTTAATCGGTGTAAACATTAAAGGCGGGGTTATATGAAGTCGTTTTCTGTTTCATACTTCACCATCTCATTTTGCTCCTCTTTTGTTTTTCCAGACGGAGATTGCCAAACGGCTCAACGCAATTTTAGCTCAAATTATGCCTTTCCTGTCACAAGAGGTGAGTTTTCAATGTGGCTCTGAAACAGTGTCACGATTTAGTGCTTAAGATAAAGTCACTTATTGTACATTGTACACCATGTGGCATTTGGCCCTCACTTTTAAAAAGATTGCAGCAACACTATGAGTTATAAGTTTGAGATTGACAGGGAAGTGAGTGGGTGTGTGATGGATGCCGGCATGCCTTAATCATCTTTTGTAAATGTCTTCCCACAGCACCAACAGCAGGTTGCTCAGGCAGTGGAGCGGGCTAAGCAGGTGACTATGACTGAGCTGAATGCTATCATCGGGGTACGTGGACTTCCCAATCTGCCTCTCACCGTGTGTATACCCCCTTTTATTCCTTCCTTTGACCTTTGTAGGGACAAAACTGCGCATAAGATAATGAAATGTCTTCTTTCTGCAAGTTGTATCTGTTAAGTTAATATAATAAGACACATCGTACACTATAGTGAAGTTTCAGGTTTTTTCTTTTCTTGAATCAAGTGTGTTTAATATTTCTCTCAATTTAGCAATATATTCTTCACCAGTATATTCAAACTATAAACACAACAAGTGTAGCTCTTGAGAGCTGGTCTGTTGTTCCAGATTTGGTCTCTGTGGCATCTTTTCTGCCTTGTTGTGTGTTTATAAATGCGAGCCTGAGAGCTCTTGAGATGCCCTTCGCAGCCTGTATTGCTTTAATTGGCTAAGGTTTTAACGAGGAGCCTCATCCCTCACTGCTAACCTGGAGAGCTGTGGGAATTAAAAGACTGAGGGTGAGCAGAACACAGCCAGCGCTGCAAGCTAGCTGAGACAGTACAGACAGCAGTCAGCCATCACAGCTCCGCAGCGCAGTTCTCTTTGCTCACCGCAGCACCGAGCAGTAATGTAGAGCGTTCATCACTGCTCCCAAACACCATCTGCTCCTCATTGATCACCTGTACTCACCCTGCTTCCCTAAAGCAGAAGTGATTGGTGACACCCTCAATACAAAGCTCAGGCTATCAGTGATCTTTTTACTACAGTTGAATCTTGCAGAGTCTTTAGCATGCATAAGAGGCTGGCCCAAAAGGCTGACTTGAAGGCCGGAGGCACATATTGGAATTCAATTAATGCCCCCTCGGTGACCTTTTGTTCCAGGATAATTGCTCCCTAGAATTTGCCTGAGTAGGTGTCTTATAGGTGATGGAGAGTGGTTTGTTTTTTATCTGTTGGGCTCGAGCAGATGTGTTAGTGTCTTTTCATCCAAGCTGAGCAGCTGCAAGCAGAAATGTTCCTTGGAAAAGCAACTTTGATTTGTGGCTCTTTCCTGTTTATGTGTTTTTTCCATTTGGAACAATACAATCTTGTGTTATCGCTGTACTTTTACATTTGTAGTTGGGATCCTCTCACTGCAGCCCACTGTCGGTCTTTGGCTATAATTTAAAATGAGTAGCATTAAAAATCTACATTTTACAAAACACTGGAGGAGCCCATTCATGGTTTTAGTATATGGTTGTATTTGGCACCCTGTTTGTTTTATGAAACGCTTCGACCTCCACCCAAGCCATGCTGGTTGCTCTTGTCAGATGGGGTGTTAATGTAGCTACTGTATGTTTTACGAATACTTCTCCATTAGTTATTCATTGAGGAAAAGCTCTGTAGGCATGCCAAAATCCTCATGAATATTGTAAAGCAAGGTGGGGTGAAAGAGCGTGCCAAGCAGACAGGCAGCATCCAGGAACCAGCTGCATGCCTTATTGATGGGGCTGAGGGCCATTAATAGGATGCAACTAGGGCAGCTGCTTGCGTCGTAATGAACCTGACAGGTGGTGCTTCCTGTTTGATTAGAAAACACACAAAATATTGAAGGCAGCCAAGGAGTAGTTCAGATAAGTCCACCTTTCTTCAAATAAGCGGTCACCCGGATAAACCTCACTCAATGGTTTTGTTTATAAAGGTTTTTAAGATAGAACAGATTTCTTTTGTCTGTAATATTGTCACTTGCAGTACAAAAGAATAGATAGAGGACATCTAGAGCAGCTGTAGCCCTGACTGATTTGTGTGCTCCTTTTCAGCAGCAGCAAGCTGCCTACCCTGCTTTCATGGTCAGTGGCATCCACAAATATCTGTATGAGCCATGCTGTTCTTGGTGCACTTTGTGTGCACACACATCTGGGCTTGAAGGGCTTGTGCATGTTGCATGGACACTTTTCTGTGCAAGTGCTAAGCATTTCCAAATAGTTAGTGTAGGTAGTTCACTGGAGACTGATAGAATACATTTGCTCAATTTTGCCTGTGTGTGGGGTTGTTTTCTGTAGCGATGCTCAGAGAAAAAAGGGGCAAGAATGGGTCTTTATCTTTGAATATTAAATTAGAGGAAATGGGCCAGACTCCTTTCTTTATTTATTATTGTCTTCATTTATGGCCCTCTAATGAGGGCTCTTGCTGATCAACCATGCATATTACCCATCAGTGCCTCATTAAACACAATGAGCAAGGATGGCTCTCCCCTGCCAATGAACTGGCTCCTTAATTTCCCTCATGGACACAATATTATAACACTCTTGCTCTCTCTCTCTCTTTTTCTCTCTCACTTTCTTTCTCTCCCTCCGTGTCCCGGGTACATTTTGTAATTGGATTGACATCTGCCCCATGGAGCATGCTGACAAGGTTGCAAAAGTTAAAAGCCTCACTATTTTCAAACCTGGTCTTCTTGACCTTGAGGGCAGGTACAGTATGGGGCAATAAGCATTTAGAAAGCCCCTCTGGAAATGACTTTTTCGGGGACATATTTTGGTGGGATGTGTCCCTTGTAAGAGCTGTAACTGAATATCTCTGTTTTTTTTTCCGAAGAGATAAGTAAGAACATGAGAGCAAATTCCCTCTGAGTGCTGTGTGTTAGGCAGGTCCACCATATTGCCCTATGCGTCACACCATCCCCCAGTCATTACAAAGCACCTTATATTCCTGAAATGGCCATAAATGGTCAGTGATTGAAGTCTGTCTTGTAAAAGAGAGGAGGTGCATGCTGTAACAGCAGCTGAATTATTCAGCTGGCTAGCAGACGGGTAATAAATTGCTGATGTTTTTATTGGTGTCTCAGCTAAGTATTATTTAACCTTGCTTTAAACTGCTTACTTCCATGCTGAGTGCCTTTTAACTCCCATCCATTTCCCTGTGCCTTTCAAATATTGATGGTGAATATTGGAGGGTTGACTGAGTGCCAGCATGGGACCCCTGGCCCTGGCTCCCCGAGCAGCCTTCCAGACGTACACACAAACACACTTTCAAGTGCTCAGAGTGTGAGGGAAGGAGTGCCAGCTTCTGGCACTTAGTGTTCCCTCGGTTTCTTTAAGTTTGGGTGCGCAAATGATTCATGTTCTGTTAATCCAGGAACATGAATATGAGAGGAGTAAATATACACTGGTTGTGTTCTGGAAGTGTTTAAAAAGCAGGTAGTTGTTTAGCCCACAGGCTGACAGATTCCTACACAACTTCATGTTCCTTAAGAGGATTGCTTAACTCGCAGATGGCATAGAAGCGCTGTGGTGCTGCAGTATGAAATATGCTAGTTTACCTGATGTGACATGCTTTTCCTCTGTGTTAAACAGGGGTTGAATGAAACTGTGCTTTGCTTTTTGTTGCTGATGAGGAATAAAAAAAAATCCTATTTTATTTTCAACTCATCATGCACTACTAATGCTGTGTGATTGTGCATCTAATGTGTTAGACGTGTCGAGCAGTTAGTTAGTCATACTGTCTCCTCTCCTCAGCACAGATCTAGGGCTTATGCCACCCTGGCCTGGTATTGAAATAGCTCTGAGGGGGATTGCTGTCTGATCCTGACAGTAATAGATGTGTGAATGCGCTAATATCGTCCAGGGTTTAACTGATCAGCTTCACGTTTAGTGTGTGGTTTCTCCTCGCCTTTTCCCTCCGACCCACTTGGTGTCTGTCTGTCTGTCTCCATGTCTGCCTACAGCAGCAGCAGCTCCAGGCGCAGCATCTCTCCCATGCTGCTCACGGACCTCCAGTCCAGCTGCCACCTCACCCCTCGGGCCTGCAGCCGCCTGGCATCCCTCCTGTGACAGGCTCTGGATCAGGCCTGCTGGCACTCGGTGCCCTGGGCAGCCAAGCCCACCTCCCAGTGAAGGATGAGAAGAACCACCACGATCTCGAACACAGAGGTGAGGAGTAAAGCTCAGGCATATTGGTGTCCAGTTGGGAATTAGCTGCTTAGCCAGTTTGTTTAGTAGAATTGAAAACTACTTTCGTTTTGACATCATTGCATGTATGTAGAACAGGAAAAAAAACAATTTAGTGCAGAGTTCCTCTCACTCTCAAGAGCGGAGTCATAGGGCCCTTAGGTGAGCAGCACATCCTGTCTGTTCACATTCTGTCTGGGTAATGAGCCGGTACATTCCCAGCCCATGACTGCATAAGCTATTCAACAGCTCCAACACACGGTGATAAGAGAGGCCATGTGCCCTGCAGTTGATTCTCACACGTTCAGCCAGAAGCATCTGTTATGATATGCTAACTGACATTTTTTTTTCCCTCTTTGCCCCACTTGGTTTCATCATCACCTCGGCTGCCATTGTGATGTCTGCGATACAGAGAACACGGTGAGTGTCCAAACCCGCAACTCTTGTTTGTTGCAGAGCTTGTTGGTTTTGTAATTTATCACATTTTCATCTTAGCTGCTAATGTCAAGTGAAAATTCCAGTTAACATGCCACCCCTGATTTCATGCACTGCTGTAATCTGCTTTCAATAAAATCATTAATTGGAAATGAGGTTTGGAATATAAGTCATGTGCTTTTAATCCTGAAGGGAAATGACTGGTATCATGCCGGAGAGATTAGAAGCCTTGTAATTTCATGACAATAAAAGAAAGACTTGGACTTCCCCTTCTTAAGGGATTTATTTGATCCCCTCTACTGTTACTGTCTCCCTTGTTTACCAGCTCACTCTCTCTCCTCCTTGGCATGTGATGAATATTTATGAACACAAATGGAGAATTGTTTTGTTTTCTTTTTCTCCACCCTGTCTGGCTGGACCTGCTAAAGCGTTTTATTTGAATGGCTGCGATCTCTGATGGCTTGTGATGGGCCTGTGAGATTGTGTTTCTGCAGGCTGGGCCAGCTGAATGGGTGCAGTCATGTCTGAAGAAATGGAACTCCTGGGGCGATTAGCAGGCCTGTTTTGTTTCTGTGCTCTTGTCGCAGGTCATCTGATAGCAGAGTGGTGACTTTGGTTAATGAGTCACGCTAAGCATCTCTTTAAAGGTCAACCATTATGCAGACAGTGGCCTTTTGCCCAGACTGCTAGTCCATCGGCCACTGCTCACTTTTTTTGGGCTGCCACTGACTTAGTCCATGTTTGTGCTTTGGTCTTCAGAGGAAAGGACAGGGGGAATCAGGAGAACTTGGCAGTTAATAGGCAAATGGCAAACTCCTGTGAAAGCCTCTGGACACCTGCCTAGTTCCTCCCATTCTGTTGGTGTTTGGAGTGAGCTGTCCCAGCTTGTGTGGGCAGGCAGGCTCCATGAAGAAGCACCAGTCAGTCCCACGCTGCCATGCCCACTGGCAGGATATAGATTCTCTTTCTTTATCAGAGCTCAAAGCCTGAGCTGACATGGTGCCCAAGCACGCTGCGGCAATCAATGCCCGATGCCCACAACATACAGTGTCTCTCTCTCTTCCTCCCTCTCTCTCTCTCTCTCTCTCTATCGCTTGCTCACTCGCTCAGCCTGACTGCCTCCAGAGAAAAGGCCCTCTGTTCAACCACAACACACTGCTCATGTCCCTGTGAGGCTGTTTGTTGTCCAGTTATGAGGAGGAGGGAGCCCAGCTCGGAAAACAAGCCCTCCTCCTTTCAGTTCAGATAACAGCCCATTCTGTTGTTTGTCCAGGGACAGGCTTGAGTGAGAGATTGGGCTTGGCTGGTGTCAGGGTACTGGTTGGAGCAGGCCTACAGCTGCATTTAAGTGTCTGCAGCATCAATAGTTGTGTGAATGAGGCATTTTTAGTGTTTGGATTGGCACAGCGTGTTCGCCGCGAATTTGTTGCTGATAAATAACTCACTGCTCTCTTTTATGGTGGAAGATGAAAAAGTAATAAAGCATTTATGGTTTTTCTCTTTGCAGAATAACTCTATATCCCCATCAGAAAGCTTACGCACATCCAGTGAGAAGCACCGCAGCTCCTCTGACTACAGTTTGGACTCAAAGAAACGCAAAGTCGAGGAAAAGGACAGCATGAGCAGATATGTAAGTCCTGTAAATATGAGGCTACGTTTACAGAATTTGGTGGCTTAGTTTAGCATAAAGCTTGGAAACACAAACAAGAGTTATCCTGTGTCTATAACATGGCTGCATGTTGTTTGCCTGGCAAAAAGCAAAAATATATAAGCATATTTTTCTCAACTTTTAACATATTTCTCATCTGTTTTTAGAGGTGTTATTTAAAGGTTTCATTGAAAAAATAAATGATGCTTAAGGTGACTAATATTCCAATTGTCTTTACAGGACAGTGATGGAGAGAAAAGTGATGACCTGGTGGTAGATGTGTCTAATGAGGTGAGCAGTGCAGCATGTAGCTGTTAATAGCATATTGACATATACTGAGAAGAAGCCATTACATAAATGTCAAAAATCTATTGCTGTGTTTCTCCAGGACCCTGCCACTCCGCGAGCAAGCCCAGCACACTCACCCCCTGAAAATGGCATTGATAAGCCCCGCCCTCCAAAGAAGGACACACCCAACAGCCCTGCATCTGTGGCCTCCTCTGGAAGCACCCCATCCTCCAAGGCCAAGGAGCTCAGTCATGTAAGACACTAAGAGTTACAAACTAGGACAGAAAGGGTTTAAATGAGAATTGCATAGAGAGCAAAGGGACATGTGCAAATAAATCTAGGACGTTTTCTGTACTGGATTAGAAATGGCTGTCGGTGCTTTAAGTGCATGACTAAACGTCAGGGATAATATTGTCCCGCATCAGGATCAGTCAGGTCTTCTCTGTTAATAGCTCAATGTATTTAACTATTCCAGGATTTTTTCCCTCTGCCTCACTAAAAGATTAAAGTCAAAGCAGTAAGGGGATAAAAACTGGCCCATCTCCATTGTGGCCATAATAGGTTTTAGAATAAATAGCAGTTTATAGCTCTGCAGGACTATGAGGGTTGTCAGAATTAGATTGGATTAAGTTCAGTTTGCTCTCAAATTGTCAGTCTGCACAGTGCCTGGTTTCCGGGATTGTGAATTTGCTTGCTCTCTCGTTCCCTCGACAGAATGACAAATCCTCCACGCCTGGCCTCAAGTCCAACACTCCCACCCCCCGCAACGACGCCCCCACCCCTGGCACTAGCTCCACTCCCGGGCTCAGACCCATCCTGGGCAAACCACCAGGCATGGAGGCTCTTGGTTGGTACCACTCTCTTTCCTCTTTAGCAACTGAGATAATCTTTTTTTTTTTTATCCTTCACAATGCACTGTTAAGTCACATACCAATATCCTTCTCCTGTCTTTGTCCATAGCAGCCCCAGCTTTGCGTACCCCACTGTCCATCGCAGGCTCTTACCCCACCCCCTTCGCCATGATGGGTCATCATGAAATGAATGGAGGCCTGACTAGTCCCGGTGTGTATGCTGGTCTTCACATCTCCCCTCAGATGAGTGCCGCAGCAGCTGCAGCCTATGGACGCTCCCCCATGGTAACACCCTTTTTTTTCTATTTTTTAGCTGCGATCATTAGTTTGTGAAACGCACAATTTCAAAGGATATAATTGTATAGTAACTAAAATGTGCACAGGAACACTATGTAAAAACCATTTTAATGAACACAGTCTGTTTGCAAATTATTTTATTCTCTTTTTACTTACACCTTACACAGCCTCCTAACTCGGAAACTCGGAAGAGTTTGACATTTTGGAAAATACATTCAAATGCTTTCTTATTGAGAGTTAGATTAAAAAAGATTGATAGCTCTCTCATATCTGTTGGTAAAAGGGATAGTTCAGGCTTTTTTTGAAGTGTGGTTTTATGATGTGCTTAAGCATACTCAGAGCATTACTCACTATAGATGGCAGTCTGCTGGCCCCCAGTTTGAAGACGCAGCAGAAGTAGCGGTGAACTGCAAAAAAAATATTTTAAACAACTTAAAAAAGTCCCAACAAAAAAAAATCAATATGAGTTTAAGTGCCTGCTGTATTTAGAGTATTTTCACCTGTTTATCTTGCCGTCAAACTGCTCTTATCACAGAAAACTTGAATCCATCATCACTCTCTTCAGTGTCTTTAGATTCCTTTGACTATGGTAGATTTAGTCTCCTGTCTGAAAGTGCAAAAGGATTCCCTGTAGACGCTTAGACCTTCAGAAGTGCTGTGGATCTGTATTTGATTTTACTATTATTTGATTTTAGAATGACACCATATGGATTTGATCATGAGTCAGTAGCAGACCTGTTATTCAAATTTTCCCCTTTTCTTCATTTTTCAGGGGTTTGATCCTCACACACATATGAGAGCTCCAGGCCTTCCAGCCAGCCTCACATCCATTTCTGGTGGCAAACCGTGAGTCTCTCACAAAATGTGTTTTTAAACATTTCAGAAACACCAGTGATGTAAAACATTAACGCGTGTCTGTCTTTTCCATCAGGGCTTACTCCTTCCACGTCAGCGCAGATGGTCAGATGCAGCCCGTGCCCTTTCCGCCTGACGCCCTGATCGGCCCCGGTATCCCACGCCACGCCCGTCAGATCAACACACTGAGCCACGGCGAGGTGGTGTGTGCTGTTACCATTAGCAACCCCACACGTCATGTCTACACTGGTGGCAAAGGCTGTGTCAAAATCTGGGACATCAGCCAACCTGGCAGCAAGAGCCCCGTGTCCCAACTGGACTGTCTGGTGAGGACCACTGCTTATTCACAATTTGCTTGTCAGCAACTTTTTTACACCTTATTCTTTTTGTGCAGTTGTTCTTTAAGTAATTGATCTGTAGACACACTCATTTCATTTCATTAATAATGTTTTGTTAATCATGAGGTGAACAACGGGCAAACGCCCATCTGACAGTTATACAGTAAATGAAAAGGAAGACTAAAGCAGCTGATGCTTTGACTTAGTTTTAGTGTATAATGGAAGAAGATGTGTTTGGCAAAGACCAGAGTAGAAAATGAGAAAACCTCACATGACAATTTCAGATTAATTATAGTTGGCTTGAAATGTGAACATCACTTAATAAATATGTAAATGCAACAAGCTAAAAACCTGTTCACTGGCTGTGAGAATACCCTTAGGTTGGTTTATTATAACAGAGGGATTTTCCTCCTCTTTCTCTCTGACTTGTTCCTAAATCTCTCTCTAGCTCCACTGCCCTGAACATGTATTGATTCACTTTGTCCTCTGTGCAACAGAACAGGGATAACTACATCCGCTCCTGTAAGCTGCTGCCTGATGGCCGCACATTGATTGTCGGAGGTGAGGCCAGCACATTGACCATCTGGGATCTGGCTTCTCAGACGCCCCGTATCAAGGCCGAGCTCACCTCCTCCGCCCCGGCATGCTACGCCTTGGCCATCAGCCCCGATGCCAAAGTCTGCTTCTCCTGCTGCAGTGATGGAAACATAGCTGTTTGGGACCTGCACAACCAGACTCTCGTTAGGTTGGAAGAAAACACTTTCTGTGTGGGCTCTTTGCCCCACAACAGGATTACTGCTGTGTGAGTTATTTGAAAAGGAGAAGTCGATAAATGTTTGTATGCCTTGTGACTTTGATTGTAGGCAGTTCCAGGGCCACACTGATGGTGCTAGTTGTATTGACATATCCCATGATGGCACTAAGCTTTGGACAGGCGGTCTTGACAACACTGTTCGCTCCTGGGATCTGAGGGAGGGTCGACAGTTACAGCAGCATGACTTCACTTCACAGGTACAGTCCAGAGGCAAAGAAGCGACGGCTAACACACATTCATAGTCTAACTGTGGAGGACATTTTCCTTTTAGCCACAGAACTGTCAGTAATTACTATCCCGTCTTGTTTCCAGATCTTCTCCTTGGGCTACTGTCCGACTGGAGAGTGGCTTGCTGTGGGCATGGAGAGCAGCAATGTGGAGGTGCTCCACCACTCAAAGCCTGACAAGTATCAGCTCCACCTGCACGAGAGCTGTGTCCTCTCCCTCAAGTTCGCCTACTGTGGTATGAACACTTGCCTGTAAAATAAGACAGAGAAAACGCTGAGTGTTCAGTCTTGGTCTGTCCAATTTTGTTTCACTGTAACACTACAGTGTCCCGTTTTACAGTCTGAATGCCCATTGTATTGTCAAAGTTACAGACCCAATTTCTCTTTATTTGTTACTATTTTTCTACCTTTTCTTAGTCCAAGGAGGCCTGATTGCAGTGATGCTTTCTTTGCAGGTAAATGGTTCGTAAGCACTGGGAAGGACAATCTGTTGAATGCTTGGAGGACTCCTTATGGCGCCAGCATATTCCAGGTATGCAGATCAATACGCTCTGTCTGCAGGCAGTCCAAAAGTATGCACAGTTGTCTCTGAGAGGAAGGGCACAGCGACCGCTGTCTGACAAGACTCTCCTATCAGTGAAAACTGAACCTGAATTATTGACCTGACAAAGAAGTCTTTTGAGGGGCATCAGGCCAGAACTTAATGTCATTGCAATCCAATCTTGCCTTGTAGTCAGCTAATCCTCTCCACTTTACTTCAAATGTCGCAAATATTAACTGCCTCCAAGACTAAAATGTTTTGTTGTTTTTTTTTTATCTTCCTCAGTCCAAGGAATCCTCATCTGTCCTCAGCTGTGACATCTCAACAGACGACAAGTATATTGTGACAGGCTCTGGTGACAAGAAGGCCACTGTATATGAAGTGATCTACTAGAACACAGACTGCTTTGGATCGGAGCATACTCATGCTCAGGAACAGTAGACTCTTCCTCCATCTACCTTCCCTCACACAGACAGCATGGATGTTGCCTGCAGCCCCGGGGTGGATGGGCAGGAAGTTTGGCAGCGCCAGACTGAAATGAACGTTGGCACTGTCGTTGCCCTGGATACAGTGACCTTCGGCTCTGCCCTTCCTCAATCATACAACTAACACTTGTACAGCAAGTGCAGCTCCCCAAGGCACTAAGAAGAAAATAATGTCTTGCTGTTTTTCTGTTTGTTGGATATTTCTTTTTTTATTCGTCCTTATTAATGTGGAGATAAAGTTCCATGACACAACTGGAAGCGGCGCTTCGCTCTGGAGCTTCTCCTTGGAGGTCCTGTGAAAAGTGTACATAATGGAGTAATAAAAGGCCTTTTATAGATTTATATTTTGGTGTCCAGTTACGCTTGTGATGGTTCTTTCTTGTTCTCTCCGTGATTTTCTGTCCCCTCTGGGGATGGAAATTAGATTAGGACTTTGTAAGAGGATATTCTATTTCGTTTTTTTTCCTTCCTCCGCTTTTTTCAATGTTCGTTGTCCAGAATGACCTTTTTGGAAATCTAATTTGGATTTTTTTATTTTCTTCCTGACCACGGCATTTTTTTTTTTCAGTACTTGCTGTATCACAGAACACATACGTTTGTCCCATGGATTTTAGCAGTGGAGAATTCTGGAGTGGCCCTTTTTTTCAAACTGGAAGAAGAGGAAAATCGTGGTTTACAGTTACTCCTGATTGGCCCCATTCAGCAGAAATTCAACTTTAAAATTAAGACCTATCCCCGACACTGGCTGCTTTCAATGACATTATGGATAACTATCAGCTGGAGGACTGATGGATTTAATGGAAAAGCAGCTGTGACTTGAGTTCAGTCTGTTGACTCGACTGTAGTTTGAATCTTTTTTCTTCACTGAAAAAAGTTTAGTCATAAGTCAGGAGTTAATTATTGCCTCACTTGTTTGGCTCTTTGTGACTGATATGCAAGACTTACATAGTTACTCATAAAGGTGGCAGGCAAAACCATTATCACATTTGACATTTTGGGTATGCCCTGTTTGGTCTCCTTGGTATTTCATAGCTAAAATTCGACCACAATCTTCTCATTGACAGGAATGGTCTTTGCATAAACTCAAGTTAGACTGTGTAGCATACACGTGTCATCATCCCCAAGGATTGTACAGTTGGCAGTTGTTGATAAATCAATAAACTGTTTTTATATAAAAATCATCTTGGCTGAATTTCTATAGTGCTGGTGCCTTGCTACTTGCTACTGTTACTGCTACTTTTTAAAAAAAAAATAACTCAATATTTTGGGAAACACACTGTCACATTCTTGCCTAGAGTAAGATTAGAAGATTGACACTAATCTCCTGGCTCATGCACAGCAAACATTAAGCTACAGCCAACAGCCAGTTAGCTTAGCATAAAGATAAAGTCACTGTTCCAGGCCAAGAAGTAATCCAGCACATAACCTGTCTTAAAATCACAATGTCTCATTTTTACACTTCAATTTTTGGAGGAAACAAACAAAATATAATCTTTTACTAAGCTTTAAATGTGTTGGTGTGCAGACTTTGTTTCCTTTGGACAGAATCGGGCTAGCTTTTTCCTCCTGTTTCCACTCTTAAAGCTAAGCTAAGCTAACTAGCTGTTGGCTGTAGCTTCATATTTACTATACACAAGCCTCGGAAGGACTGTAAATCTACTTATTCAACTCCCAGCAAGAAAATGAAACAACTTAGTTCCCAAAATGTCAAACTATTCTTTTATGTAAGACAATTTTAGACTAATAACTGCAGGTCAACATTTGCTTTTGTGCTGTGGCCAGCAACAGGACAGGGAGTGTAAACCTACTAAAGCAGCATCCACTGTTGATTGCATCAGTAACTAAGGAAAATGCACCACATGTATTGACATGCTGAATTTCTCTGGACTCTATTGTAAATTAGGAATGCCTCCCCAAAGTGTTCATTGCAATGTGCACTACTAGTTCGGACTCTCCCTTGCTTTGGTCTGCATCTATAGTACATGTAGACTTACTCACAGGCTCTCCCTGACAGCAAATGGAAGTACATCGGTAAATGGCTGTAAATGCATCTAGATAAGAGCTGACAACTGTCTCAGGAGAACCACAGGCATAAGAGGAAGACATTCTAGGTGCTGTTAAGGCAGCTGTGAGGGACCTCTGGCAATGGCTTTAACTCAGGAAAATACTGAGCCTGCATTAAAATTTGAAGGATGAACTTTTAAATCACAGTGTACTGTAACAAACTGCGGTCCCTGTCAGCTACCACTCTTTTGGGGTTGTATCTAAGTATGGTGGCAGCACTGAAACCACACAGCCATCTCAAACCGATACAATAAGGAAGAGTTTTTTATGCAGTACCACTTCAGAAATATGACGCAAACACTGCTCTTGAGTTCTCTTGAGTGGACTTATGGTAGTTGAGTACTTTTGGGCAGGATGAGGTGAATGGCCCAGTCCTTCCACTCCAAAGTAAGGCTCTTCTAGGATTCTGCGGGAAGCTGTGAGCCCTTCATATGGCTGCCTCTTCAGAGATGTTTTTGTTAGATTATAAAAGCAGGGCCGGATGCTTTCAGCATGGAGCCAGCCGCCATGCCCTGCTCTCACGGGCTCATTTGTTAAAGGCCATAGTCTTTCTGTTCCCACATTGCTGAAGTGTGTACTTCCTGTGTGCATTTGTAGCTTAAGCTCCTTGCTCAAGTAGAATTTTCTTCCTCACTTAATCAAACAGTGGAATATCTGCAGATAAAAGGTTGTACCTCCTGAGTGCCTATTGCTGGACACTGAGGGGGTCATTGTCTCGCCTTCCGCTGATCTACCTCTCAAAGGAGGGCTTTCAGTAGGTTCTCATGCAAAAGCCCACCCTGCCCTGTTCTATTTGGAGGGCTACAGTGCAGAATGGCCTAAGTGTTTTACATCAGCTCTAACCATAAGAACATAGTCCAATTCTCTCATTCTGCTTGGGCTGTTAGAGCCAAGACTCAAAGACCCTACAGAAAATCAAGGGGGAGTCTGCAATGCCAATATGTGGGCTTGCACATGGAACCACTGTGTGAATGTTTCTTACTTTTTTTTTCTTTTCTTTTTTTTTTTTTTTTTTTTTTTAAAGGTTTAGTAGCCAGGCATTGATCACAGTCCGCCAGAATTCTGGCTGGATCTGTTGGCTGGCATTCTGTTTTCCGCCCTCCCCCATCCATCACACAGAGAATCAGCGTTTTTTTATTTTTTTTCCAACAGCGAGGGACTGGCACCGTGCTGAAATGCAGAATAATAATCCCCTAATCACCTGAGTATTGCCAGTCCTAGGTTTTATCTGCAATGGATGTGAAAGCCCCCGGTGCTTAGTGATTACAGCATTTGATCTGGGTAATAATGTCTTCACTGTTGCCCTGCTTAGGGCCCGAAGGCAGTGCAGCTTTAATCCACAGTGCATTCTAGTGGAATCGCATTACACAAAGACCACCAGGGTTCTCTTCTAGAGGGGAGGGGTGTGGTGGTGGTGGTGGTGGTGGGGGTTGAGGGGGGTGGGGGTGAAAGGAGGAGGTTGCCATGGAAACAAGCTTCTCTCTCTCTCTCTCTCTCTCTCTCTCTCTCTCTCTCTCTCTCTCTCTCTCTCTCTCTGAATCTATCTCTCCC
>JAPZDY010000023.1:15694522-15709614 GCA_029783645.1 Ctenochaetus hawaiiensis
CTAGATGTTTATGTTACACATTGTACTTCACCACAAATTTGGCAAATTTGGTATAACTGATTATTTTTCAGCATATTTCTACCCGTAAAATACTAAATAATGATAAATCATAAACACACAAACTTATATATACTTATATATAAATATAAATAATTAGTATAGGTCTTCCGTAGACATACCTCAAATTTAATTTCACAGGATTTACTAAATTTAAACTTCTGCCATGTGCTTTTATAACAGCACTGTAGATTGACTATAGTGTGATGAAAGGGTCACATTTTTATCCATTATCTAAGCATAACTGCCTCACATACCACATACTCTATCAGGAAACACTGGACCTTTTGCTTTCCTCCCAGCAAATGCTCTCATCTAAGTATCGCTGAAGTGGGCTAAAGTCATCACTGGAGAGGTGCAGAGAGCAGCCTACACTCTAAAAGGCATATACTCTGACCACAAGATTGCATACCCTTGTCTCTTGGCTTTTTGGAAAGCCCTCACACATATAAGTAAAAGTGAAGTGGTTACATGATCTTTGTGCTGGAGAGCTCAGCCTGTCCAAATTCTCTGTTGTGAACCCCAAGTGTTATTCTCAGCTCCGAAGTGATATGTTTGCTTTCATTCAGTGGAGTGGACAGACACACCTATTGGGCCTCAAGAATGAAACATTGCTCTAGATAGGTTAAGGCCAGACCACTGTTTTAAAAAAATACAATGACTGGTAATATATAGAGCTGCACTTAATGATTATTTTCATTGTTTATTAATCTGCAAGTTATTTCCTAGTTAATGGGTAAATAATGAAAAATGTTGGCATTTATTTCCTACAGTCGAAAAAGATTCAATCAGGTTTTTTGTGTTATTCAATTTAACTATCATACATAACACAGAAAAACATTTGCAGAGCTGGGACAAGACAATGAAATGACAAGAATGATGAAATAATTATCACAAAAAATTGCCAGTTAATTTTCTGAAAATTTTTCTATTTCTATAATCAACTAATGAACTTGTTTTTATGTACTGTGGCACTTCATATTATTAATCGGTAAATCTAAATCTTTTAAAAGACAATATTCAATATTCAAAACAATGAAAACAAAAGATGTAATTTGATAACTTTTTTTGTAATGTGGGATTATTCGTTTCAATTATTCTATTGCAAAATAGTCACCATTGCAAATAAAAATATATCCAACAGACTTGTTTATGTTTACGGACAAGGTAAGTCACTAAGTGAGTTTTATCCATGTTACATTTGGTCACGTTTCCAGCTCTCTTCTTCACTCTCTGTTGCCCTGAATGTTAGCGACGGATGACATAATAACACTATCCTATAAAATAAATAAAATTACAGACTCATCTAGGTTATAACATTTCTCAGTTTGGGGTAACTGAAGTACACAACTCAACAGAATGTATAATGAAGTTAAACATGTTCATGTGCAAATGTTAAATATTTAACATTTAAATTATACCAGACTTGTGACATTTGTTTGATGAAATTGTTAGTGAAGCTAAATTTCTTGCCCCTGCTTCCGGTCTGTAGTGATTTTTTTTTTTCCCTGGTAAACACTTTATTTCTATTCCTGTTTGGTTCATTGAAGCATCTGTCATTCCTAGTGCTCCCACTGTGCCTGACAAAAGCAGAGCCATGTTAGATTGAAAAGACAGAGGGGGCAATCTTTCAAATGGATCTCTTTTCGAAAATATATTATGACATAATCATGTTTTCTTCCTAAAAGCCCAGGGGAGGCCTGTCTGTCAGATTGCAGTCCTCTCTTGGCTGCCTGGCCTGAACAGAAACAGCAGTTGTGTGTTAATAGAACCCAGAGGCACTCTGAAACCTTACCCATTCTGCTTTACGCTCTCAGCCAGGAGATTAAAGTCAGGGAAACATTACAGGAGGCTGGATAATTGCCCCTGTGTCTCCAGCAGACAAAAGGCAACGCTCTGGCAATTCCCTCGGTAAATTGTCAAGAGAGTCTCAAGGATCCTTCAAGGCTGCAGCAAATTGTACAGTGCTGTCTAACAAACTACCAATCTCTGGATATTATGAGGCTTTCATATATCCTTGGCCATAATGACAGCTTGCACTGCTATAATGGAGTGCAGGCACAAGATGGCTTTTGTGAGCACACTTCCAATAGAAAAATTACTACCTTGGTTCCCAGTCTGTGCTTTTCATTTTTTCTTCTGATCCCATTTGTATTTTGATTTATTCTGCTATCATTTTTATTTTCGTTTTTATTCGGAGCTGAGTGCTGGCTGCTGCCACCAACAGATGATTGCAACCTTTACTCCTGAGGGCCACTTGATCCCTGACGACAAAAAAAAAAAAAAAAAAAGGAATTCTGCAAGCAGTTAATGAGTTGCCATCCATGCCTATAGTGTTAAGGACGTCTCCAAATTAACAGAGGCTTTTGTCAGGGCTCTCCTTCGCTCCCTCGCTGTTTCCTGCTCTTGCCACCACTTTCTCTCCCATTCTTCTTCCCTCCTCCCCATCTCCCGCTCCCTCCTGCTCTTCAATTTTCTCCCTCTACCTGCCTGCTTCACGCTCCAGTAGCTCCGCGGCGGGAGCGGCGCTGTCTGGCTTTGGCTCTGAGCAGCACTCATTGTCAGTGCGGTTCATGTTTAGAATTAGCCATTTAATGAGAACAAAAGAAATTAATTGGTGGTTTAAGCCTAATGAGACGTCTGTGAAATTAACGGGCCTCGTCAATAGAAACAAATAAAATCCTTCAGCCTGTTGTTGTGGAGCATTATTCTGACAAAGCTTTTGACACAATGATGAATAGCAGGTCAGGAGAGACCATCTGTGCTTTTTTAAACCCCTGCAGGAGGGGGATGGAATGTGGGTTGGCTTGCAGAGATGGTGATAAAAGAGGAGGGGGGGAGGAGAGGGGGTGGGATGGGAGAAACGAGGAGAGAGAGAGAGAGAGAGAGAGAGGAAAAAAGCTGAGAAAAAAAACAAATTCACCCGCTTTATTCATCGCCCTTTAGCATGATACCGCTGTCTAACCATGGTTACAAAGGAAATAAAAAACACAGGCATTAGCATGTGAAAGGCGCTGGGTCTCTGACTATGCGTCCAGAAAGCCAAAGAGCTCTGATTTCGAGGGATATTTAACCTCCATTCAGACAGCAACAAAGGCCTGGCTGAGAGCAGTGGTTCAGCCTGATTGGGGCTCAGGGGGGAGGGATGGGGGAGAGGAGGGGACAGGCAGGATCACAGACCTCATTTGTTCCCCCTCTTTACTTTAGCCTGTCTCTATTCCCACTGAAGAGCAGCATTTCCTCTATACTACCAGCCCCCCTCCTCTTCCCGCTCTCTCAAAGTTGTAAATGTATGACCTGAAGAATAAATTGGATGGGAAGGAGGCGAGGAGGCAGCACAGAGAGGAGTGATACATCTCTATCATGTTGGGTGACCTTTATTTACCACGCATTGAGCAACGTTGTTGTCTGTGTTATGTGTCTGCCTCGCTTCCCTCGCTTTAAATGTCCCCAGTATGGAATTTGTGGACGTGATGGAGGTCTGCGTGTCTTCAGCCCTTCCATCAACTCAGCCCTACCCTTGCTCTCTGGCCACCCAGCAGGGCCCAGCCCAGCCCAGCCTGTTTGTGTATCATAGAGAAACTGTTTGCTTTCCTGCGCTGATCAAATAAACAGACCATGTCTTTGGGGGCGGGAGGTTGGAGGAGTGGTGTCTGTGTGTTGTTTAGCTCTCTGGGTGTAGATAAGGAATTGTTTGATGGGGTAGAGAGAGAAACGAGAGCGATTTAGGTCAGCTAATCTGATTTACACAGAGATGGTCTGGCCATTGCAGGGAGCAGTAATTACATAGAGGGATTAGAAGCCCCCCAAAGCTCCTAACCTACAGAGAAGAGAGAGGGGTGGAGGCTTTAAGGCCTGAGAACTGCTCGAGTATGTTACTGCAGTAACAACAGCTTGAGCAGTTCTCAGTACAGATTAAAAATGGCTGAGATTGCGCTCAAAACAAAGGGGGCATTTGGCTAAAGAAGTATTACTTAGCTTGTTTACATGCATTTACATCTGTTGCTTTGATCCCACAATTATCAGAATTTGTTTTCTGCGGCCAAATATCACAGTTGTGTCTGCCAGAGAATCCGGCAGTACCAGCTGATGTTATCATTTTAGTCATTTATCATGTTTTTTTTTTCTTAGGAACTTGTTTACAGAGTACACAGCATAAAAATCACGTTACATTTCCTTTGCTCTGGATCACCCACTGTCAGTGCTGCAGCTTCTATGTATTTGAGTGTATTTGAGTGCTTTGCGTAACACATAATTTGCAGATTGATCACTTTTAGCCTTTACATTCTGTACACAATTAGCAATTTTTCCATGTTTCTGCTAGGTACACAGAGCAAATATTCCACGCTTCTCTCGTTGCCATTTGTCTGTGTATTTAAAATGCACAGCTGAATAATTGCACTGCCAGAGTCATTACTTCATCCACAGGAATGACTTGCACGCTTGGCTGCTGTTTCTAGAGTGTGCTTGGCTAATCCACTCATTGCTTTGTGCATTCAGTGCTGTGAACCATAGGGCACCCGCTTGGATGCCCGTGCATAAATTACTGCCATGGAACATAAAGTGCTGGGAGGATTTTCCTTAACGATCGCCAACGCTTTAAACGCTTCTGCTTCAACAGTCGATACTGCTCAGCCCATTCAATTATTCAGCGGCCCGTCCCTCATTAACAAAATCCTGACCTTGACATGTCTGCCCTATTTCTCTCCCCTGACAGACTCAGCTCTTCAAACGACTCTGTTTGCTCTGATATTGGCTAGGAAATCCATGCATATTGATAAGTTGTTTGCAGTGTAATTGAAAATGTCAGTTATGAGGCTTGTGCAGGCAAAGGTCGGCCCCAAGAACAAAAGCTGACAGGATGCTATGTATGGAGCTTATATAGCTTGGGGATAAAGTAGAGTAAGACCATGGTAAAGACAATTCTATTTAATGCACAATTTATATCTTACTACTTGTATGCTTACAATGTGCCAAAAGGACTTGTTAAAACCAAATGTTTTAAGCCAGAGGTAATTACATGAGTCTGCTCTCCATTTTTATAGTTTTATGGATTGGTTTGTGGTCACTTGATTGAAATTCTAATCTGTTTCCAAAGGTCAAATTGTTCATCATTCATATCTCATGGTCTGGGTAAACATCCATGGCTCAAACATTCGATAGGACTTATGAATATGCTCATTAAAATTGGTAACCAGCCATCTCAGGAGGAGTCACAGGTGTCCTCTGGGTGCTGTCTTATCTCAGGGACGTGTCGTACCTTGTGCATCAGTGACGTTATGTGTCACTCAAAAGCTGCTGGCTCTGGATCTCAGAGCCCTATAACCGCCACAATCTGACCGTCTTAATCTGCTCCACAGGGGTGAGATCTGAGGTTAAAGTGCTCGCCACTATTTCTACATAAACAAAGATTTGAACCTCAATCCCCGGGAGCCTCAGCTGGCTGGCCGACAGGCCCCCACCCCTGCCATACCCCATCCTCCCTGCAGGCAGAGTGGTGACTGCCTGCTGGTTCTTTAATCGATTGCTAATGGGTTCAATTCCATCGTTGAGGAGCTGCTTGGAACCTGGCCCTGAGACTGAATGAAGTGGAAATACCATTTGCAGCTTTATGAGCCATTATACTGCAGCGAGAGACCTCTATTCGGCATGCTTCATAGCGCTGCAGAGAGTTTTGCACCACTGCTTGATGGTTTTTCTTACGCCGGCTCCTACTGCTTTCGTCTCAGTGCTCTCCATTTACACTGTGCCCCAAAGCATTTACATCCATTCAATCTACAACAAAATAGCTTTGCTTTGCTGCATTTTTCACAAGACTTGATGTGTAGGGTAATTACCATAGTGTATCTCCCTTGTACACATGAGGGCCCAACATTCATTTCATCTTTAAGATGAGATATTATTCTTTTTTTTCAATCAGTAGCAGTACCTATAGATCTGCGTAACTCCAGAACTTGTGGGATCACTGTGTCTTATTACTTAGAGCGATGAGCATGCGGTTCAGGCAACATAAAATATGTAAGCTTTGGATAAGTTATGAAACTGCAGTTGTTGTGTTTTATTGCAGTACTATGTTTCCACCTTGTGTAGATGTTGCGGTAAGAGAGGTTGTGCTTCATACTCAACTCTTCCCAGTTTACAGATCTGCCCAAAATTCTGCAGTGCTCTTACGAGCTTGCTCTGGCTGAAATGCAAAGCTAAGCAGCCAACACTGCTCTACATTTCACAGCCAGTCCCAGCAGACATGAGCTCTTTGAAGCATTTCTGGGCCAGGGATATAAGTCTTGTTTGTTCAGTACTTCTAGAGAAAAAAAAAAAAAAAAAAAACTGGAGAAAAATGTAAGCTATTTTTTTTTCTTTCACTACAGCAGAGAGTAACATTCTTTGACGTCTCAACAGAACGCCTTGTATTACAGCACTCGCCGCCAGATGCCTTGATAGAATCACCCATGTCAAACAGGAAGAGAAATAAATGCTTCATTGAACTAGAGCTTAGCTTAGTGATGGTAGGAGCAAGGAATAGGAGGGGTGAGCAGGCTGCTGTGTGGGTGTCTGTGGGTGTCAGTTCACTTGCTAAGGGTTATTCTTAACCCTAAGCACTTTCTTAGATGTGGTGTGAATAATTAGTGTGCCTGGCCTAGATAGTCTCATCAATGGATATCTAATCTTCTAAAGAATAGTAAAAAGAAAGCCGTAATCAAGGAAGCAGACGGTTTTGGTAGCCGACCTTGTGCCAGCAGTTGCAGCAGGGTACAAAGCGCATGTTTGTGTTTGTTCTTTCAGGCTCATCTTCCAGTGCCAAGTGGAGTATGACAGGATTTACATGCAGGTTCCTAATCTCTGTAAGCGAACCTGTTTCGGGATGTAATTCACATGGTATGTCTTTTGATTCGGATTAGTCTGGGCAATCCTCTTACCCGTGGCTCAGTATAACTTATCACTGACAAGGCCGTCTCGTGGAGCAGTGCAAATCCTCATATCCACCCCTCCCAGACTTCCAACTCTTAATTCTAATCTGTCCAAATCTGATCTGAGACTTTAACTTCCAAATACCTCTTGAAAGCCAGAGCTCAAGCTGAAGTTCATGCAAGGGCTTTGGATTACATAAATTGAGGTTAGGGATTTTCAATATGGCCTTATGTTTGAGAATAGAGCAGGATTTGGATGTAGGTTGTGGTGGCAAATCTGCTGCATTTTATCATTTTTTTGTCTTTACTGGTGAATCTTAAATAAAGGGACCATTACTCATGTTTTACCCAATATCCGTTTGGAATTGATTATGTACATTTGGTTGGATTTACATAAAATAAGTTTTTCTGAACCCCCACAATATATTTTAAACATTGTCCTTCTTTTGTGAACACACATCATTTTTTTTTAATTGTTGGTTAGAAAAAGTTTTCTGAACACTTATACTTTACTAGAGGATGTGCTTTGACATGAAACTACCATAAAATATTTAAATGTATGAGTCACAATCCTGATCCTTTAAGGTTCTTTATAATTCAATAAACAGGATTTAAAGTAGAGCAGGCATGCTCCACTTTTTCTGCCTCAGCCGGAAGGCCACAACGGGCTCTTATTAAACGTTGTAAGATTATGCCTTAATCTCACTGAACACATGTTGGGTGGAATAAAAGCAATTTTATTTCTGAAACAGTGCTCCACACAGCTCTCCCTCTCTATAATCTCATCCCAGCTTCTGCTACGGAATGAAAAGTCTTGTCTGCATGCCAAAGCTGCTGTGTGTTTTGAGGAGGCTAAGAGATCAAGGTCCTAATTGAGAGTTATAACCCATTAACGTACCTGTGTCTGACTGCACCTGCAGCCCAAAGACAAACTTGGTTCCCAGTCGGAGAGGATTTGGGGGCCGTGTTCTCTGCTCTTGTTGAGACAGTGGTGTGAAGATGACGATAAGCCAAAGCTTTAAATCCCAGACTCAGCTGTCTTATCTGGAGCTGCTGGGCCGTGTGGCATGCTTTAATGGAGGCGGCTCACTGTCTGAGCTTTAGCTACAATCGCATTAAGATTCCCCTTCACCTCAACTAGGCTTGTTTGTTGTCAGTTTTTGATTGAATCTTGTGAATTAAGGTTTCTTCTCGGTTAAAGTCACCCCATGGTTTAATTCTTCCTACTGCTGTGTTCCCAGGAAGAAACAGTCTAATTTAATCTCTCATCATGTGAAAGAATGACAATAATACTACAGTTAATAAGACTCTAAAATGCTGAAAAATAATCAAACTGCTAGTGTAAAACTGAAGATTTGCCTTTTTTGCCCTTTTTGTTAGCTGCAAAGGAACAAAACCTCTGCAGAAAAAGGAATACTTATTTTATCTGCGTGAAATGAATATCAAACAAAGCACAATTTCTTTTAGCATCTCAAACAGAAAAAAAGTGTCTAGTTAACAAAGCTCCTTAACAACAATAATGTTCATTCATCTGTAAAAAAGGCATTGTTTTCTTTGACTGCGTTTTCTTGTCACCCGCAAGTGAGATGTTTTATTCTAAAAGCCACACATGCGCGCAATTTAAATAAAATGTTTTGACAGTGAATAAATGCTTGTTGTATACAGTATACACCCTTACATTAATGTAAAAAACTTAATCAGCAGAAAACTTAAAGGTCAGATTATTGAAATCCATGGGAGAAACATATGCAAAAATTACACAGTAAAATTTATTTTCATAAATTGCAACTATTTTAATTGGTAACATCCGTTATAATCAGATGAAACAGATGTTCCACAAGTGTGTCTAATGAACACTGTCGTCCTTAGCTAGGCCTATTAGTTTTCATTTACTTATCAATCAATGTATCAATCGAATATTATGGTTTTATATATTACTGTTATTGCCAGCTCTTATCTGGATTAAAAGGTTGTACATGCACAACAGCAGAAATTGACAATATTCTCTACCTATTAAAATCATTTGCATAATTTTCTTTACTCAAAAGAGTCTGGGAAATCAGGTGGAAACAATGAGTTGATGTTTCAGTCCGCTGACTGATGATAAAAAATTAATTGACAAAAACCTTTAACTATTTGAGTCAGCAAGGATGAAAAATGTCACTCACTGGTTGCAGCTTCTCAGATGTGAGAGTCTGCTACCGTTATTTGTTTTATTATGTTATAAATTTGAATCTATTTTTGTTTTGGGCTGTTAGTTTGGTAAAATGAGACATTTGAAGATTTCACTTTGAACTGGGAAACTGATGGGCACATTTCACTAGCCTCAGGATTCACAGGGTCAGCTGGCAGCCCACTCACAGCCATAGAGTCGGATGGAGGCAGGTTGGATTGACCTTGCTTCAAAGTGATAGTCTGGTCTGGCAGTACCTCTGGCATTGTTGTGCTTTTGCTATTATCTTCCTACTGTTTATCCCCCCTCCCATCCACTCACAAACACAAACACACAAATGTACATGTGCATGTAGCACACCCATACCCCCAGTGATTCCCAGTCTGTTTACTCAGGTGCCTGCTCGAGCGGTGCAGTGATGAACTCCTGTGCAGACTTTAACACTCCGCTGCCTCTCAGGCAAATGCCAAAACAAATCTTGTCATAATTAGCAGTAATCCTGCTCATTACCGTCTGCTTAATTATCCTATTAATAGCACTTCCTGGGAGAGCTTGTTTGCTACGCAGGCAAATGTTTGTTCCTAAATTAGCAGACAAGAAGACAGCTCCATTGTTCAAACAGCAGCTTTGACAAAGCAGAACAGGCAGGATTAACAGCAGACAGAACGGGCCACAAGCTCATCACTGCTTGGCGCTGACAGGCAGGGAGGAGGCAGCCTGGGCCAACAACAGCACTCTTATCCTGCAAGCTGCTGTGTAATCTACATAGTCAAGTACACACGATCAGCAGAAGCAACTTATCATATCAGAGCTACAGTGTACTATGAAATAAGCATGCATGACAAGAATGGACCAGGCTGCAGGTTAACTAGGATAAATGGTTATTGTACAGTTAATGAACAGTGTTTTTAAATATGTTTGAAGTTTAGTTTTTAATTGCTTTGAACTGAGATAAAGCAGCTATGTTGTTCTTAATAGAATCCACTCAGATGCCTCCGGCCTGAAAGCCAAGAGCATTGCTGGAGCACCCTGCAGACAGCTGCCCAACTAACCTCATTACATTGCAGGTAACAAGACACTAATGCAGACTTACAAGGCTGTGTGACTTTCAAAGGGAGAGTTGTGCCTGCACCCAATCTTGTAAGGTGATAGGCTCATCATTGTAAAAATTGAGTTTTTTGTGAATTGGATCTCTCTTATCCATCCACCCCCCAAGTTTCCAAACAAGACTCTAGAGGAAAGCTTTTAAAGTAAATAAGGCAAGTGCTCATAGCAAGGTGTGGACCAGCCACGCAGAGCTATGCACACTAACCTAAGCAGACCCAACACCTCATGCTTCAGCAGGCCTATATATTATAAATGACCCTCTCTTTTTCCCCCATGCACCAACCCCCTATACATACACAGTGTGCCATAGCTAGAGTAAGCAGAGCCCGGTGTGTGGAGCCTGCAGCACTGTCAGCCCATTGATGTACAACACTCTGCCCTTTGTTCCTTGTACACAAACACACTTTCCACATTAATATTTCACAGGAAATGTACTCCGTGCTTGTGATTTAAAGCCCTTTCTTGTTAACAATGCTGTTTTCTCTATTCTGTTGCACTGAATTATGAAGGCAACTTGTCAAAAAGAAGACGTGCCCATTATATTATAATACTACTGGAGATAAATGATTACTAGCAAGGCACGAGTGACTTAATCCATTGTGTCTCACTGTATTCTAGTTCAAACATTTTCCCTGAGGTTGCACTTGCAGCTATTAGTTAAGAGCATGGAGATGTGCTTAATGTGGTGTGCACACTGTATGTGTGAGTGAGCAATTGTAATGTGTGTGCACATTATGCACATATGCATATCATACATTGCTTTATTGCCAGTGTGTTTTTGTCAGATCTATTTGTCGGAGTGTGAGAAAATGTACAGCACAGCCATGTGATGATGTCGCTTGTTTGTTCTTGTTGTCAGAGAAAAGGCAAGGATCAATGGATTTTCCTTGCAAGAGTGAAACATGACAGACATAACGAAAGCCTTTCATGAGAAATGAATGAATAATTCATAGGCGCTCTCTGGCTGTGCTTTGTTGTGTCTCATACAGATGGGATTACAGAAGGCTAGATCTTGGAAACATATGAAAGATTAATTTGTGATCTGGGACACTGCTTGCTTACAAAAGGACTAAATAATGATTTTACTGAGAGTGGCAGGGATCTGGGGATGGGTGTGATGTGCACAGGGGGCCGGACACAAAGAGCCTGCAGGGAAGACGGTACACAGCACTCAGAATAATGTGACCTGACAGATATTCAAAAACTTTGTGCAAAAAAGTGAACTTCAGCTCTAAAACTGTTCTCTTATTACTTCAATTAAATTGTGTTGGAAAGCAATAAAAACAAAAAGTTAGTGTTGGAATAGCATTGTTAATCTTTTTTTAAGGGTTATTACAATTTGCTTCATGCTTTTTTGCACAGGCAGGTCAGACACATAGCAGCTACAAAACATCTTCCAGAGCTGTCAGTGATTTACTGAAGGACACTTCAGCTGAGCGGATGCTTTTTGAATCCTGGCCCTCCAGCTGAATAACTGTCTTTAAATTAGCAGCCCGCTGCCCGAAATATAACAATGATAGACTGGATGCTCCTGTCTTCATAGTTGCTGAATGTAGCATTAGGGGGTTGACTGAAAATAACTCCTATCTTTTGAAAAGAGCCCTCCAATAATTCACCAGGGAGTATGAGAAGCTGTTGTCTGATGACTCCCAGATGGCAGAGACTCTAGGGTGGCAGTGCTTGTTGTTTTTGATGAGCTGTGCATATACAAAAGCAAAACATCTGGAGCCGCCATGTGGCCTCTCCATTTGGCCAACCCCATACCTCCCTGAGCCAGATGCACCCAAACAACTGTGAGCTAAACAGCATGAATGATTCATACAGGAGTGAGAGGCACTGCTCACACCAGAGACCTGCCAGCCACTTTGATTGGAAATCTGAAAAAGCTATGAATATGCACGAGACATTAAGCTTGGGGATGATTTGTCAAATGATCTGTGTCTTACCAACTCAGAGAATGCTCCTGTGGTTTTTCTGATTGAAAAAATAAGAAAATTTTATGTCCAATTGCCAGAATCATTAAATTATTAGGACATGTAAGTAGCAAGGTGCTATAGAAAAGTGACAGTGGCTCAGTACTAGATCACAGGCAGTGTTTAAGGAGAGGGATTCACACCTGCTCTATGACTCGGTTGGATCAACTTAATTAAATTTTAAATTAGGGATATTTTGCATCTAATTTCAGACCATTTATGCAGGTATCTATCTGTGAAGTTGGTCAAAATGAACTGACAGTTGCACCAAAAGTCGTCTTTCAGCCCAATAAAAGTGTGTCCGCCTTTTTTTTTAATCTGCAAACCTCAGTTACTTGATATCGCATCAAAAGAGAAGTGTAATTTTTCAAATTTGTTTTCATAATATTAAGAAATTTCACACTTGTAGTATCATACTAAAGGGACAGATTACAGAGTTTTTGGAGACACGTTTATAGAGTAACTGTATTGTAAATGCATAATGTAGCAAATGTGAAGAGTGACTCATTTTGTTATATAAAATGTTACTGGACTCAGCAGTGGACAAAACCTAAAGAAGTGCAGAGAGTGTGGAACAAGTCTGGTGATGCCACATTTAGAACTTACTTTGAACACCTGTAGTGAAAAAAGTATGTGTAAGGCTAAGAAACTTTTCCTTAACAATGTAAAGCAAATTGGTACAATATATCATTTATTATGTTATTTAAAGCAACAGGAACCTGCTCATTCACACTGTGGGATCTATAGAACATGAAGTGAGATCCACACATTTGTCCTTAGACTTGAGCTGTAATCCAGTGCAACAGAAGTATAGAAATGCACCTCTTTAAAGAAAAAACACAACATAGGTGTGATGAAATATTCATTTTGGTACTTCATTTGTTTTGATGAGGAGAAAAGAAAATTTGATTACTACTAGTTTATTTTGGTATATTTGGCAAAACCAAACTTTATTACCAGATCCTCTTATTTAAAAAAAATGAAGCTTTTAAACTGTAGCCCATGTTCTTCTGCATCTCTTTACTTTTATTGTTTTCTTACTTAACTTTTTCTTTTTTCTGTTTCTGCCCCATCAATGTTACTCATACTTTCTAATTATTTCTTTGAAATCTTTGATATGTGTTATCCAGAGTGCTACTGAGGCAGTTACTCAGTAAAATCAGCATTAAAATGAGTTTAGATATCATTTCCTAGAGGAATCTAATTATAAAGGAAATGAATCATCTCAGAATTGCTCATTAAGGCATTTTATAGGTAAATATAGACCAATGAAGTGTTGTTTGCAGACAGGTGATGTAATGACGAGTTTCAGTGATGAGGTAGTCACCGTCTGTAAACAGACCAATACACATGGAGAGCTGCTGAAGCGGCTCTGTAGAGGAATGTGGCATTAAAACTCTGACAGCATTTTAGACTCAGCACTCATGCAACTCACTGTCTAATGAGATGAGCTCTCACTGCTAATTAACCAATCCATAACTCCCAGTGCTCCATTCATCATTACACAAACAGTATTTCGAACAAGCCACCAGTATAATTTTATAAAAGACGAGTCATTGCTTTTTTGCAAAGTAGCTGGTACAAAAAAACTACTTAAGGTTTTGTGATCACAAGTAGAAAAGTTCTAAAATAAGTGTAGCTGCATCGAGAACACGTGTGAGGCACATTAGATTTCTTTTTCTCAAACCTCACGGAAGTGGTCACGCACTGGTGGAATGTAACCAAGTACATTCACTCAAGTACTGTATTTCATTTCAGTTTGCACTTGAAAGATGTTTGCACTTGAATTGAATTTTATTTTATTTTGTTCTTCTACTCCACTTTATTTAAGCAGAAAATCATCAAAATTGGACATTTGGCACTTAAAGTATATTTTTATTGATATTGTTTAGTACTTAAGTTAAAAAAGAGTTTGAATTCAGGACTTGTAACAGATTATTTTACACTAGTATTGCTACTTTTGCTGATGTCAAAGATCTGGGTGTTTCTTTCACCACTTCGGTCAGGAGTCAGAGATATATCAACACCAACAGTGTCACCTACATATAGTGTATATAATGCGATCCAGTTCAGCAGCCCTGCATAAATACCTTGTTAGTTAAGTTGTAACTCAAGACCTCTGATGTCAAGTGCTGGCTCTGGTCTGTGGAAAAGAAACTGTGTAACAGGTTATTTGCATGTCCAGCAGGAAAGTTGTTATTCAAGTGGTCATTTGAGACACATTCTTAATGCGTTGTAAACTGCAGTGAGATCTAGATACACTACATGGAAATACAAGACACTACTTCTATAGAGGGCCAAAGTTTTGATGCATTACCTTTTGAAAAAGTCTGTTTATTTTCATCGCCTCTTCTGGAAATCTGCATTTACATGGACAATACTTTACCTTGCATGTGTCTTAGTGAGTGGTCAGACCTTGTGATGATGCAGTCTAATCTGTCTCATGGCTTTGACTTTGATTCATAATCCAGTTAGTAAAGCCAGCCACCTCTGTTAAAAGAGTTTTGTATGTCCTCAGCTGTGACCTCTCTGTGTTTTGCCACTCTGGGAATTTAATTCAGTTTACTAAGGCCAATTGCAGGCCTCCTTTAAAAGGCATAGCAACAATTAGCAACTTATATTCTATTTCCTGCAGGTTAGCAACAGTGATTATTTGTATGACTGTTATTAACCCACGCTTTGGCATAGCCAGTGATCATGCAGGGAACGCTCATGTTAATTATACATTTACATGGACACAAATTACTAATTTACTGTAAAGTAATAATATGATCGAGGCACAGCGTCACTAATAACAACAGAATTACCCAATGGTCTGAGTTCATAGCAATTGTTTAATAGCTAGGTCAATATAAGGAAGATTGTGTAATACCA
>JAPZDY010000023.1:15721365-15732145 GCA_029783645.1 Ctenochaetus hawaiiensis
GTAAATGATGTTTATAGCACACAGAGAGATCATTCGCCTAGGGAGATCTCATGATCTGCAATTTTACACTCCGCTTAGTATTTGACCCAGTGGCTAATATTTCTCTTTTTTGAGCTGAATGTAACAACTTCTTCAAGGGACGAGGTCTCAAAGGTAACACAGACAAAAAATGGGAAGGAATCACTGCTTTAAAATAAGTGAGTTTCTTTCATTATTGGTATCTTACTCTGATTTGCAGGGTTAAATTTCATTATTACCCAGCTTTTTATAAGCTTTCAAAGCCTATTGAGGACACTTTGGTAATTAGAGGTTTATACATTAACGCTCTTTTCATAATTATTGACTATATACAGAACTGTTGGGAACTTGGCCAAATGTGACAGAATGCCAGATGGATGCTGTTTGCTAGATTTTGCTCACATTAGATCCCTATAGTGTACAGAAAGAGCAGAGTTTTGGTACTCCTTAGGTTCACCCATTCACTGTGAAAAATAAAGCCGTCTTTAACTTGTTTCAGGAACAATTAAACAGAAAACACTATAAGCAAATTGAGCATCAGACTCAAGCACACCAAAAGATAAGCAAAAGGAGCATGAAATCTGCAGCTGCGGGTGACAATCTCTTGGTTGCAGCCTGCCTGTCGGTTTGTGATATTTAAGAAGATGTCGAATATTAGATATTAGATCTCAGATGTTAATTTCTGTTTTTTTCTTTAATGTAATTTTTCTTGTTGAATACTGAAGCCTTTTAGAAAATTTAAATCAAACAATATGAAATGGGACAACAATTCTTTGATTAAACTGTTATAACTGTTATAACTCAGACATTCAACTAATGCCAGGAGCTTAAGAGCAGATATTACTTTGGATTTCATCACTAGCGAAAAAAAAAAAATGGTTGGGAACCACTGATCTGAAACATTTATGGATTTTAAAAAAACACTGATAAATACAAAACAGCTAGCATAAAGTTTAAGTATATAAGTCAACGTAAGACCTAGAGCCATGACTGCTGAGCAAAACAATTGGGGTTGGCAACTTAAATCAGCTAAGTAAGGCGTAACAGACCCAGCATTCACACTTATCATCAAGAGACTGTAAACATCTCTGACAGGACAAGCTTGGGTCTGCCTCTATCATTGCTGAACTGACTGGGATTTGCATAGTCCTTGAAAAGTGCAAATGCATGTGCACAAATAAACTTCAATACATACACATAGACTGAGACTGACACACACCACCAACGTGACCCCTCACTGCTCCTCCAGGGAGCGATTTCTCATCTCACCTTCAGAGTGAAAGGCGTTCGTATTAGCTCACATTTACTGCAGCTTGGAGAGAAGCGTGCTCCCTGACAGCAGAGCAGAGATTTACCACATCCAAATGTGTGCCACCTGTCTGCCCTGTCTGTCTGACACCAGGGCTGCTACCCAAGAGGAGCCATTAGACATCTCTGCCACTGTCTCAGCTCTCACTGTGCTGGACAGATGACATGTGCTAGCTCAGGTAATATTACATATCATGTACTTTTCCTTTTAGTCCCATAATAAAGTAAGAAATAAAATTATATATTGCAACGCTTCACAAACATTTTGATGATCTAAGAAAACGAACTGCCACAGAAGCAGAATGTCCTAGCAAAAGGACACCGGTGTTATATGTGTCAGAAACTTGTTAGTAATGTAGTTGCATGGTCGCATGGGGCGCTGTGGAGGGACAAGTCCCACTGGGAGACAGATGGCAGTGGCCACAGAAGTACGAGCCGTGTGCTGGCTTTGCACATTCACTGTAGGGCCTGATCTCAACACCTCACCCCTTTCGATTAATCAACCTGCCTTGGTTATTTAAGGCCCCTGATTAATCATGCAGGATAACTGAGGTGATAGATTAGGGTTAAAGAAAAGTTTGGGCATTTGTAGCTAAAAGGGTTTATACAGGGTTAGTCTGGCACTACAGCCAACAATCATCTGACCAGAAGGCTGCAATTATGGCTTAATAACCTTTTCATGTAATAAATTTGTATATTGATTGCCGAGACAAGTTCTCTTTGATCATCAATAGGAATGTTTTTTTGTTTTGGTTTTGTTTTTTTTTTGGCCTGTGTGCTCATACACATAGAAGCTTTCAAATTTTTTTATGCCATAGACCCCTACATAAGTTAAGCCCATGACTGGCCTCCCCCCTTTTACAAGATGTCTGTAAAAACTAAATGATGATACTCCAACAATTGCAAAAAATCTTACAAGTTTTACTTGTCCAAGAGCTCTTCAATGTTTGCAGCTGAGCCTCTGTCTGTTGGGCTGGTGGTTTGCTAAACAGGTCTTAAAAGTTTTTGTTTAGTATAGGTTTGCTTGTTGGTTAGCACTGGCTAGAAGTTAGCAAGCAAGCTACTAACAAGCAAGCTAACAGATGCACAAGGTACCAGGTCAACACTGACAGCTCATGATTTGAAGAGTGATGTTTTGGCTAGCAAGCAGAAGATAGATGAGCATACCGATAAGAATTTCAATATATTTAATTATATTTTAAATAATGAACATGATTATAATAGTATTTCACTTTTCTATATTTACTTTTTGTTTTTTCTTATGTTTATTCTTATTTGTACAGGCCCTTCTTGAGAGCTAAAGAGGGCCATGGCCCCCACTTTGAAAACTTTGGTATAAGTAGATAAATCAAGGTCAAAGAATGGACCTACGTTATGCAGTGGTTATGCAGAATTGTTCATATGGGTAGTGCCCTATTCAAATTCACTATAAAGAAACCTCACAATATCTTTTTTTAATGTTTTTTTTTTTAATCAGAAGTGGTGTGAGTGTTAATTTAGTCTGATGGGTAAGTGAGGCAACAGGAGACCAAGAGCACTGCTCTTCAGGCCTCTTCACTGGTAATTTCACTGCTGTATGTGAGAGGATATGCATCCATCAACACTCAACACCTCAACACTTGCAATTGGCTGGGACTGGGGGAATGTGAGGGTGTATATGTGTCTCTCTACAGCTCAGCAGAACATTGGCATTGAGTCTGCACTAGAAGCAATCAGAATAACATTTGAGTCCCTCACTATATGAATGGTGGCTCATGTATAAAGTTGAGAGAAATCAAGGCTGCAAATGCTTGTGTTTATGAAAACGTATTTCATTTTTCATTATGTGTCAATAAGAGGCTCTTTTAAGTAGAAGGTCTATCAGTGTAATTACAGCATTGGGTTGTAGTGAATAGAGTGGGTCTTGTTCATGAGCAGCTATTCCTTCTGCACTGAAATAACAAGTCCTTGGTTTGCTAATGAGCGTCTAAAGTGAGACAGTCTGGTGTGCTGTTAAATGGCAGAGAGAGCCGTGAGGATCTTATTCTAACACTTAAAGCTGACTTGATCTGCTGTCTTTACTCCTGCCAGCTGCTCTTTGCACTGACAGACATGAGCACATTTCTTGGAAAGAAGATTCTAGTTGAGCCATTTACATGCCAATCACACCGAAGGGGTCAACCAAACACCCCCCAACCCCCACTCCCGAGGGGACAGCAGGCTCTCACAGACCCTGCTCGTCATGCACTGTGGGTTTCCAGATGAACTCTGCCACGTTTGTGTTGATGTAGGATCATTTGAGCATGTCAGCGCACGGCGAGTACACCACGTCTATAAGGGGCCACAGTTAAATTTACACTAATTAATGGGGCTGAACTTTTCAGGCAACGCATAGCTTTCCAAGCAGTAGGATACAATTCTATATTTAAACTGTAGATGCAGCAGGGTTATTTACAGCTGGGAACATTATCCAACACATTCTCATTTTGCTGAATCCAAATGAAAACTGCCACCTGAGTTCACAGATTGGGAAATTCAATGGATTTAAATGTTATGTGCAAAATTTAATCTTATGGCATGTTGAGGTGGAATATAATAGTTCAGAGGACTAGAGTTATGGTTAAACATTCAATAAATAAGCTAACTTTATCAACAGAATGTGAAGACAAAATAGTTTTGACAATACATCTATATATTATCTTGCAGAGGTATCTACTGAAGTTAGCGTGCTAACCAGCTAGCCCTGGTCCATCCTGTTTCAAGCTTAATTATGCAAGCTTAATAATCTATTTTCTGTCTTCTGTCTTATCTTTCTGTTTGTCTAGATATGCAGATATACATAGATACACAAATATATATGGATATAGAGATGTATGTGAATAGACAGATATATGTAGATACATAGAAACATGTAGGTTTGGATATAAATATATAGATAAGAGGATATTTTGATATAGTCAGGACACCCAAGGATACTGTGACATCTCACAATACCAGTCTAATCTGAGCTAACACTCTTAAACAATGTAGCACCTGATTGTTGGCTTATCCCAGGACCTGTGGTTACTGAGGCCTGTCATCCAGCCGGTGCCTTGCCCTCTTGGGGCTTTAGTGAAGCACTACAGCTGAGAAGGGAAAGGGGAACTGCCTGCTGAGAGGGGTGGAGTGCACAGCAATGCAGGGGTGCTGAAATTTGTGCTCTCATAAGACTCTCTCCCTCTCCCCTTCTCAGCGGGGCCCTGTTGCCACCTCCCCCTCAGCCTTTCTACCACCGCTCCTCCCACATGACAGAGGAGCCGACAGAGCAGCTGGGGTTTAGGGATACTTGTCAGCAGGACGATTGTATGTCCTCTGAGTCTGTCCCCTGTCTGCCTCATAGCCATGTCGACTGACAGCCAGTATCAGCTGATTATCGCCACTGTGGCAGTAAAAGAAACCCACTTTGGCAGTGACAGGCTTATGACCTGCAAGACATGCTCATATTGAGTAACCAACACTTCATCTGGAGGCTCAGGGTGTGTTACCCTAGCCTTGAGAACACACTACTGGGCAGATAGTCTGACACATTAGCAATCTGTTTAAGGTTAAAGGATCAAATCATAGCCACAGTCATAAATTGCATCTGTTACCTGTACAAGATGTTTATGTGTATGAACGCTGTAATTGACCTTTATTGCTTTCTAGATACACAGAGCAGAGAGGTTACACCAGGCTAAATGAGATCCTAATCATATCTACAAATACATGTCTAATAGATCATTAACCAAAAGGTTTACTCATCATTAAACTGGTGCTTTGCTATGTTTGAATAAGTTATATTGCTGACTGAAGGCAAGTGTGGAAATGACAGCATATGAGCAAGGCACTCAGAAAAGTTATTTTAATCCCTCCTGACCAGTCGTGCTTGGTGTTTGTGTATTTTGAGAATCTCTGAGAGGTTAGCACCCCCTGCACTCAGAGGCTCAGACAGACTACTGGTGTCTGGTATCAAGCTGAATTAAAGCTATGTCAACACATTCAGTCAGTCAGGCTTACATTACAGAGGCCCACCATTCGTCTCTTATCTGAGGCACAGACACAAAGTCAGCTACACTGCACGTGCACACACGCACTCACACACACACACACACACAAGATATTTCACTGTTTTCTCTCTAAATATATTTTTGTGTTGAAATTTAAATGAGTTTGGAAATCTTTCTATTGTTTGCTGTGAGGACGTGCTTGCCTTGTTTACAGTGCCCAATGATTAGAAAGCTCTGAAAGATATTATTTATGGATGAAATCAAATTTGAAGTCTCATTATTGTACCCAAAAGCATCTGCATGGGATGAAATTACTAAAAATAAGTTCTCAGGGTTGTGTGCTGGCTAAAGTATTGTTCTTGAGTGGCAGCCATTGTAACTGCTCCATCCCGACTGAGTGTGTTATTGTGTCACCAGCCCCGGGGCCTTCGTGCTGCAGACTAACAGTAACTGACTAGCTGTGGCTTATGCTGTTATTTAAAGAAGGCTGGTCCATCGGGAGAGGCGGACTGTCGCCTGCCTGCCCGCATGGTAAAGTCAGCGTGAATGAGGCTACGTTGATGTTGTCCTCAGACTCCTGTTGTTCTGTTGATTGCCTGTGTGTGCGGCTTGTTAGGCTGCTGAAAGCATTGTGTTTAGCCCCAGAGATGGTGGCTTGAAGGTGACATCTGTCTGGGAGGTAGAGGGGAGAGGAGAGGGAGAGTGCTGCGCCATGCTGCTATAAATACGCAGCGGCCGTGACAGCTCACAGAGGAAGCAGCTGAGAAGAGGAGCTTTGCTATGCTGCATACCTCCTAGTGACCCTGTCACTTCCACAGAGGTCTTAATTATTCTGCACTGGCAGCTCCCCTCTGCTTACTGCTGAAGCTGTGACACACAGGGGCTTGTCAGAGGAAAGGGCCACACCGTTCTCTTTTACATACTGCACCCACAGAACATGAAAACAGCAATTTGGTTCAGTGTATAAACAAAGTAGTCCCTTTACAAATTTGTCATTTAGGTTTTAAATTGGTATGTACGTCAGCACACTTTTTTGCAGCCTGGTGCAATTTATCCTGCAATTATTTTGTGCTCACTCCTGAGACTGCATGATGACACACATATTTTGTCCTCTTTTGGCTCAAAATTACTTCTCTGGCTTTGTAACTTCAAATGTTTTCTGATATTGCAATTTCATATTATTTGTTCCCCCCTCTATTTATTTGTAAATACCTATTACTCATGATTACATCAATTTACTCTCACAAGCTCTTTCTTGTTCTGTGTTTTGTCCCAAGACATGTCACCGGAGAAATGAGTCAGTTAGATATGTAGTTTCTAATCTTATACTCAGGGTTGCAGTCCATAAAACAAGTCATATTTTAGCATAGTGTGAATGACCTCTGTCACCCTGTGAATGACGCTGGTGGCTTTAACGGCCGGTTCTGGTATGGAGGTACATCTTTATCACCTTTGCAGGCTTAATGGCAACTTATAAACGGGGCTAGTGTTTCCACACTCAGGTTTCAGTGCGGTCAAGGTCACAGACTAGTTCCTGTTACACGTGCAAATACTCACGCACATACTCAACACTGACTCACACATAAAGTATACTGTGCACACATTAACATTTTAAATGTCTTTTTTTGTGTTTTTTTTCTGAGGAAGAACAAAAACATTGTCCAGTAGTTGAAGTTTTATTTGTCTGTTAATCTGATTTAAAGCATCTCATAAAAACACTCTTCTCATCCTTGTACATCACAACACCAGGCAGCCCTTCTGCTGCGTTTTTCAATTTTGATCCACATCGCTGGCAAGATAAGTTCCCCTTACTCACCCTGAAATAATTCCTCATGTTGTTCCTGCAGAGCCATAACCAGCATTCTGCCCTGACAATGACTGATACTGTTGTGTTGCCTTTATCTGGGCCCAATTGTGCGCTTATGCATGAGTGTGTGTGTGCGCGACACTAACTGGCACCAGTGGATAGATTACCTAATACAGTCCAAGCACGTTATTAGACCCCAGGGCGCTGGCTAAGTCACTCTGAGTTCTGTTTCTGGCCTTTTAATTATTCATCAAGGTATTGCCTGGGATGTAACCTCAATTACTGTGGGCTGCGGGGCCAGGTCACGTGTTGTTAACACTGCGCTGTGATCAGAGCCACCACAGGGAAGGCTGCCAACGGGAAGAAGTGCTCTGTGGCTTGGCACTCCACCCACCACCACTGATTGGCTCACATTTAGTAGGATGCTGGCTGCACTGAGGGCAGGGAGGGGGAGGGGCATTCCTCAGATTCCCTGTATCCACAATGGGGACAGGAGGATGGTGTAAATACTGTAAATCAAAGCTTGATTGGTGTGATCAGCGTGGTGTGAGCAGCCGTATGAGGCTGAAGGAGAGGGGGGAAGGGGGAAGGTAGGAGAGGAACAGCTGAAGGTTTTAATGAGCCAAGAGAGTGAGATGTGAGCTCTCTCTTGGGCCCACCTGTAGTGGGCAGACAGGCTGTGCACCTGCAGTCATGGAGCCCTCAGCACACAGAGCAGAGGGGGAGAAGGAGAAACTGGCAGCCCCGCAACACTTGACAGAAGGACACAGGCATGAGAGGCTGGTCTGATTTGAGTGGCTGGAAGGTGCCAAAACTAAGGACATTGTGTATTATTGTCTATCTACCTGTTTTAGTTTTGTCATTTTCAAATTCAGTTATCATCTCACCTTTCATTCATCGTATTTAAAAAGAAAAATGGGAGACTTAAATTAATTTGACATTTCTGCCTCTTAATTTTCAACTTTAATAAGGTATCTGCATTTCCATTTGTGCAGTAATGTCCATAAAGTCGAACAGCCAGAGCTGAATTTATGTACCTCTATCAGGTTTGGTGAGAGTGATCAGACATCCCATTTCTCAGCAGATTTGTGGCGTTCATGTGTGGCTGTCCCCTGTGCCTGCGTTGCTCTGACAACCATGCCATGCATATCCAGGTAGTGATAATGAGAGCTGCTGTCATGGCGATCTATGACTAACAGCAGTTTCACGCTGTGTTAAATCAGGCCTGCTGCCTTGTTAGAGTCTGCTCCTCCAGGCCACGCCTACCTTTACCATCCAATAACAAGGACTCCAAATCCCACAAATTAGATTGTAGTGAGATGGTTATCAGAAGGAGATAAAGTTACAGATATTTTTAATGGCAGTGTTATCCACAATCACTCTCACGATAGCAGAAATAATCCACTGTTGTTTGATGTTTTACTGAAGTGATTAAACATGACAGCTGCCAATTCTGCTGCTATGAACCTTGTGCCCTGGTTTAAGATACAGTATACTCAACATCACTGTAATGACTGTAATAATTAGTAATTGATTAATGTTTTCCAGCTTTCTCAATGTAAATGCTAGCTGTTTTTTCTTTTGTTTTCTTGTTTTTTTTACACTAAACTAAATATCTTTGGGTTTTGGACAGTTGGACAAATAAAAAGAGCAACTAGAAGACTTCTTTAGGAACACTTTAAATGTACCTTTAAATGTAGCTGAGATTTGTATTGTGTCTTTGACAGAGTTTAAAATTTAAAGGCGTCACCTAGAATCTTAAAAAAATTTAGAAAATGCATTTTTCTAAATTTATGACAATTTGTAAATTAAAAAGTTATGACTGCCATTAGTGATTTTTTTAATCAGTAATTAATCTGTGGATAACTTTTTCTGTTTAAGTTACTAACATTTTATTCTGAAGAATGATAAATAAATCTAATCACACTTAAGTAAAAACCATGTCCTCAAATTGCTTGTGTTCAGTTCACTATCATAGAAAAGCTCTAAACTTCATATCATCATATCTGCATACAAACTGTTTTGTCTGAGCTAAAACTACTCTGCAGTCGGCGACTGTATTGCATTTCACCCAGAGGGGACGAGCAGATGTCCCAGGGAAGTGCTACTAGAGCTCCAGGCAACCTTGTCCTCGGGAGAGCCAGCAGACAGGAAACAGCTCCAGATGGGACATCCTGTGTCATAAATATTGTGTGAACTGTATTGCCAATAATAGCACATACTTGTGCTATTCTTCCAAGTAACCTTGACCACGGATTTACAACACAGACATAAATTGCGGTGAATGATTTTGAAGCGGTGCAAGTATTCAGTGGAACACATGAGCAAAGTTTAGAGTTGTGCCCTTTAAATAAAATATCATGTTTAATTATTTTTTTCCCTTTAACTGTATGGAAGTAGACTTAAGTTTCATTATGTTACAGAGTGATTATAATCACTTGTGTCTACATGAAAAAAGAAGCATGTTAATTTGCTATTCCAACAGCTCCTCTTCCTTATTAGTTTTTTATCTGGATGTTTAATTATGTCTTCTCTCTAAATGCCTTGTTAAGATAATGTACTAGGTGTTAATTAACCAGCTTGCACTCCCACTTGTAGCTAAGGTCACGATATTGCTTTGTTCACATTGATCCAGCGGCTAAGCCATAGCCTTCTGCTTTCCATTATGCTTAAACCAGAGAACGCTGAAGTAAACCTACAAAATGAATTCTGGGGCAAGAAATGCAAACGCTGTGCACTGAGTGGATTATCTATAGCTGCAGTCCTGCTGCTTCTCTGGGATAGTGCCTTTTATTATGGAGTGTTTTATTGCTGCCAGGAGTAAAGCTGACAAGGAAGAGGCAGCTATAAAATGAAGCCTCCCATTCTTGGTCGTCTGCCACCGCCTGTGAAAGCTCTGCAGTCTGTATGCATGCATGTTCATCTGTACTGTATGCTTATGCAGGGGATTGATGTGCATTGTGAGCTTGTTTGTTTGTTCAGTTGGTATAAGATGAGAAGCTGAGTTTCTTGAATAAATAAGGCATCAGTGATTACTCATGTGTCTGTGTAATCTATGAGGCTCTGATACCTAATCTGTCCTGTACTTAAATCACAGAGTGCATATAGGAGTTTATGTGTAGAACAGCATCAGAAGGATGTTAAAGAGATGATTCATTTTAATATGCTGCCACATCTTTTTTTGGGCTGACGGAGTTTTGGCTAAAATGAAGCATCACAAATATTTTTCCAGAACCCACAACAAGCTAATGGCACCATTCATAAAAAAAATATATAATAAAGAATTTTTTTTTTAAAATGAGGAAAGCTGTATCTCTTTGAAGTGTGTCTGCTTTTGACCTCATATCTCAATTAGTCTGATACATTAGACTTATGATAGCAGATACAATGTCTCTGGCTGACAGAATATGTGTGTGTGAGGATGAGTGTGTGTGTTTTGCTCATGTCAAGTCCCCATAAAGCAAATCATTAATTTTCAGGGTGAAGACTTATGTTAGGATTAGAATGCATGTAAGTCAATGTGATGTTCTTTGAAGGGAAGGTAGCATGTATGTGTGTGCGTGACATTAGTGTGCATGTGTGTGTGTGTGTGTGTGTGTGTGTGTGTGTGTGTGTGTGTGTGTGTGTGTGTGTGAGTGAGTCA
>JAPZDY010000023.1:15732245-15743239 GCA_029783645.1 Ctenochaetus hawaiiensis
GGGAAGGTAGAATGTTTGTGTGTGCGTGACTTTAGTGTGCTTGTGTGTGTGTGTGTGTGTGTGTGTGTGTGTGTGTGTGTGTGTGTGTGTGTGTGTGTGAGTGAGGCAGCATGCAGATGACCATGTTCACATGCTTTGCAGTTGGGAGCAGCAGAGATCAGTGGAGGCAGCGTGCTGACAGCTTGACCCATTCCAAAGCCCTCTGTCATTACAGGGATCAAACTGTTCAAGGCCACAGACTTTTACTTTTACTTCTCCCATTGAAAAACCACTGCGACCGCCTTCCTTACTCACACAAGTACAGTTACATGATCAGTAGTTTTTAGGACTGTATCGGTGTAATTTTGGCTTCTCAGCATTACTGTAGATATTCCCTATCTTTAGACAACTGCATGTGTGCAAGCATACACGATGCACACTTTAATAGATCTCAGCCTGACTGCAATTCATGTGGAAAACACTCTTTGAGGCTTGAGAGTTGCCCAGCATCTATAATTTTACCCTTGTAAAAAATTATGCAGATGCTCTTTTTTGATGAAATTACTGTATTACTCTGCAATAACCTGCTGAAATTTTGCATATACATATTAAATCTCTTTGACTTTTATGCTCCTAAGAAATTAATATTTCTCCTTGGCTGCATCGCCCTTGGCCAAAAAGTCTCTGGCTTACTCTCATTTGGCATCCTATGCAGGAAAAAATAAAGACTAAGGGGAATAATATAAGTCCCTCAAATGTGTTTTCAAAACAGCAAAGTTTACATATGAGTTTCCAATCATGTCTCATATAAATTACATTTATACACTACAGATTTGTTTTGCTAAATATGTTCAGAAGGAAAGATAATTGCTGGCTGGTTTATGTGCACTAACTGTCTTTCCAGTAAAGGAAGTGCTCCATTTTTGTACTTCACAGAAGTCGTATTGAGGCGGTCAGTTGACACAGTACACATCCTGTCCTTGCGTGGTTAGGTTTAGGCCACTCAAACACTTTGCTTAAGGATAGTAAAAGATTGTGGCTTTGGGTTAAATACTGTAAAATTAGACCTGTTAAATGGCGCATGTCAGCAGTGACCTTTTTCTAGATTTAACCACAGAACCACAAGCTTTTCCCAACTCCAACCAAGTGTTTTTAGTGTCTAAACATAACCATAAAATAATATAATTTTATAGTCATGCTAACAGCTTTGTGAGGTTGTGATTAGACGCAGCAATACTTTGAGCTAAATGCGTACATCAGCGTGCTCACAATGACAATGTTTACACACTGAACATAAACTGGACAAAGTGAATTTTTGACATGATGGTGGAGCTAGTTTAAAAGACAATGGATCACCAAAGTGAGGGACACATAGATGAGAATCAATTTTTAATGAAATCCATCCAATAGTATTTGAGACATTCAGCAGATCACCACAGTCAACAGTAACGATGTTCTGGGGAATTTAATGTCCGCACAAAATTTTAAGCCTAGCCTGTCAGTAGTTGTTCTGATATTTCTGCCTGAAGCAGAATGGTGGGTAGACCGACATAAACATCCCAAGAACCTTACAACTTATATTACTAAAAATATTAAACTGGTTGTCTGCAAATGTTTTTATTATATCCTCATTATGTTGTTAAAAGACCTAATTGGGGCGGTGTTACATTTCTCTCAAGCTATATTTGCTTCTGCTAATTCATGATTTGTACTCATAAATGTAGAGGATACCGTGGCTCTTATGCGATCATGAATGTAGCTTGAAAAATAAGAAACTTCACTGATTGTCATTTAGTCCTCATGAACAATCACCAAAAATGGCAAAAAGTCGAAGTGCACCAGTCTGGTCTTTTTATAACAAGCTCACAGAAACAGATGAACCCCTCAGATGTTCAACAGTAACTTGGGCAGTATATTGCAATAATACAGTAGGTTACATGTGTATGTATGTGTTTTTGTGTTTATGTTTTATAACAGAGGGAAAAGGAAGGTGTCTGTTGCAAGAAAGCATGTTTTCTCTGCTCCCTCCTTCTCTGATTACTGCTGTTTTGGCAGCTGACGCCCAGTAATGGAGACCTGGCTGTCAGGGAAATTTGTAGCTGTCTGCTGTAGAGCAGATCTTCATTCCAATCAGCAGCTGTCAACCCAGCCTAGGCCGTTATTAATGACGGCCACTAACTGCCTCACAAATTCTCGGCACTATTTGAGAGCCAGCGTGAAATAAGGTTACACTCTTTCAGTGTGCTGCTATGGGTAAGGCCTAATGGAGAGGTCTCAAATATCAAACAAATCTAGAAACTACTTCTGAGCCTTTGCTCATTTTAAGGAGCTTGCACAACATATAAAGTGAAAGTTTCGTAACTGATAAATGTGAGCAACAATAAAACAGCAAGTAAAAGTTTTGACCTTGAGAATAGTTCAACTGTTTGAACGGTTTGCTCTCAAAGTCTTTGTTATCATGCTGCTGCTGCTTGTGTCTTCATGTCAGTGTCTGCAGGAGTAGTCAACCTGCTTGATTGACTGCGATAACTGCATCATAAAAACTTCTTTATATCCTTGTATGGTTGAGGTTGCACTAATAGAATTGTGTGTGAGGCCATAAATGCAACCGTGACAGAAAAAAAGCATGTGTTTGTCAGCTGTTAAACATGGGGCACGGGCATTCAAAAAGGCACACTGGGGAACAGCTGCCATATAAATCACTCACCTTTGAAATGCTGTGATGAGCTTGCTGCCCTCATCGTCACTCTCTGGGTGAACAGAGGAGTGATTCAGGCTGGGGAGCGGCTGACACTGGGGACGTGACACCACCTCCTACTTGCCTGGCAGGCGAGACACCAGAGAACACCAGCAGACACCTCTCGCCAGCTTCCTCGCTGCTTAAGCCTGCTGCACCCCTGCTTCCCTTTATGCTTAAGGCAAAACGGTGTGGTGTGGCACCGCCCAGAAAGACACAAAGAATTTTACCACCTCTCTATGTGATTGCATTGACTCATATGGTTTCCTTCTTATCTTTCATCTGCCAGATTACTTATCCACCCTTTTAGGTTGATGAGTTACACCACAAAGAAGATTGATGCTCTTGGCTATTATGGGCTTGTAAAAAAGAGAAGATTCCTGTCCTGTGACAGGTAGCAATTAAGTCTTAAAGAGGTGTAACAAGGTCGTGGATTATCCTTGAGGTCATATCAAAGAACAGCGTGTCTGCTATTTGTGAGTTACTTTGGAAGGATAAAGTAGATCAAGTAGAGATTGTTGGGAATTTTTTTTTCTGACCTTTGCTTCACAGGTAATCCTTATCTCAGGAATCTTTAGCCTCAAAGGTGTGGCTGTTTCCTGCCCTCATTCACAGGGTAATCTTTCCATGCCTCTTCAGTCCACAAAAGAATGCTCACACCTGTAGCACTTCACCCGAATGCGAAGCCCGTGGTGAGAATTCAGCAGGGCAAACCTTCTGCTAGCACATGCTGATCACTCCTCAGATAACAAGCTGTTGTTTTGGCAACAGCCAGACTATCTGAGAAATGATAGAGCAAAGGAAGGAATGATGATGATAATAATAATAATAGTCACAGTCAGTTATATGAGGTGCTGGCGCCTCAGAGCCCTGCGGCTGTTTGTGGTTCATTAAGACCTGTTCTACTCTTGCTTTAGTGTTGAGCCACATTCCACACCGTGTTAAGTTGTTTGTTAGTGGCTGTGTCGATGCAACGGAGGGTGGAGAAAGGGATATGTGTGTGAGTCAACAGCTCCACTGATCTGGGATAGAGGAAAGAGCTGTTTTACACCCAGCTAACCGCTCAACCACCTGTCAGTTCACACACTGTTACCGCCCCGCCCTGTAGGCACATCACTGAGGAAACCACTGACAATTATAGGATGCTGTAGATACTATTTCCCTGGGAGGAGGAGCAAACAGTTCTTCAGGTTTTTTTTGTGGTATTTGACCCGACGTTTCGGGTTTGTGATTTAAGTGCTGTTGCGTCAGGCTGCTGCTTCTCTGTGCAGTCATGTCCCTTGGCTGGAGGGTTGCAAAAAGTGGCTTCAGATTTGATAGATTTTCTTCAAGAAAATATTGCAACATCTCTGGGTTAAACACCCTTTAGCACCCTTCATGTTTGCTCAAGACAACACATACAGACAGTCTAACAAAGGAGTAAACGAGCCTGTAGGCACTCTCATCCCCATCTTAGAGGAAAGCATGTAGTCTCAAATATCAGCTCAGCCGGTGCATAGTTGACAGTCAGTTTGACTAATTGGTAATATGTAACAAACATAAGAGTGTAAAGTTTCTGATCGCTTCTTGCTCCTTGTTTGTGGTGTAATTACCATAAGACCTGTAACATGATCACATGTCTGAGGAGATGAAAGGAGAGAGTGATGTGACTGTAGGTCACAGAGCCTGAGGCAGCACTGGGGGGGTTAAATGTGATGCTTCACACTTATACGCAGCAATACCACTTTTGAGGAATATGATAAAGTGTTTGTTGTTTATTTATCTGTTCTTCCCCACGCAGACATTGCTGTGTTGTCTCTGGATCCAGATAGATTCATGGTAAAACCACTTTCCTCTTCTTTGCAGCACAAATATCAGATTATTGCCCACTGGTAGTTGAATGAATATTAGATACTTTGATGATTTAAAGATTAAAAGATCAAGTTTACAGCCGCACACCTACTTCTGTGAGGCTGTAAAAGGGCGCAGCAGTGCTTAAAGCCAAAAGCTAATTTCAACTTGCTAACAGGTTCATAATGACAGTGCTAGTGGTGTTAGGAGGAATGTCGGGGGATCACAAAATTAATTATGATTCATTCTCTGGGGGCCAAGAATATCTGTATCAAATAGCCATATATCCAATAGTTGTTGACCACAGAGAGTAGAAACAATGACCCGAGTTTCAGAGTAGTGCCTTGAATCTGCACTCTTTCTAATTACCAGCCAGGGGCAACTCCAGTGGTTGGAAAAAAGAAGTCAAATTATTTGTAAGCTTATGAGAAAAAAACTTTTTATGGTCTCAGTCGCTAGTTGCAAGTCCTCTACAAAAGAGCATTATGTTCATTTTCTAAATTATGGTCTCACTTAGAATAAAATAGACAACAAAGTAGGGCATGCTTTAGGGCATAGCTACCTTGGGACTGACAAGTTGCTATCATAGCATGTTCTCAATTTTGAATAGAGACGTAGTAATGTGTATTCACCCAACTTCACCATCATCCAGATATGGTCCCTTGTGGCTCAATTTTTACTACATGGGGTGCATGCTTCTTCTATTAAGTTTAATAATCCATAAATACTTTTAGTCGTTTTTCAGTCAAAAAAAATATTCCCAGGGTCCAGCTTCTTAAATGTAAGGATTTGTTACAGTAAAGTGAATTTCTTTAGGTTTTAAATTCTTGATCTAAAGACATTATTCAGTTTTGGCTGAAATTAGCTTGTGTATTGTTCAATTAATATTAACTAAAAATTATACTCTATTCAAAAAGGAAACACAGTTCTTTAATAATTGACTCAGAAACTCCCCTCCAGTGCAAAATAAGTGACACTGGGATCTGTTAAATCCATCAGCCTTTGTGATTGTAATACCACACTGTAAGGGGAAATGGTAAACCTCACTTTTGTACGTGTCAAACAAAACATGATGAACAGCCATAAAGTCGCACAGCATTAAAAGTTCACTTTTCCCACGTTGTACTGCCACAGAGTAGGACACGTCTGCAGAACCGCAAGACCGTAACTCATGCACGCTCTATAAACTAATCACTTCCTGGGTTTCCTCACTCTGAGGCGAGACTGTTTCATCTCTGTGCAGATGAAAAATCTGGGCTTGTGAAATTTACACTCACTCATGTATCGGCTTATTCTTGAATACTCAGTGGACAATAAAGCGCAAAAACTATTTCATGAGGGAGCTGTTACATTCACAGAGTCACTGTTCTTTTGTGCACTTTTTATGAATCTAGTTTCACATCCATGAAATAAGATGCCTCTGTCTGGGTGAGATCAAGATCAAGACAGGGATGTCTATAAGAGTCTGAATTGAACATCTGTGTGGCTGGAAAGTTGTTTTAGCTTATGTGTCTGGAGGAAAAGAAGCACTTAAAGGGCACTTTCTTAAAAAAAACACTGGATTAAATGACTACTTCAATCCTTAGTGGATTTAACACTTCAATACACTCACATCTAATTTTTTTGGGTCACTTTTGATAAGTGTCTCACAAATATCACACAGACCTTAAGACCATATTTCACAGTAACACTGACAACTGTGGATGTGTCCAACCTCACAAACCCATTACTAAAATACTATTACTAAAAATGTGTAACTGAGTGTCAATTAAAAATGTATCTTACACACTCTGCTGTCATTCATTCACCGAAGCAAGATGTATTGATTTAATTAATGACACAGTGGATTTTCTACACATTTCATATGTGGATCCTAACAGATTTATCAGAAAAACTAACAGAGGACACAAAATTGTAACTATATTTATGTAAATAGTTTAATGACTTTTGAATAAACAGTAACTTACAAAATCTCACCTCAAGGACAATGTAAAAGATCTTAAAAAAAACCAACAAAAGTCACAAAAACATAAAAGTCACAAACAAAATGGTGTTTAAGGTGTTTTAATAGAAAAGGTTAAATAAAAGCAGAGCCAAAAGTGAGCATAGTACTGGCTTTTTAGTAGTTTTAGTTCCCAAAAATATTTAAAATGTGCACCACAAAAAGCCCATATCCTGAGAGAGATTAATATTTTTGTCATTCCCCCATGCCGATAAACTCAACTTTCACTTCAAATCCTCTGTGGCCTATGTAGTCTAAATTGGCTAATGGATATCTGCCAGATCTTAAAATCAGTTGTAAAATTAACAAGAATCTTGGATGAGGATAATATAACAGCTAATATGTCCCCTAATCCTTGTTAAAAGTGTGGTTGTGATTCACCTTATTATAGCCAAGTCGTTTCATGGGTTAGATCACATTATTACAGCCCACATTTAAGGATGGGTTCCTAAAATACGCTTCTGTACTGATTATAAGAGTCACAGACACATTTATGTTGGAGGGAGCACTGCGTACTGCCTGTAGGCTATCATGGCAGTGTCCATGATAGAGTGTCATGCTGGCTTTGTAAAGAGGCTACCACAAATATAGCAGCCTGTTTTCCTGACAAAGTGTTTTAGTGTGACGAGACTGTAAAAATGTTGGTTAGGAAATGGATCATGTGAATCCACGTGACTGATACTGTGGAGCCTAGGAGGAATATTTGCCCTTTTTATACACTGTGAGGGAACAGTCAAACAAGGAAAGGAAACCATGGAAATTAACAATTTTGTGGCTAAGCTATTAGTGGCTTTTTGGCTTGCAATGCTAAAGATGGATAGCTTATCTGACTTTAATAGCTGGCACAGCAGCATTAGTGCTGAGCTGGAGCGAGGAGAGGAACAATACGGCACATTAGAGGAGCAGCCAGCACACACAAGAAACTGCTCCAGACTTCTAATTAGCATTCATTAACAGTAGGGGAAAGAGCGATTATGGTCTTTAAGTAGTGCATTAGCTAATGTTGCTTTTTCTCTTGTCAGCAGATTTAAATAGGAGTTTGCTGCCACATCACAGCCACTGCTTTGTGCTGACAAGAATGTTTTTGGTGATGATTGTGATGACCTTAAAATACACTGCTGCTGTTTGTTTACACTAGTTATTACTGCTAACAAGGCCACAGGCTCAGTCATACATGTCTGACTGACTGTATGCTCCCATCACAGCTGCTGCAGAAGCTGAGCTGAATGTGTGACAGCCATCACACTGTTCTCATGTTTTTATTTTGCTGCTTTACAGGTTTGCTCGACAGAAATATGAGCATGATTGTAGCCCTCTGAATCACTGCTCCCATCATATTTTCAAACAGTCAATAATGAAAATAATTAATTAGTAATTCAGACTGGTTATCAGGCTGGGGATCTACAGTGTACAGTCGGTTTCAGAAAACTTTCCGATAAAAAAGAGATTTTTAGAGCTTTTTTTGCTAAAATTGGGTGATTGCTATGGCTGAAACAGTCATGATAAGAGTTATATTAACATTAAAGTTGCGGGCTTTATGACCAAAACAATGAATGAAAAACAAAGTTAAACCTCTGTAGAGCTGAGGGAAATTGAAAAGTGTGGTGAAGATTCATTGATAACCAACACAATAGCATGCTGATTAATATTAAAGTATTGTTTATGCAGTTCTTTACTGTCGTCATTATACTAAGATAAGCAGATGCAGAAGCTCAATATTTTGATGTTTGTTCGCTAGATTCTCCTGTAGATTAAACCGGGCCGGTGGATGAACCCTGAACAAACAGAGGATGCTGTTTACTGATGAGTTTATAATTTCCTCTTTCTTTATAATTGGGAATGAGTCAAAACTCAAACATCATTCAGCTGCTTGCTGTAATTAAATCTTTATTCAGACAAAAAATATGTTTTTTTTTAATTTAATCACATTATGCTACTGCATGCTTTATGTGTAAAAATCAAAGTTAATGACCTCAGGAACTGAACTTGCTGGAGTTTATTCATCCACATCACATGAATTGAATGGGTGATTTAATGTAGTTGTGCAATCTGAGAGGAACTCTATCATAGTCAGGCTGTTGATATTGGCAGCTGTTTGACCTTGGATAAACTGAAAAAACTTTCGTACAGGAGTGAAACCATCTGAAGTGTTGAGATGTTCATGTAGGACTGTCAGCAAGTCCAGGCTCGACTGCACAGAGCGCCCTCGCCCAGGAGAGTGAGAAATGAGAGAGGTCGAACGCCTTGATGTCTAACAATAACATCCACATAAAAGACAGGTGATAAAAGAAATGTCAGTCTTGCCAAACACGGAAGCCACTGAGGCAAAAGTAAGCAGGAGTTTTCTTTCTTCCTTTCTCTTATTATCTTTATTGTTATTACTGCACTGGGCGGTCAAGGTTCACTAACAGAGCACACTTAACCATGTATCCTGTCTCACACACACACACCCTCTCATCACCACACACACATAACTCTCTGTCTTTCTCCTAACAGCAGTCCTGCTCTGTGTGCTCTGCTAATATTGACTCTCCTGACTAACACTGCCTCTATTGAGTCAAACACAGAACTGTTTGACTAGAATTAGAACATCATTGAGATAACAGCCGTGGACCTGTCCAGGCTGGAGCTGTGGTGCTAATGTAAAGCAGAGCAGGAGGCCTTCAGCTGATGATTGTCATTGAGTGAGCTGAAGGTGCAGAGGTGGAGCTCACAAACTGGTCCCTTCTCTACTGTTTTCTCACTGGGCGGCTTTTATCGCCGATGCACAATGACAGCCACTTGTAAAATCACACAGCATTCTTGTTCCATATGAGCAAAGCTGTGTTTATGTGCCTGTGGTTTTTCATGTCATTAAGCTCACTGAGTCCTTGAGGTTGTAAAACTGGCTTGTCACTGGGGCTGTTGTGTCATTTGTGCCTCCGTGACGGAAACAGAGAGCCGTCAGACTTGTTGGCAGCGGTTAAAAAACACTTGCGTTATGTTGCCAAAGCACATTTTAATCTTAGACATGCCTCCTGATGATAATCCCACAATGCAATGATTTGCATTTTATAGATGTGCAGACGTGACACTTTTCGGATTCAAAGGTTGTAAGTGATGACGTAAGGTGACAAGTATTTTAACTATGATGAGGGAAAAAAATATTTGAACTAAATCCTGCTTCTTAGCTCACATACTTGCTTGATGTTTTAGACAGTATATTAACACTTTAAGTGTTACAAGAGAAAAGGCTTACTGATGGGTTTGGCAAACCTAATATCATCTCTTACAATTACTGGAGATAATTTTAAGAGATACTGACTTAAGGGTAAACTCAGATAATATTTAGATAATAAACTTTCATATAGTGGGGAAATACCACACAGTGGATGTGCTAACTATTAACCAGATGTGTTTTTGTTATTTTTATTTAACCCATAAATTCAAAAACTAATGCAGTAAGTTAATGTGCTTCTAGGAAATATTCCCTTCAGGAATAAAAGAAAATATAGATATACATGAGAATTGGGATTGCAAAGATTTGTGGCAGTGATTTAGTATGCGTTGCATTTTGATGGCAGCGGCTTATAGAAAGTGAAAGGTTCAGTTGGTCTGTAGTGCAGGTTGAAAGGCCATTTGATGTTGTTTGGCTTTTCTCAGTTGTCAATGCACTTTTACACACAGTATATAGGACCTGCAATTGAGAAACAGGTGAATTACAAACTAAAAGTTATTTGGAGATAATTGGGATTTGAACTGAAGTATTTGAGTTGCAGTCAGATGTGTTATCCATTACACCACTAGCCTTACAGCTGAGATACTGTAAAAACAAAATTACTTGTGGTGCTATACTTTCTAGACTTGTAAAGAGACGGCTAATATAATGACTGATGGAATCGGAAAACATGGGTCTTAAACAGGAAGATTAGATTGAGACAACTAGATTCAAACAAAACAAACTAAAGAAGAGGATGGAGGATATTAAGCAAAAAACTTTAAAGAATACAGCTTTCTAATGCTGCCGTGACCCGGATTCGAACCGGGGTTGCTGCGGCCACAACGCAGAGTACTAACCACTATACGATCACGGCTATTTGATCTTTCAAGTTCCTGTATGTCTCAATAAATGTGTCCTTGTTGTGATAGTCGTAGTTTGAGCTTTGGATATCAAACATACTACAGTTTAATCTGTATGGATTTTCAAATTTAAGTTTATCAGAAAGTATATCAAGCATTCAGGACTGTATTCTACGGGGACATTTTTTTTCCAAAGCAAAAGATAATCAAGTATCGAGTTAGTGACACCAGAAACAACAGAAGCTTCTTGCAGCTGTGGCTGAAGGGTTCAGTTGGTCTGTCATTCATGTTGGATGGCCATTTAATGTTTTACACAGTATGTGGAGAAGGAGCATTAGAATTGAGAAACTATTAATTTACGAGCTAAGCTTTACATTTTTTTCCCAC
>JAPZDY010000023.1:15743339-15758439 GCA_029783645.1 Ctenochaetus hawaiiensis
TACACAGTATGTGGAGAAGGAGCATTAGAATTGAGAAACTATTAATTTACGAGCTAAGCTTTACATTTTTTTCCCACTGTGATGCTTCATCCAATTCTCTTCATGCATCCATGGCATAAACACAAAAAGCACAGGCCTATAAAATATATATCTATCACTGGCTTATATAGTATTGCTATATACAGAATTTATTGAATCGTAACTTCTGTATTATAAGAGATTCATATGCCATATATCACAGGTAAGCTAGTTATAGACATGCTAGCATTTGCAGTTTGTGTATTAGCAGATTAACAGTGGGATTTAATCCTTTTTTTTATATCTTTGCCGTCATGTTTTTTTTTTTTTTTTTTGGTTTGTATACCAATTTTCTATCTCACTACAGCCCCATCCGATCCACTTTAATACGTGTAGAAATCCAAGTCTGGCCAAGGATGGAGGAAAATCCCCCTACATGAGAACTCTTAGCTTAGTGAATGGTCAAGTAAAAGTTCCTGATGTTTCTGTTAATCATTACTCACTGTTTTTACTGTAATTGACACACCTTGTTGAGTGCAGCCATCTGGGTCAGGGGTAGGCCATGTTTGTCAACCACATAAAAGAGGAAGAGCTGAATGAAAAAATGTTGCAGATGGCAGTGCAGCAATCTTTTCTGCTTATGTGGTTTCATTTTATCCCTACAGGCCCTCATGGTATTTTGAATTGCCCTGGGTTATGTATTCACTCGGTCATGTAAGCTAAATGAACCATCCATAATGTAAATGAGAATGAAAGAGAGATTGAGAGAGAGGCAGGGATGCAAATGCAGTGGTGCCCCTGGTGTTGGGAGGGAAGAGAAAGAGATGTCAGCATTTTCCCACATTTCACTTTCAAATGAGCCACAGCTGACTGGAGAGTCAAACCCTCACACTGCACGCACCAAATGTAGTCAATAGTCAAATAGTCAAAAGATTCAACAGTATATGAATTTTAAAAGTCAAAAGTGTCACAAATGTGGTTTATTGTGTAATTTAAAACCCTTATTTGCATGGATTTGTGTGAATGACTGAAAAGCCTCTGCCTCATCACGCTGGTAGTTGCTGACTCCGACAGACGGACATAATTATTTGCTTTTATGTTTACTGTGGTTAAACCTCCACCCCAACTTCTTCTATACCCACTTAGCAGACAAGGTCCCAAATGCACTGTTTTCTCATTTAGGAGACAGAAAGCATTTGTGTAAATAGTTAATAGCCTTCCAGAGACACAGGTCATGTTTTGAGTTCAGAATAATCACTGTTGGAAATTCTTGTCTGCCCATTCAAGTCTCAACACAAGGTAATCACATAACAGCTCTGCTGCTGTCTGCACTCCATCTCATTTCAATCAGTAATTACCCAGCATATTTGCACTTGGCACTGTGAAACATGATGCAAGTTATTTTGTGTCCTCGATGAGAAATATTTCCTGGCATTTCACTGCTTCCAAAGTGTTACAGCCAATTTGATATTAGATAAATATTTGAGCTGGCATGCAATGAAGCGTATGTCAGATGAGCAAAAAGCACTGGCACTATGGATGCATTTAGTAGCTCAAAGGGTGGAAAAAGACAAGGGATAGGCCTTGTCTGTTCTCCATTAGAGTCCACTCAGTTCTTCTACAAACAGAGAGGATGCTAGCCAAACAAGCTTATTCAAGGGGGTTCTGTGTGGACTGTGTTAGCTCAGCATATCCAGCTCCACAAACATGCTTCAAAGAATCCTGCTATCTCCGCAGAGCCTTTGATGTGTGTATTGATCATGCAGCAGACTGTGAGAAAGAGGGATGCAGTGGAGGTTTAGTATTGTGCTCTGGCTCAGATAGAATAGATAATAGCAAAAACATGCACTCCCATCATGTCGTGCTGTGCTTCAGTTATGACAGCTGCACAGCCATTTTCTGGCTCTGAGGTAGATGCGATTAGGAGTAAAAGACAAGGGAAGAGCAAATCAGATCATTTGCCCTAAGGACAGGTCTCAGCACATTATGTTTACCACAGAGACCGAGCAGAATCTAAATAAAGTCAAAACCTGTGTTGACAGGCAAGGGCGCAACACCTCCAGGTGACGTTATAAACAGACTGAGATTTGTCCACCTGATTCTGAAAGCATAATGCAATATCATTTTATTAGGTCACCTCTTTCTCAGGAGGAAAACATGTACAACAAAAACACATTCTTTGTTAGTTCCTGGTGTCACACTACAGTGGCAAGAAAAGCAATGCAAACAAAAACCAAAGCCAACACGTCCAGAATCACACAGTCACACTGTATGCTATAGAAAAACAAACAAAGTCTGTTCTTCTTAGCATGGTAAAACAACCACCCACAGCCCTGCTCCTGTCTCACACTGAGACCATTAGTCACAATGATTTCTCTGCCAGCTGTCCTGGTGTTTGCCTAAGCTAGCCTCACAGGCAGTTTGAGCCTCATTTGAATTCTCACTTCAGTTTATTAGGCAAGCGCTGGATCATTAGTATCCAGAAAGGCAAATGCAGATGTGTTCCTCAGGAAATTTTCAAATGCAAACCTGAACGTCCATTAATCTCGCAAATAAACACACCATGAAAATAACACACTCTGCGAATTATATGTAACCACAGTCATCCAGGGTTTTTTGCTTTCTGGAACAACTGTCCCATTCACCTTGTCAACAGCAGTCGCAGCCAGCACTCTAATCTTATTTGTGCACATGGATGCTGTAATCTCAGCCTTTATACTCATACCTGGCCCTGTGTGATAAAGTACTGTTTTATTAGAATGAATGAACTTAGCAACTTAGCCATATCTAATGAATTAAATAACAACTCCTTAATGCGTCATTGTGTAATTGCCTACCATTTACCAAGTGCAACGTGCCAGGTACTGGATAAGAGCAGCAGTGTGGCATACTATTTTAAGATAAACAGCAGATGAGTGTGTTCAAAGAGGCTTTTGTGTTTGCTTTTGCGTGGGACTTTGTGTGTAGGGACCTGACTGAGCTTTATGCAGATATGAAAATCATGTGGTGCTATTTCACCCTCTTCCAAATGCCACCTATGATTGTTCACAGATAAGCTCCAGTGTGAGTAATTTGCATGAAAGCATTGGCAGGACAAATGTTTGAAATACCACTCTCTCTTTTTTCCACTCTTCTTTCTGTAGCAACACAAAATCACAGATATCAGTTTAGCGGGTTAATAAGAGGTGTTTTTAACACTCATTTATGCTTTGTACTTGCAGAACTGAAGCTAGAATATTCATGTGATGTGGGAAAGTTGAGTCAGTCTCCACCACATCCAAATACCATTTAGTCATCATACATCATCCTGCATTGTGCCATTGTCAGTAAAATCATTTCTGGCATCTCCTCTCCTTTCATTTCATCAGCAAACTGCTTGGAGGGCTGCTTAAATAATCAGCCAACTGCACGCAAAGCCCGGTTTCTCTGCTGCGTTAACTAGATGAGATCAACCACTTGTAAAAAAGCAGTCAGATTTTTCTGTGAGGGACACATTGTGGTTACAATGAAAGTGAGTCAACGGAAATCAGTCATGGCATACTGTCACCACAGTAAGGACACAGCCAGCAAAAAGTGCAGCCAAGCCACATATACTGGGCAAGGAGAATACTCAACTGACAGCTGCAAGCACTTAGTCGGCTGCCAAGAACAAAGACAAGGAGGAAAAAACACTATTCAGCCCAATTTGGCTATAATGAGCCTACACAACAATGGGTTCCAATATTTGCACTAAGAAATCAGTCATGTCTAGAATTGCATTTGTCAGAGGTCAGCCATCTCAGTGTTGAGTGTAACCACTACAACAATCACAAGGACAAATGGGTTTCTTATTACAACTTGAGCTCGAAATAATATCGTGAACGTCAGGAAATAAAATAGACAGTGACAGACCTAACATCTGTTCGAGTCATCTTAGGAAAAGGTCCTCAACTGAATACAGTAAGAGCAGCTAAGTGACACATCTGACTAAATAGCAGAGTAGGAGGAGGAGGAGGAGGAGGAGGAGGAGGAGGAGTAGGCAGCAGATGGGATGAGGTGTTCTGAACGACTAACCACATGCACTTAAGGGTCAGAGCAATTCTCATCCAGTGTGCTTCTAACCAGCTGAAAAACCAAACTTTACCTCCGGGAGTCTCTGCAAGTTTGCGACTCTTTGACCCATCTGTTCGTCACAGCCACAGCAACAGAAAAGAGAGCGTGGGAGCTTTTACCTTTTATTAACACTAAACACGGTGCCTCATGCCTCCACTGTGCATTTTAGTATGCATTAAGGCAGAGGAGCATGAGGCGAGTAAGCAGCGAAGAGGAGCCTCGCATAAAAAAAAAGAAAAGAAAAGAAAAAAGCAGCCAGATGAGTCCCGAGAGGCTGGGAGATGGGCTGAATGACAATTGACTGGCTGTCAACACTCATCTGCATTCGCATATCTTTTTGGCCCGACACACTTAGCTGGCAGGCAGCCACGGCCTTGACATGTGAAGACGCAGCGTACAGATCCTGCTCAGAGCCTTGATTTAAAAAGGTCTACTCTCATGCAGTATTTATGTGTTTTTCCCACTAATTGACTTTCATTGTCAGGGATTGTTATCCCTGCCACTAAAAGAAAGCAAAAGCCTTGTAATGGGTTCTGGTTTTAAGGACCACTGCGGCTGAGATTGAGGTACTTGCTTCAACATGCCCTTCAAATCAGCAACTATTCAGTTGTTATGATACAGCTTTGGAAGCAACTGAAACCACCAGCATTCCTCAGATGCCCTGTGCAGCCAAGTATAGAGTGCTACTGGATATAGTTACACTTTCATCACACCTATTTAAACTCATGCCCACTTTTCACAGCCTGATCCAGTACAGCGTGTTAATCGTGTAAGCAGAAAGAGGTCATGAACTTGCTGCTCAAGTCAAATTTACCGAATCAAAATAGCTACTTTAAAGCTTTTACAATCCATATTTTATATTAACAATGGATCAAATTACATTTTGTAATGTGAAAAGTAGTGATGAACTTAGAGCTCTGTAGAGCCTTAAAGCACTCAGTGTTTTTGGTTTTCAGGCCTCCAAAGTAAATGTATGTATGTATAATGTATAAATGTTGCCACTGGTGTTTTTAGCAGGCAGCAGTTTTTATCTCTAAAAGCACACTGTAAACACTACCTGTTCAGTGCTACACAGCAGGCAGATATAGTTAGCAACCAACTGATGTTTAGTGGACAATAAACAGCTAAAGAGCCAGATATTCCCTCAGAACAAAGTGAGAAATTGAACAAACATTTGGGAGGTAGACATGACGTCAGTCCAAATGACTGCTGCTGGATGTGTAAATTGTTAGCAAAACAGGTTTACTTAATCAACTTAAGGTTTACTTAATAAACAAACACTGTTTGTTTCTCCATCCACAACTGGCCTAAAAACATCCGTTACTTTAAGATTTATTAATAAAAAATGATAGCTGTCAAGCTATCAGTGGGTAAAATAACATGCTATGAAAGTAGAAGATATAGTTTAAATCACAAAAGGTTGAGGGAGTGATTATATACCAGGTACAATAGTGGACAAGGCTATTTTGAAGGACTGAATTATAAATGCTCCTCATCAGCAATATGGATTAGCGTGAAAATTATTTCATCCTGCCTGTGCCAAAAGGCAGCTTAAGACCTCTTTATCAGAGCCATTCATGCAGAGAGTCAATAAAACATTGCAATTAGGCCTGCTCTTTTAAAATCTGAGATGGTCTAATTGACTGTGTGTATTCAAGCAGAACGTTAGAATTCCCTCCAGCTAGTTTAATAACATTGATAAGCATAATGCATAATCATAAGCTTGACGCTCTGAAATACATAATGGTGTTTTTTACCATACAGTTGGGTGAAAAGGTTTTGTCTATAAGACTTGATTTTATGCTTATTGCGGAACCTTGAGTGCAGTTTTCATTTATTTTCCCTTTAGTATCTCAAAAACTGGTAATGTTGATCAGAGGCTCAACAGGAGTTTTATTATAGCATCTTTATAATGCTTATGCCACTTGGTTGTGAAGGGCTTGCAGTGAGGAGCTTGGGATAATAGTGTGGTGCAGCACATCAAACAGAGCTTGGTCAAAAAGCAAAGCACTCGATATCTCATAGGAGTGAATTTAATGGCCACTGGTTGCTCTTGGCTCTTGACCCTCTCCAAGAGGCTCCATGTTAGTCACTCTCCAGTGCTTTCCAATTGAAACCCAGCCAGACTGGTGGTAGATGAGATTTCAACTGTCTACTCAAAGCCTGGATGACTGTACCAGAAGCTGCAGCTGGTCATTAGACTGGTGATGCTCAGTTGATAAGAGACAGTGAATCTGAACACTGACAATTTAGAAACTTGGAGTCTTGCTGCAGTTTTCGAGCTTAAGGGTTTTCTCACTCTCTTGTCTGCTTTAGTGGTTTAAAATTTGGATTGTTATTCAATCAATAATTCACACCTCTATTTTTTATCACAGCCAAAAGCAGCAAACACAAAAATACAGTGGTGGAAAGTAACCAAGTACATTTACTCTGTCTACTTCCATTTTAGGTATTTCAAAATTCTGCACCATGGAAATAGTGTGTTATGTAGTATGATAGTATTGTATGTTTTTCTCCACTCCATTATTTTAAGCTTTACATAGAAAACATGTGATCCTCATATAAACTGTGTTCCCTTCTTATAGATTAAATTATACCCAAGAATAATAAAATACATAACATTTGCTGCTTACACAATAATGCATCTGTAAAAGTAAAATTGGCTAGTTTGTAACACAATGAGTACTTTCACTTTAAAGGAGTATTTTTATGCTTTGATTTTTATAGCTAAACCACCAAAATAAAAGAAGAGCAAAATACAAAACAGTGAAAGCCAGGACGTACTCAGGCTTTTAAATGCCTCAGATGACTTGACCTGAAGGCAGCCTTCCAGAGTAATTTAATATAGGTTTATATACAAGGTGTCTTGTTTAACATAATGAATATCAGCTCAAGCATGAGCACAGGAAAGCAATTTCTGCAAAGTAATTGAAAGCAGACTTTGTTTATACAACAGAGAATATTGCTACACTCCTGGAACAAGATTGCCCAGAGCTCTAACTCGACATTAAAGGTGCAATTTGTAAAAATGACCAGCTGACATATTTACAGGCCAAACAAAAAGGAAGCAGCATATAACCTGCAAACTGCTGCTAACTGTGGCTGCCATTAGCAAGTTAGCTGTGCAGCTAGCTGTCCTTTTAACTATTACTGCACACACTGTGAGTGTTGGTGTTCACACTAGTATCAAAGGATCTTCTGACTACCAGGAGGTTTTCAGGCCTGGTACGGGGATGAGGAACCCAACTGGGAACAGTGATAGGAATCAGCCTCAGAACAGGCACCTGAATCATAGTAGATGTGATTTACAGTGTTTTCTATCAGGGCTCTGACTCTGGGGACAACAAAGACTCAGCAGGTTTTGGTAGTTCAGGAGAAGCATTAAGAGAGAAAGGAGTGAGAGAGGGTGGGTTTCATTCAGCATCCACATGCATAAACCTGAGCTTAACTATTAGTAAATGCCTTTGAGATAGAAAGAGGTATTTTGAGACAGGGCAGGCCAATGGTAAGCATGTCTGGCTTCTATAGCTGCCTCTGGAACACATCTGTGGACTTAAGTAACTGAACATCAAAACTATTTATTAATTTATTATTAACTTTCTGTTGATAATTTGGATTATTTATCCTTAAATGTTTCAAACTAAAATTCTTACAAGGCCATGTGTAGCCTTCCTGGATTGACACAGGATTGATGATTGATGATAAAGCAGCACAAAATTGGTCATTGCAAAGATGTTAGAGTTGATAAATGACAGCTGACACTCAATCCGTCCTTGTTGCCACTGACATACATAAAGTTGATGTGTCTTATCATATTATGTGTACAGACTAGTAAAGTATGAGGGACGCCTGAACCAATAGCTCAAGTATTCCTGCAGTGCAACTGAATCCTGTGCTGAGTCCTAAAATGTACTGCAGTCCTATGCTGCCACCTAGTGTTTAAAAATGATCCTAGTGCTCATACTGCACTGCCAGGTCCTTACTGTATTCTTGGCGTATAAACAAGACAAACTCTGTTGCAAAGGAATTTTATTCCTGAGTGTACAGTAAAGGCAGGTGATCTCAATTTTATCAGATGTAGAAGCAAATTATATAAAGAAATTCAAAAAAAAGTTTTCACTTGAAGATCAACATAATTTACCAACCAGCAGACAAATAGTACTCAGAGGACAAAAATCAGTACTGTGGCAGCTTCATGGCTCCTCATGTGCCAAGTAACAAATGTGACTATATTTTTACACACAAATGTGCAAACCAACTTTTTTTCCAGCAGCAAAGTAACTTAATATTTACCACAGTAACTAAATTTTTGCCACCATCCTTGACTGAATCAAAAGACAGTTGTTCTCTATTGGTTTAAATACAACATATAAAATATTTTACAAAGAAGCTTTGGTGATTGATGTGTATATATACATGTTCGCATATATAAAAGTGTGGAAAATGTTTAAATATTATCACTACAGCTAAGTATAAAATAGGTTCAGACTATTGCACAACAGCCAGGTGAAGGAAGTTATCGCTGAAGCAGCAGGCAGTTGCTTTTACGGCTTTCTGCGCCTGTAAGAAGGAACAGAGTCAATCAAATGCTATGTTCATCAGAGGAAATTCTATTTACAGTTGTAATCTATTAGTGATGACAGCTTACTTGGTGATCCCATGATGCTCGTAGCCAGGACCCATATTTGATCCGGCCCTCATCTCCATAGCCACTGAGCACTGCAAATAAAAGACACATTTGGAACCAAATCTTATTGCAAGTGTCATGAATGAAGATTACACTCCAAACACAGCAATAATTGCAAAATTTTGAGTGCCACATAACGCGACCTAAATCTTACTAGTTTTTACCAAATGTTAAGATTTTTTAACTTCAAGAACAACAGAGAAACATTTGGATGTGCTTTAGGTCCCTCTTACCCTCGTCTCCACATCAGTCCAAGCTCCATCTGACTGATCTCCATTGGCAGGTTTGCCCTCTGAAGATTTTCTCTTACGGCTTAAGACACAAATGGAAATGGGAAAATGTAAAAAAAAAAAAAAACAGAAAAAAATGTCACAAACATAAACATGCAGCTAATTTGCAGATGTAAATGGCTATATGCTCTACCTTTGAGCTGTGGTGAGCTCTTGTTTTAGTGTCTCAATGTCAGTGAAATGGACAGCCTGTCCTCCTCCTCTGGTTTTGATTACATCACCCTTTAAATCAAATAAGACAGAATAATCAGCTTTCACTCTAACTTGTAGTTTATCCAAAGTAAAAAAAAATGATTCCAACTTCCTCCTTTTATCAAAACCCTGCAAGATGTTACATACCAGGACTGGCACTGAAAAGTTTAAGACCTGCTTCAAGACCTGTTGAAAGACGACTGTTTTCCCTCATTCAAACAACTGTCTTCCCTGAATCAACTGAAATGATCTGGTGCTCTCTTTTAATCCATTCACCAAAGGATCAGTATCAGTTCTCTATGACCAAATATAAGACCTGAAGGATGCCAAAGCAGCTTGGCAGCAAAGAGACTATGCTGATTCAGTGCACTCATCTTTTGTGTTTGTTTGTAGTTCTTAAAATTGACATACTTCTTTTGATCAATGTGAAACATTCACATGAATATAATACAAAAAATACCTGCTCAATACAACCTGCTACAGCAGCTTAGGCTGTGACTAAAAATTACATTGGTGAATTTCTCACTCATTCCTAATGAGTTAAAATAATAACCCTACCAAAAAGCAAAAGGTAAGCAGGATATCAGATCGGGATATAAAATGAGACCAAAGAGCAAATCATTTCTGATTAGCAGGCAAAGTGTTGGTGTTAGAGGAGGACATTTTCAAAATCTCATCAAAAACCCTGTTGCAGTAAACTTACCTTAATAAGTTTGGTCTTTATCTCGCCATCAGAGGCAACTTCTTGGTGTGTTAACACATATCTGTCACACTTGGACAGCGCCTTCTCGCTGGGTGTCGACACCTGGATAGCATTGGGGATGACAGGCTGCAAAACTGTACCCAAGTCCATGCTGGAAGTGGGCTTGTGGTCCACCCACTTCTCCCCGCCAGCAGAACGGGAGCGACGATGCAGCGGCCGCACTGGTGTTGAGGTCTATAGTGCAGGTTGGTAATTAAAAACAGAAAAAAAAAAAGACAATAAACACACAAAAACTAGGGCGAAAAACTTAATCAAATCCTGCAAATATATCTGCTATATGAAAATGGCTGGGGATATCACAGTATTTCCCTGACAGGGAGGATATTAATGACACCTTGAAAACCATTCAGTGTAAAGCTGAAACAATCAGCTGATTAATTGGTCTTGATTGGTAAAAAACTTTGATCATTTGTCAAACATGTTGATTTCAGCTTCTTCTGTATTGTGGGAAATAAATCAACACTTCTCTAAAACATTTTCATTAAAAATGCAAGTTTTACAATAGTATTTAAGTGCATGACTAGAGCACTTTACTACATTATGATGCAACTACTGACATTACATTGGAACTGATGTTAGTCCAGTTAAGAAAGTGTAATGGTTTTACAAATTAAAGCATACTTCTGTAACTTTTAAGGGACAGAGAGCTATTAAACTGTCAGTATTATGTCCTCTAACAAAATAAAATGACATGTTAAGTAATGAAGAGTTAGGTGATCCAGATGTGAATTGTCTAGACAACATACAGGAACAGGCGAGGGCGAGGCTGATCTCTTTGCAGGGAGGCGCTCCTCTCTTGTGGTCTGCCTGGGCTGCGTCTGACGCGGTGGAGGATCAGGACGACCTCGAGGCTTGCTCTCAGTCACAATGGCTTTAAGCTGTTTCAGCTTCTCGTCTTTCACCCAGAGCTTGTTTTGCATCTCAAACTGCTTCGCATTAACACGTCTGTCCTACACACCAAGAGGCATAATGTTTTGGTACAACACCACTGATGTATAAATGGACATTGGGTCATATGTCGTACAAAACTGTATTACTTTAATAGGCTATTATTTGGTATTTAAGGAGTAACTTACACATTCTTTCTCCCATTTTTGCTGGGTGTCTGTAACAACGCCATGCATGCGCTGCTCCATGCGTCTCTTGTCAGACAGCTCCCGCTGCAGCCTCTGCTCTCTGGTTTCCAGCTCCTGCTGCAGTAAACGCTTGTCATCCTCATAGATTTTAGTTGTTTTCTGCAGGATGTCAATCTGAAAGATAAATGTGGTAAATTTAAGGAACTATGCGATACACCCACAACCTATCAATTTTTGGGAGATATTTATGATTTTGTCCCTTACTTTGTGTTCTTGCATCTTGGTTTTCTTCTCCAAACGTTCAATCTCTGCCTTGTTGCTCTGGATGATTCTGTCCTTCTCTACCAGTTTCCCATTTTGCTCATGAATAAAATTCTCATTGGAATTGAGGTTGCTGTTCAGCTCCTGAAGCATTGACTTCATCATGTTGGCTTAAATAACAAAGAAAGAGAACATGACATAAGAAATCCAACTTTTCAAGCAACCCATACTGTCAAAGGCAGGAGATGGGGGTTGAGCTAAAGTGTGAGCAGGTACCTGCTTTGCTGTATTCTTCAATCATCATCTGTTTGATCTTGTGTCTGTTCTGCAGAGCTTCGATCAGTCTAGGCAGTGTGATATCATCATGGGGATCAGTCAGCTCACAGGAGGGTAAAGGTGGGAGGTTGTGCACCAGGTAGCTTATAACAGAGGGCACATCTAAGAAAACAAAGGATTTGAGATGATAAATGATAAATCTCTTTTCTGTGTTTATATTCATACAATATATTTCACATATTCTCATATTCTCTTTTAGATGGTTCAGTTAAAATAATCATTTTCAGTGAGCTATTGGTTTGACAGGTTTGAGTCATTTAAATAAATTAGCAACTTCATGTATAACTTTAACACGTTACTTTGTGTAATCTTTTTTTATCAGTTGATTTTTTTGTTTAGATATGCATGTGTTTTTTTTATCTACAAAAATGTATTACACCTATAATCAGGCTGGTAACAATTTTGGGCCAACATAGTGTTCCATGAAAGAGTAAGAAATAACCACACATGCTTACGTGGCAGATTAGCTTACACCGTGCATAATCTTACCTCTGTCTATTGGGCCGCCTCGCTCCTCAAGCTTGCGAGACAGTTCCTCTTTGAAGGCCTGGTTTTTATGGCGACGACCTGGGGTGAAGCCACAGATGGGTCTGTCCACCGGCCGAGCTACTTCCACTTCCTGGGTCATCTCTGCGAACCGCATCACCAGCTGAACAAACACAGCATGTCTTGTGTGTTACAAGAACAGCAACTTATGTGTTAATTTAAAACAAAGTAAAGGAGAACATTCAAGTGTTGGATACACATACCAAGGTTTCCTCGTAATCGTCAGCCTTGGGATTGACACAAACAACCATCCTGACTTTGCCCTCCCCGTCAAAGTAGTTCTTGAACAGATGGGTTACTTTAGAATCTCTGTAGGGGACCATCTACAAGGGAAAACTTACGTTATCAACAAGGTTCATGGGCAAATATAATGACTGTCCAACTTTGGTAATTCATACCCTGTTTGTACCACACATCTGGTTTTCTCGAAGTATCTCGATACACGTCCTCAGATTCAGCAAGGACTGATTTATGTTACCTGCAAGGCAAATATGTTTAATCTCACATGAACTTCAGCTGCAAAAGAATGTTTCTTTGATCTTTAGGTAACAAACCTGCTTCACGTATGCGGGTGCCTTCCGCCCCGGTCCTGCCAGTGCGCTCACTTCCAGCCAAGTCCACCAGGCACAGCTGACTAACAGTCACCTGGTTTTTATCCTGATAAACAAGATCATAAAATACTTCAAGGTGGTGCTTATAATTCAAATATAAATTACAGGACTGCAATTCCTGGTCTAGAAATTTCATTTCACTTCAAAGAGACCTGAAGAATGTTGTCACCATCTGCATCGAGAGGAGCCTGAGCAAGTTTGATAATAAGCACACTGTGGGAGCGACTGGACTCTCTGTTCAGGCAGGTGTTTGCAACCTTCCTCTTCTTCTGACCTGAAACAACACAGAAGAGATGACTCTTTTCCACCATGTTTAGATGGTTAGATAGTTTTTAATGAGCACAACTCCAAACTATTTCACTATGTCACCTGATCCATTTAACTTTTAGAGAGCCTGCTCAGAGAGAAGATTAACAAGGGTTATATCCTGGCCACCACTGCCAGGACAGTCGCATCTACAATCATTGGCACTGTATTTTTCATTAAAATTGACTTATTGGGTTTGAAATGTGAAACAACTTACCTCTCCAGAATACTTGAAATGCCTCCTCAGCGGACTTGACTTCAACCTCCATACAACCAGCCACATACATGTTGTGATTCTGATCCTCTCTTAGGATTTTAGACTGGGGGGGTCTATATTGGAAAAAAATAAAAAAAAGTTATTCACAGAACACATAATACTGCATTTTTCATGCAAATAGATTTGGAGAATCATACATTTGGGGAAGGGGGGAGGTATTAAAGTTGCTTGATTCCAGCCATGGGAAATGATCAGACAGTAAGGAACATGAAATGCCACACAAAGCAACATACAGCAGGTTTAAGGGCATCCAGGGGCTTTGCCATGACAAAGACTACAAGCAGCAGCAGGGTAGCTGTGTAGATTTAAAGGACTAAAGGAACACTGATCAACACTGGAGAAATTACCTGGTGAAGCCTGCGTTCAGTCGCTCTGTTAATCTGTCAATCATCTTTTGGGAAGGGATTGGTAACAGAGTCAATAGTTTTGGGGTACTGATCAAATGGTTTTTGTAGCACAGAGTACTAAAACTTGGCATTGAACATTTGCTGAGATTCATACTTTTCCTGACTTACTGTTTGATCAGACCATTTGATATAAGATGTAATTCTGCTAATGTTTTGATCATCGGAAAATACTAAAAAAAAGTCCATTTAGGAGCCCTCACTAAGAGTCCAAACAACTTAAAATTTATTCAGTCAGGTATGTCAGATGTATGTCACATGCCAGAACTAGAGAATATCTAACATTTTTGCTTAAAAAAAATTACATCATTAAATGACCTACTTCTGGATACCACTTAAGTATTTTGGATTCCTCTGTTTTTTGGTTTTTATTGTTGTTACTTTCCGTAATATTTATGTATGTTTGAAAGTGTCTCCAGTGTTGACAAGGTCCTGTTTGCAATCTACACTGCACATTTGTATGCAAGAGGGAAAGTTTATCTTGATCAGGCCACTAGTCTTATGTTCAACTTTTCACTGGTCACATACATGAACTCAGTGTTCTGGCGCATAGGTGTGCCTCCACCATTCCACCTAGTAAAGAGAGAAGACAATCATTTTGTCTTTTGGCCACCTTGACACAAAATAATCATCTCTGAAAACCTTTAGACTTTAATTATGAAACTTTAGCGTCTGACTACTCAAAAATGTTAAAACGTGTCTTTAAATGCACATTTTTATATGTGAATTATGTTCCTCTCGCTTTACATTCCTGAACTCACTTTGGTTTGATTGCATCCTCCTGGGTTTCCTCTAGGAGATCATAAATGTAGTTATTGTAGATTTCTATGTAGGAGACGAAGACACTGCAGCTACTGTCTTCATCCACGCCATCTGCTTTGTACGCCTCCTCTGGTTCGACCATGTCTGTGATTTCAGGATCAAGCTTTTGTCTGAAATCAACGACACAACTTATGTGTTATAATAGTAACACTGCAGCTGAACACCAGTATTTCACAGGATTCAGACTTACCTGGAGGAAGGTGTTTTAGGAATAGGTAAGTTGTTTTCCCGTCTTTGGCGCTCCAACAAAGCATCGACTTCGCTCTGGATCTCCATACCATTTTTTTCATCTGTCTTGAAAACCTGTAAGAAAAAAAAGGAAAACAGTACATATGACAGATACATTTACATATTTATTTAATAATGTGAGTATAGGAAATTATCAACACTCTTATTGAAATGTTGTCTCTTACATATCT
>JAPZDY010000023.1:15773654-15788124 GCA_029783645.1 Ctenochaetus hawaiiensis
CCCCCCCCCCCCCCCCCCCCCCCCCCCCCCCCCCCCCCCCCCCCCCCCCCCCCCCCCCCCCCCCCCCCGAAGGAGAGAAAGCTACTACAGAGAGGCCAAAACTTTGATCCCATTGATGTGTTGCAGGAGGCTGTGCAGCTGAAACCCAAACCCAGTAACATGTCAGACTTTGTGAACTATTCTAAGCATCAGTTGCTGACGCCAAGATGAGGGGTGGGGGTTTCTGGGGCCACATATGCACCTCCATAAGAACTCCCAATAGGAACTGACGGCCACTACAAGCACCATCTGACATGCAGTCCCTTAATGTTGGGCAATAAAGCTGTTTATAGACCTCATATCACAGTTCACAGCCCCACATGTGAGAGCGCAGTGGGATCCGTTTGTGGATGTGTGTTTTCGATGCTCCAGCGGGTTTTGATGTAAAAATGTGAGGTCCACTGTTTGGACAGTGAGTAAGGGTTAGTGTGAAGGTAGATTGCGAGGAGCTCCAGTGACCTTGGGACTGCTTGCTGAGGGCAGGACAGAATTCCTGAAGGGACACATGGTCTAGAGTGACAAGGCCATCTGCTGTAGCGCCAGCACTAGGAGGAAGGTGGAGGGGGTTGGACACAGGGGGTGCTGAGAATTCCTTTTGCTGGGGTGTGGAGGGAGTAGATATTCTGGGATATCGCTGCTAGAACTCTGCCTGGGAAACGTGTTTCTTTGGCATTTTTCAAACGGAAATTTGAGAGAGAATTTTTGAACACTTGATGGCATGAGGGGATCATTTCAGGGTTAAATGGGGAAGGAATTTTTCCGGCTCTCCACGACGCGATTGGTGATAATGGTCTTGGTGTGTTGCCGTTTTACTTCGGTGGATCCAGTTTCCTCTGCATCACAGCACAGCCGGAGCTGAGAGAGCGGGTCCTGGTAGGCCCTGTGGCTCCGACCTCTCAGAGGATCATCTTCAAGGGATTTTCTTTGGAGTTGTACTGTGCATGGCAAGGATCTACTTTCTTGCTGCCTCAGTGAAATCGCATGGCCTAAACGAATGAATTTTTTTATGAGGCGCCTTGCACCAGAGATGGGCCAGGACCAAACCAAGCAGCAGATAGAGAAGGGCCTGAGGTTGTATCAGTCCAATCAGACAGAAAAAGCCCTACATGTCTGGACAAAAGTGCTAGAGAAGACCTCAGATCCTGGAGGGAAGTTCCGGGTGTTGGGTTGCCTGATCACAGCTCACTCAGAAATGGGGAAATATAAAGATATGCTCAAGGTAAGAACACTTGAGTTATGCAGAAAGCATATACTCAAGGTTTAAGGTACAAGGTAATATTTTTAGGGTATTCTTTTTCTTTAAAAGGTCTAAATGGGGAAAATATGTCTCACATTTTTAAAACAGTGTGATCAGATTCATTGTTATGCAACCGGCAGTTATACATGTGTGTGTGTGTGTGAGAGGTTGAGTGTCGCTGTATTTTTCATCAGTTTCATATGTCATCATATCCGCTGCGGTCTGGTACAGTTCCCACTGAAGCAGCATTTTTACGTTTCAAATGTCCAAGTGATTATTGAACATGCTGAGGTTTGAGGCCACCATCTTGGTTCCATTTACAGTGATCTTGAGAAGCATGGGTTAATTTGTGGCTTCCATGCAATGCAGAGTAAATAAGTGCCCTGAAACCTGAGCATCAGTGTGGGGTGTCTTGTTGACATAATCATCTTTACTCAAGCAGCACCCACTCGCTTTCAAACAGCTTTAATGAGGGCTTCATAAAGCAGAGGGCCTTATGGGTTTGAATAAATATAACATCTGATTTGTCTTTTATATAGCATCTATGTCGACGTTCATCTTTTTATTCGCAGCTGACCTACAGTCACCTTACACTTTCTTTGCAGTACGCTTTAGATCAAATTGACACAGCCAGAGAAATGGAGGACCCAGACTACCTGACAGAGGGCTACCTGAACCTGGCGCGCAGCAACGAGAAGCTGTGCGACTTCCAGAAAACGGTGTCCTACTGTAAGACCTGCTTAAACATGCAGGGCACCACGGTTAGCCTGCAGCTTAATGGCCAGGTATGTCTTAGCATGGGGAACGCCTTCTTGGGCCTCAGCGTCTTCCAGAAAGCTTTGGAGAGCTACGAGAAGGCCCTGCGCTACGCACACAACAACGACGACAAGATGCTGGAGTGCAGAGTCTGCTGCAGTCTGGGAAACATCTACGTCCAGCTTAAGGTACATTTTAGAAAGTGAATGATTGTACTGAGTCAAGCTGGTTTTGATCCTTTCAATATGAACTCCACCACAAATACTATATTCTGTCTGTGCTAAGCATTACTTTATTGTTTTTAAAAATGATTATTGCATGAGATAAAAACAAGGAGTCAGAGCAAGAACATTTAGCTTTAAAAGATCTGAAATACTTTGATCTCTCTCTCAGATATTATAAAAGGTAGAACACTAATTAGATTCCACGTATATCTTGGCTGCATAATCAATACTGATGCTGCCGGTGTATCTGCAGAGTATGACAACACTGCAGAGCATCTAAGCAAACATTACCAATGGGTAGCTCATATAGCGCTGGACATTGCAAAACAAGGGCGGAGTGAGGAGAAAGGTTGGTGTTGGGGCTTACACGGTACCCTTGACATCAGAGATTTGTAATAGTAATCCCTCGGCTTCCCAGTAAGGATTGGTTTCAATGGGGTTGTGGTAGAGCAGCGTTTGAAGAATGCACTCATATGTCACAGTATTTTATTAACAAACATTAACATGTCAAAAATACTCATTTTATGACAGATTATTTGTTTGAATAGTGTCACTGGACCAAATTACAAACCAAAAAGTCTATGTCAGTAGTATCAAACTAGGATGCCTGACTAAGATCCTGCCATTTGTGGCCAATAATTGGACATCAGACATCTCACTCATCAATAACCTCTGCCAACAGGACTATGAGAAAGCCCTGTTCTTCCCCTGCAAAGCAGCTGAGCTCGTCAATGACTACGGCAAGAGCTGGAGCCTCAAGTATCGAGCCATGAGCCAGTACCACATGTCTGTCGCCTACAGAAAACTGGAGCGCCTGCCAGACGCCATGGAATGCTGTGAGGTATTGTTTGGTAACCAACACATGATTACCGTCCTCCGGAGATTCACCCCACAAAGGCAAACCTTCATACACTGTGGAGAATGTCACAGTTTTTGTTTCCTTGCTGTCCACCGATGCCTTCGACTGTTCTGGTGTCTGCAGATACAGTAGATGTTGTGCTGCTGACAGGTGCAAGTGCCAGTTGTTCTGCTGTACGAGGCCTTAGACCTCGACAAAAATATGCTCACAGAGGCGCTGGTTTAAAGTGTTAACGAAGAGGGTGGCTTTAGTCTTCACTGTGTTCTAATTATGTACCGGAGGTGAAAAATAACTTGATGTCATTGCCTTGGAGTGCAAAAGTAGAGTAACAAGACAGCAGGATGCATTTCAGATTTATTGCATTTGTCAAACACATTTAGCTAAACAATTTACACATCTTGTCATATCTAGAATACCACAGTACAAGAGGAGTCCCAAAGGTGAAACAACAACTTCTCACGTTCTGCATCACTTCCCAGTCTGGTTTATTTGAAAATACACTGATACTGAAACTCCTACATGAAAAACTGTGCGCCATTCAAAAGTAAATTATTTGGAAACCACCTTATGAGCAGAATTTCTTACTCTTACATTTGAGCAGAGCTTTGGTGTCACAGGTGATGGAGTCAGAGAAACACTTCCTCTTTTTTCTAAAAACTGTGTTGCACTTCAACAGGAATCTATGAAGATCGCTCTGCAGCATGGCGACCGTCCTCTGCAGGCTCTGTGCTTACTAAACTTTGCAGACATTCACCGCTGCAGGCGTGACGTTGATGTAAGGCGCCACTGTTTGTGCACACTTGTTGTGTTTAACAGTTAGATTTTATCTGTCTCTTATTTCATCTGTATGGTGAGCTTTGCTTTGGTATTTCTCCTCATCCATCTAGAAAGCATTCCCTCGCTACGAGTCTGCACTGGCTATCATGACTGAGATTGGAAACCGTCTCGGACAAACACAAGTCTACCTGGGAGTTGCAAAGTGTTGGCTTATGCAGAAAGAGTTTGACAAGGTACTAAAGAGTACATATAGATCTCACTTGTAAGATATGACTGGTGTAATTATTTCATGTTTAAGCTATTGTACACTTTTTCTTACTTTTTATATTGCAGGCTCTTGATTCTTTGCAGCGAGCACAGGAAATAGCGGATGGAATAGGAAACAAGGTAACGTCTGTCCTCACACAGGACAAAACACACAAGCAGAGCTGCAGTGAATCAATAAGTCGATGGACTGGATTGATTAACCTTAAAGACCTGAGGCAATTTGGATGTGCTGTGTGTATTTTGTTTTTCCTAACCTATTCTAAGCAGTTATGATCAAGTTTCATGCCTCTTTTGACTCAGGAGAATCTTAAGTTTCAGCCTTGTCCATTTTTAAGTCCGGATTTTACATTTGCTTTGTCTGAGAATGGAGGAATTCAAACCAAATCCTAAGCAAGTTACAGCTATTTTATTATAACATTATTCCAGGCTAAATAAGACTTGTTAAATACCACAAAAGCTGAGAAACTCTAGTTTACATGACTTAAAAAAGCGTGTGGATGCATGAGTGGCTCAGAGGTTATGAAACATTCAAGAACAGTGATTTTTAGCTGCTGGTGGTTTTCTAGGTCTGTAAGAGTTAAAAAACTGTGTACTGCTTTAATTAGAACAAAAATTGCTACTAGATTATTTGGGTATTCGACATTTAGTTGGACAAAATATGACATTTGGAGATGTCAGTTTTAAGGACAGAAAAAAATATGGCATTGTTTTGCAAATCTGTTGACAATTAAATTTATTAGTCACAGTTCTGCACATCCAAGCCAGAACAGCAATACACAAGCATGAGTCCACATGTGACGCTCTCTCTTTTGTAACCCTGTACCTGAAGCTGTGCACGCTGAAGGTACACTGCCTGAGTGAGGGGATTTATCGGAGCCGGGGGCAGCAGGAGGAGCTCAGAGAGCAGGTGGTGAAGTTCCTGCAGTGTGTTGAGGAGCTGGAGCTCTACTGCGGCATGTGTGGGGAGTCCATCGGGGACAGGGACCAAAAACTGCAGGCCTTGCCCTGTTCCCACATTTTCCATCTCAAGTGGGTGCACTAACACAGTGTGCTATTGCTCTATTTAACTGTTCCAAATAGACAAATTACTGTGTGATTTAAAGCCACTAACACTCAGCTCTTTTATCCACTCAGGTGTCTGCAGACAAACGGGACAAAGGGTTGTCCTAAATGTTTCAAGTCCTCCATGAAGCCTGGATTTGTGTGATTGTAAGACTGCATTTTGTGGGTTGGATCTGCAGACACAGCGTGAAGCCTTGCAGGCTCCTGACTGATCTGAGAGAAGCAGGCAGTCTCAGGATTTGCTGAAGATGTTTGAGGAGGAATAACTCGCTGCTCTGTGCAGAGGATGCCGACCTGAACCTGGAGAGTTGCAGAGTGCGGCTCTGAGGATAAAACCACTGCCTCCACCTTATCCACAGACATCAGTCTGTGAGATACAGCTGACTAAGGAGGTTCAACTGACAGTGTTACATTTCATTATAAGCTGAGGAAGAAAGAACCTTCATTGTCTCTGACGACTGGCCATTTGCTGCAGAATTAAAATCTAGAGGAATATGGACTGTCTGAAGAGTATTTATAACATGTATTTGCTACATTATGCCTTTGAATTGTTTGTTAAAACTTCAGCGATATCTTGGTTATCTTAGTCACAGGGTTTGTTTTATTACCTTTGACACAACATCCACTTGTTCTTTACTCAGCTGTTTTCTGATTTTTTTGATTTTTTATCAGAGCTCAGAGCCATTTCTGGATTAACTGATTTCATACATGGTATATTTATTATTTTATTCATGTACATACTCTTCTCATGTTAATTTGTTTTGAAGGTTTGATTTATTTGAGGTGTTTTGTAAAACCTAAAAACAAACTAAAATCTCTTAACCATTCAAAAACTAGTATGTCTTTACAAAACAGGTACATGCAGCTGTTTTTTTGTCCTTACTCACTGAGATTAAGGAACAGGATCAACACACTTTGTGTTCATAGAAATTCCTTTTCTGTCTGTTTTACTCTTAAGTTTGACATCAACATAATATTGCTAAAAAGGAAACCTATTGGGAAAGGATCTTCTTTGACCAATCACACACTCGTCAAATAATTATTAGAAAGCAAAACAGTACGTTTTAACGAGTGTCTTCATATTTGTAGTCTTGTAAATATGAATGATTGGTAAAGTCTCAACAATTTGATTGAGACTGAGATGATTTACTTGCTGAGGCATTGTTACTTTAGGGGACAACAGCAAAAAACTGAGCTATCACATCATTTATTGTTGCATGTTTTATTCACACGATGCCAAGCAACAAAGTTGGATTACATCACATTATGTATCCACAAAAAAGGTATTTACTTATTTCAGAGTTATTATAGTATTTCTTAATATTCAGTCTTTTATTATTCATATTCCTTATATATTTGTTCAATTTATTTTATACTTATTGTGATTTGAGAAAAAGAGGGTGTTCATATACAGTAGGTTTTCCTCAGAATCTCTGAGCTTCTTCTAAATTTTTCTTATTAGTCAGACTATATTTTGTTGCTCACAAAAGTACTCGTTTTAAAACAGTGACAGGTTCAAATTTATCATGGAAAATTATAAATGTTTGGTACAGTGAGGACAAAATACTTTACTATTAGACCCTTTTAAAAGATTTACGGTGAAATGGTCAAACTTGAGGAATACAAACAATACTGTAGCTTTACAGTATGAAGTATTCAGTTTTCTCTCTCCATACTACACGAGTGGGTTGACTGCATGAGAAGAGAGAGACCAACACATTTACTTTAACTGCACAAGCACTTATGTTTCTCATTTTGAGAAAACATCACTACTTGACCTCTCTTCTGAACGGCGCCTGGTTCTTGTCTGAGGTCCCTGCAACCAAAAAAATGCTGATTCACTGTCTGTTTACCTGTTTAAGCTGTTGCACGGTCAATGTAATCCATAAACATTATCTACACGTTTTGTTCTTGTTCTGGGGGATAAATAGGATTTTACTGACAGTACAGCCACTCATCTCTGACGGTTTAAACTACCTCTGTTTTTGCCTCTAATCTTTGCCTTCCAGAGGATTTATGCAGTAATAAGACAACATTTAAATATTTGTAGAGTTGTTATGTTTTTTTCTAGACATCATGTTGATATAACCATGATTTTAATGATTTAGAGTCTTGACTTAAATGCATTGTTAATATATTTATGCATTGAGTCAAACATACTGTGTTGCATATGGAAACATTTCATCATTGAAAATAAAGTACAATGAAAGTGAACGTAAGTGTTACTATCCTGTAATCTTGTGCTGCTATTGACCATTTGTGTTGTGTTTTTTTACCTGCTTTATATGTATAAATGTTTTTTAACTTTTTGTAATCAATTCTCCAATAGAAAGCAAATAGAAAGTCATACAAGCCCTTGCAAACTGCTGTTTCTTGTACCGTGCGGCTTAAACTCTCGTTTTTTTATTGGCTTTTAAAAAAGTTGCACAAGGCTCCTTTAACCAGTCATACTAGTTTACTAGCTTTTACAGAAGTCAGAACTAAGCATTCCTGGTCGCATGCCTCAAGTCACACCTGAAGAGGAGGAGCAAAGAGGATTTCCTGAACTTCATTTCACCAAGACACTTCAGACCTGATGGCAGCCACCAGCTCATTCTCCGAGGAGGACTTACATTGTCCTCAGTGCTTTAACATTTATAGCTTTCCTGTTCTCCTAAAATGTGGCCACAATGTCTGCAGAGCTTGTTTACAGAGGTTCTGGGAATGGAAAGGATGCAGAGAATGTCCTGTGTGTCGCACCGTGTCCGTCCCTGGGAGGCCTCCTATCAATTTGGCACTAAAGATAGCTGCGGATGAATATCAAGCTCAGAAGGTAAATCAAGAAGTTTGCCGTTTTCACAACGAGAAGCTGAAGCTTTTTTGTCAGAATGATGAGGAGCCCATCTGTCTCGTCTGCCAAACATCACAACGGCATAAAGTTCATGAATGCTGCCCTGTGGAGGAGGGAGCCCGACAGAAAAAGGTAGAGTCAAAATAGAAACTGGTAAATAACAAGAGGGATAAACTGTGCATACACTTCAGAAATGAATTAGTTATCTGTGAGAGCAAAAAGTGGCTGTATCTCATCATTTCCATTTTCAAAAATAGGGTCATTTATATTCTCACAATAGACTTCAAAAAAGAGACAAATTCATTAGTTTCTCAGAGTCCATAGTAGCATCTTCTAATTTAAATCTAAAGGAGGTAGTTCACATGGATATAAAACAGAGGCACATTATTTGTTTCAGCTCCAGATTTTAACTTCTGACTCTTCTGTAAACATTTCAGACAGAAATTTCAGCCAAGCTGGAGTCTTTGAGGAAAAAGCTGAAAAACCTAAATGAGAAAAAGGACCACTGGGAGGACACAAAAAACTACATTCAGGTAAAAGTTATCTTATTCATTGTTTCAATCCTAACATGACTTGAGTGGTGTCGTACCTGTATTCTCACCTGAATCTACCTGAAACAAGTGTGACTTGTTCATTCACTTCTGAGATAAGGCAGGCTGAGAGAAAAATCTGTCAACATGCCACTGAAGTGTTTGTTTTGTTTACTGCTATAACAACTGCATCAACATTACAGACACAAGCTTATGAAATTGAGAAAGCAGTTAAGGAGGAATTTGAGATGCTACACTTGCTCCTTCGTGAAGAGGAAAACACCAGACTGAAGGTTCTCAAACAGGAGGAGGAAATTAAGATCCAGGTGATGTGTGAGAAGCTGAAAACCATCAAGGACCAGATCAAAACCTTGTCCTCCACCATCAGTGACATAGAGACGGCTCTCAGAGCGGAGGATTTACAGTTTTTACAGGTACATTTACAGCCGATATTTACTCAACTTTACAGATTTTTTTTACAAGCTCTGAAGACAAGAGTTACACTGAGTTACTTGTTTTGTAACTTACTCCAAACTACAAAAGCAATTAATGGACACAAAAATGGTCACCACTCAGATATAATGACCAATAGGCTGATAGGCTCTACAATGATGTGTGTGTTGACCATTCAACCTCCCAAGGTGACAAACATTTCAAAACCAAGAGCAGTTCAAGAAGAACAAACTGGAAATTATGTATAAAAGGGAGTGAAAGAAGTGTAAAAAAAGAAAATCTTGTACCCAACATAAACTATTGCTGTTTATTTCAATATCCACTCAAACAGCATTTCAGTTATATACCATCATATCACTACTGACATATGTTAAAAGTTGACCTTAATATGGTACAACTTTCTAAATGCACCTCTATAATGTGTTTCCATTACAAATACACACTGATCTGATCAGATCCCATTGAAATGTGGTCTCTAGTGTATCCACTGTCTTACAGTGGACAGGAAATGTTTGTAATTGGATGACATTCACCTGTCAGGTAAAACCAATATGAGCCACATGCTTAAACTGAGAGGCCTATGACCTCTCGTGATTTCCCACTCACCCACTTCTAGTGCCCTTACCAAACTTGGCCTTCAAGTTTTGTCACTGCATCTCACAAAGTTACTGAAAAAAATGATGAACACATACCAAAGCACTCAAAAATGCTGAGGTCATTTATGCTGTAACAGGTTTTTCCTGGGACCGTATTTTCCATGATGACTCACACACACACTCACAAGAAGTAAGAAGTGAAATCAACAATATGAATCACTCACTACAATGTAGTTTGTCAATAACTTTCCACTGTCTTGATAGTGACACAAATTCATGTTAATATAAAAAAGTTTAGAAGAAAGAATCTACAGCTGTCAAAGCAGCTCTGTGGTTTTACCTGTAGACACACCAGGACAGAAACACTAACACTGGCATGCTAACATTTTAACGGTTCTCAGGCTTTATGTTTATCATGTTTGATATTTTAGCATGTTAATACTTGCTAGCAGCTGAGGCTTAGTTAGCACCATTACTTTAAAGTTATTCTATAAATTTAAGTATTTAAGGTCATTGTGAAGAAAAAAATTAGGCCTTACAACGGGCTTTGTAACGTGTAAAACTGAAGCTTTGTAAAAAAATTTGTGCATAATGCTGTGGTTTTGGAGCCAGTGTGTGGGTGTTATCATAGCTGCAGTAGCCTTGTGCACCATATAATGTGCATTTAACTGCAATCCTCATATTCTGCTAATGAGCTTTATGTCTTCACCTTTTTCCTGTGTCTTAAGGACTACAAGCAGACAAAGAAAAGGTATGTGCATCTCACTCTCTGCTAAAATTAGTTAAGTCTTCATAAGGCAATGTCATAAATAATTCAACATGTTTTCAGGGTCAAATACAACATTCCAGAGCCAGAGTGTATCAGAGATATCCTGATCAACTCTGCAAAGCATCTGGGATTACTTAAGTTTGGAATTTGGAAGAAAATGGCTAACACAGTCAAATACGGTGGGTAAACAGGCAATGGCTTGAGTTAAAATGAACTTTAAAAGTATTTTCAATGTCCTGAACTTTTTCAAAAAACTTTCAGTTCCCGTCATTCTGGATCCAAACACAGCCCAGTCCAACCTAAAGTTCTCTGAAGAGCTGACCAGGGTACAATACGGCAGTAAGCGAGTCCTTCCTGACAACCCTGAACGCTGCACCAGCCGTGTGTGTGTGCTGGCAGCCACGGGCTTCACATCTGGAAAGCACAGCTGGACTGTAGAGGTGGGCCAAGGCAAAAACTGGTACATTGGAGTTGCCCAGGAATCAATCAAGAGGAAGAGTGTTGTCTTCCTCAATCCATCTGAGGGTTTCTGGGTAATTGGCCTCTGTAACGGCGACTCCTACTGGGCTCAGAACTCACCTCGCAACAAGCTTGTGTTAAAGCAGAAGCCTGAGAGGATCACTATAAAACTGGACTATGACAAAGGAAAGGTAGTTTTCATCAACGCTGCCGACTCCACAACAATACACACATTCAATGACAGATTTACGGAGAAGATTTTTCCCTACTTTTCCCCGGGATTGTATGAAGATGGGAAAATATCCAGTCCACTGAAGATCTGTCCTCTGACAATAAAAGTGGATGTAGAATAGTTTCAGATTAAGGCGACATGTTGCTCTGTGTGAGCTTGTGTTGCACAGTTTTTAAATGTGAATTTATCAATGCTGCGCTTATTAAGTGCAGAAGCAAATTGTAACAAATGAACATTACAAAAAGCATCATCAAACTGTATAATTAATCAAATGTGACAACTACCATTTTCAAAACAAGCAGATTGTTTAATTATGTGCAGAACAAACTACAGCTCAGTTAATTTACAGAGCTGTTTTGGCTCATTGACTGTCCTCTTTTTTTGGTTTCCTCTGTGATGCCATGTCTTTTAGTTTAGAGTCCAGTTTCCTTTGCAGGTAGGCTTTCTTGTTGGGGTCCATGGATTTGTCTTTCTTCCCACTCCCTGCATAAAGAACGCCTTCTTTACTTATTCTCATCCGAGCATGAGACTTGGCCTTATCGCCACAGCCATGCACCTGAAAAAAAGGTATACAACATGACAATCAGAGAAACATGAATGCACATATCACAGTTTTCTTACACAAGAAGTATCAGTTAGCAGATTTATAGTACAGAGGTAAATCTCAGCTACATATCCTGATAAAAAACAAAACCAATGCTCTTTGATTGGGAGGGCAGTTCTTGTCATACCTCCGGTATATGATGACTGAGACAATACTGTCTGTTGCAGAACAGGCAGAGCTGTCCAAGTGTTAGCACAGAAGCTTTACACTTGACAAAACTGCACACACTGTCAGCCTTCTTGACAGCCTCGATAAGTGCGTCAAAGTCATCGTCCGGAGCAGCGGCTGCAGCGATGTCGCAGGCGCCTGCCTTCGTTCGATTCTTTCCTGGGAGAGAAATGGCAAGGCTGAGTTGTTGAAAACATATCAGAGTAGAAAAAGTAACAAAGACACTTAAAATCAAGATGTTTCTCCTTCAAACCTTTAGATGTTTGGGGCTTTTTTAATGATGAAGCTGGTGGGTTTTTCTGCTGCTTCTTTAGCTGGGCATTTTCTTCCCTTTTCTGCTGCTCCCTCTTCATTCGCTCCAAATGTAAACTTTTAAGGTCTACTGGATTTTGACGCACTGGCTCTTTCTGGGTACTTGGAACAGTTTTTTCTTCCTGAGCTGCCTCTTCGTTTTCTTCTTCTTGTGTTGGCTCCTCGGGTGCTGTTGACTCCACAGTCTTGGAGACAGTGATACACCTGTCTTTCCCTTCACCTTTACTCTCATGTACAAGGCCCAGCTCCTCAGCGACCTGGTGGACCAGCAGGCGGTCGTGAGAGTTAAACGATGATGGAAACTGTAGTTCACTGCGATTTAAATCCTTCAAAAACTCCTCCACCTGCTCTCTGATTTCAGTATATCTGTCCTTGTTCTGCTCCTCCTTGTTCAGTGCTGTTGTGCAGGACTTTGTGTGCTTAGCGTTAGCAATATTTTCATTAGTGCTGCTACCAGTAGGCTTTTTTTGTTCTTGCTTGGTCTTGCTGGGAGGCTGATCTTTAACCTTCTGTTTGGTGGACACTGAACTGCTGGCAGATTTATTAGTCTTGGTATCTTTGTGGTCGCGGGTGTAGTTCTGTGGCACGATGTCTTGGATGTACTCAAATGCCGTTCTGACCTCACCAAACTCTGTCATGTAATCAATCAGGGACTTAAGGAAAGCATGATTCTTCACAGTTTGGGTGTCGCACACAACAGCTATGTGGCGTCTCGCACGTGTAACAGCCACATTGATCCTTCTGTCCTCTGCCAGAAATCCAACTTCCCCTGAAATAAAATAATGGAAAGAAAAACATGTGCGCATAAGTAAATCAATGCTGCTAACTTCAATGGTATGACAGAAACTGATACAACCTCACAGAAAAATAAACCAAACAAGCACCTTTTCTGTTCGATCGAACTAGAGACAACACCACAGCCTCTTTTTCTCGACCCTGAAATCCATCTACTGACTTTATCTCCAATTCCGGGTGCCTCGCTGAAAGTTTTTGACGCAGAAGATCAACCTTAGAAAATATTAAGAAAACACAATATGGAGCTATTTTGAGAGACTTTTATTTTGAGAGATTTTTTCCATGTAATTTTAGATTTCTAGTTTACATCAGAGTTTCTATTTGGGAGATTTTGTCTGCATACTATTAAGACATATGAAAATAAAGTTTGACATAATGAAAAGGTCCAGTAGCAGCAGTTTAATGAATATTTTTTATGGTAAAGTTCCTCACTGACTTACTTGTAGATTGTATGGAGCAATAACAGCAATGTCTTTAGCTTTAAGCCCAGCTTCAGTCAAGGCCTTAATGTGCAGTTCAACAATGTCTACCTCACCTGAGGGAGGAAATGATCATTCTGTTAAACCCCACAGCATACTAACTGTAATAAAATGAGTTCTGTTTTGACAGTAAAACCTTCTAACCTTGATTGCCTTTGGACTGTTCATCTGAGGCCTCCATTTCACTCAGACCACAGCCTGCAGTGTCGATAAGCAGCAGCGGCATACTGGTCTCTTCCACACAGGTCACTCCTGTTAGATCTCTTTTGAACCCCAAAAATGTTTTTTAATAAGTCATCATTCACTGTCGTACAAAAGTGAGATACTTTTCAACACTCACTTTAACACGTGTCCCTCCACAGAGCTGTGAGCTGTCAGTCTTCCCTGGTACATCTCTTTAGAGGCCCACTCCATGATGGCGCTGTTCATGCGGTACTGAACTGTTAGCATGCGGACCACTGAGTCCCCGTACATCTGGATAAGTCTCTCCATAAGACTGAGAGAGAGGCCTTTTGATGCAGCCCTGTGCAGCGAAAAAAGGGAGCAATGAGCTGCAAACCATTAATATGATGTAACCAAACCCTATAAAAGGCCCTGAAAATGTATTTCTTAATCAGCTTTATATTTTACCAAAGTTTGAAGACTCCTCTGTATTTCACTGAAGCGATTTCTGTACATGTTTTTGTCTGTGCTCTTTTTACTGCTTTGATGTTGGAAAAGACAACAGGTAGTTCCATATATTTTTTAGGAATCAGCAACATTCAGCAGCATTTAAGCTCTTAATTAGAATTAGATCAATTTAGGATGTTTTTCCAACTTTAACCCAATGAACTGTGCAATATCTACATTAGTGTCATTTCTTGGTGTGTAAGTCAGTAAACCATAATAACTGCTAGAAGTATTAATACTGTTACCACACGTTATGTACTAAAAAGAAGACAAGATGATAGATAGATAGATAGATAGATAGACAGACAGACAGACAGACAGACAGACAGACAGACAGACAGACAGACAGACAG
>JAPZDY010000023.1:15790667-15804671 GCA_029783645.1 Ctenochaetus hawaiiensis
CTGCATTGTGGAAGTCATTATAACATACCTGGTTTCTTCTATTTCAGCCTCCCTTTCCTCCTGTAGAAGCTCAAGGGTCTTTGACACAAACTGTTCAACTGCCATCATGAACTGAAAGACCCACAAGATAACTAGTGTTACAGCACAGATCCTAAACATGTTAGCACCATTACACTTGTGATAGATAACAGACAAACCAGAAGAGATCCTACTTACAAACTACAGCTAAGTTTTAATTTATCACACACTAGGTCACATCTGACAGATAACACTTGATGTTGTAATTTATGGATTAATTGTTTCTCCCAACAAAGTTGAGTCTTATCAACACTCTCAACATTATTTCAAGAACTTTACTTAAGAATGCTTTTGAAGTAGAGCATTACTATTTATGCCACCACATTAGTGGACAATATGATGCTTCATACTCAGCTTTAATTATTTTAAGTGCGAAGTGATGGGGGGATTTCAGCTTGTAAGCATGTGCTTTACATCGACTATGAAGCCAAAACACAAAAGCATTCATATAAATTGCAGTAATAATGCAATAACACAAAATTTTACTGAGTCAACTGTGGCATAATGACTTCCAACTTATAAATTTTGATACTTTGGATACATTTTGCTGGTGTTCTTTTAGGTAAATCTTTAAAAGGGGAAAATAGGTACTTTTACTTCAGGAAAAAACATTAATATCTTTCTTACATGACAGAATTACAGTCCATAAATAATCCAGTGTTTTATCTCTGTACTCGGTAATGACGACAAAAGGTAACACTTAAGAAGAAAACAACAGGTCACAACTTAGCAATAGCTCTTAAAATATGACGTTGGGTCAAAACATCATGCTGACAGTTTCTTCATTTACAGAAATGCTGACATGTTAGCTTGTTGAGTTAGCCACAATGAATTCAGTTTACTTTAGCGACAATGAGCGAAAATGACACTCACCCATAAATGTTAGCTTACACTGTGTAAATACCGGAAAAGCAGAAGACAGAAAAGCAGATGTTAGTTATGCGGGATAACCTGGACATGTCTTAGTACTTTCTTAAAATGACACCAGTTAGTTTGTTTTGCTCATGGTGTCTTCTTTTAGTAAGCTAGGTTGTTGGCACGCTAGCTACACTGCCACCTAGTTGTTCGGATGACTTCTCTCTCTCTTCACTCACAAGTCACGCACGTACGTTTTATTTTGAAAAACACGCAACGCGGAAGTTACCCGTCTTGGCTGACGCTCCAGAAACACGTTGAGCTAAGTTGTCAATCAAACTGGCACCAACCGCCTGTTTGTCACAAACTGACTGTGTATGATACCAGTATGAACGGGGCTGTTTTGGCCCGTAGATGTGTTTGATTGGAAACCGCAGGAGGATATGCTGGTTGTCAGTCCACCAGATCTCAGTCAGAAAGGAAGCACTCGCACTGCAAACGACCTGAGCTAACCCATTTTCATTTATCTGCTTTAAGGCTCCTGGAAATGAGAACGACGTTATTTCTGCTGTACGCCATATCATGCAGCTGTTTGGCTGGTGCCACACTTTCAAAAACTGATGCAAAGAAGTCGCATAAAGCTGAGGCCGAGGTGAGTCACTTCAGGACTGCACCTTGAAATGGGTGGGAGCTGAGAGTACTGTCAGGTCATAAGTGTGTCCCTCTGTTTGCGTGATGTGTCTCTGGACTTAAATGCTTTTTCTAATCAGGAAGAGGCCTTCATCCTCACCTGTCATGTCCAGTCATGATGATGGTTATCTGTGTGTAAAAACGGACATTTTTTTTCTGTTTGACCTCACTGTTAGACTTCTCCAGCTGAGTTGTCTGTGTTGGAGAGAGGCCTTGTTGTGTCAGACCCGCAATGGAAAGACATAGTGAAGGAGGAGAAGAGGCACTGTGCTCAGATCAAGAGAACATTTCAAGGACAAGTGCTTGGATATGTTACACCTGTGAGTGTTAAGAATCCAGCCTTCGTCACATCTACCTCCTACCCTGCTACCTTTAAACATCTGACTGCACTTTTACCACTGCACTGAAGGATAAGTTAAGAGTTTTTCTCAGCTGTCTCATGCAATACTCACACGCCTGCATGTACATTACAGGAATTTTTGCTGCAGGGATTCTTCTTCATTGAATGTGGCTGTTTAGAGATCTCAGACTTCACAAGAATGAGTCTTAAAAATCAATTCCATAAGTCTTGCAAAGTTTGTTTTCTTCAAACAAGAGCTGGTTAAAGACTGTTAGCCTGAGAACCAGATGAATCTGCTGAGCTCATGGTTTGCTCTGGCAGGTGTGGCATGTCAGGCTAACAGACTTGTTGTTGGACAAAACAAGTAACATCGCATCATGAATCACTTTTGGCTCTGGGAAGTTGTGATGAGCATTTTTCACTATTTTCTGAGGTTTAATAGACCAAACAACAACTCGATAAATTAAAAAAAAATGACTGTCAGATTATCAACAAAGACAATTTCAACTCTTAAATCTCTTAGACTAAAGTTGTACAAAGAGAGCATCACTTTCAGGCCAGTATGGAGAGGGAGAATGATTGCAGAGACTGATTACTCTTTTAACATTCATATAGACATACAGGTGTTCAGCAAAAGGCTTGAAAATGTGAAGCTATTCTTCAGTCTTTGGGCTGACTTGTCTCTAAGTCCCATATTTTCTCCCTCCCATCCTTCAGTGGAACTCCCACGGCTATGACATCGCCAAGACATTTGGCTCCAAACTAACCTCAGTGTCTCCAGTGTGGCTTCAGCTCCGCCGGCGGGGACCAGAAACCTTTGATGTTACTGGACTCCATGATCATGACCCAGGTAGAAGATCCTCTCCACTGACAGTCAGACAGGAAGTGCTTTTTAGTTTTTGTCAGTTATTCAAGTACCACTACAGTGTATATAAAGGGGTCTTTTTGCCCTTTCAGGTTGGGTCAAAGCTGTGCGGAAGTCTAACAAAAAAGTCAGGATGGGTGAGTAGGTGTCTTTGCAACTGCCCACAATTCCACTGCGATCTATTATTTACTAGAGCTGCTTGGTTGTCTCTACTCTCAGTGCCTCGAGTTTTATTTGACGGCTGGTCTTACCATGACTACATGAGCGTGCTGGGGAGCGAAGATGAAATTGAAGAGCTGGGAAGTGAGCTGGTGGATGTTGCAAAGGTAATTAAGCGTTGCATTTAACTGTAACTCCCCTGCTACAGTGTTGTTTTTCCTGTCTCTGTCAAATGAAGCTTTGTTTTTGCAGACTGAAGGTTTCGATGGTTTCACGTTGGAGCTGTGGAGCCAGTTGGGAGGTAACAAACGAAAGTGAGTTATTCTGCCGACATGTTTGTATTATTACTCATGCATTCATTCTTTTTTCTAAGATGATTCGAACACAAAATCTTGTCTGTGCAGGGAGCTGGTCCATTTGGTGAAACACATCTGTGAGACTCTGAAGGCTAAAAGATTAGACTGCATTCTCGTCATTCCACCTGCTGTAACAAGGTGAATGGAATGAGTTTACTTTCAGTGTCTGTACATTCTTAAAAGATTTTGCAGTCGGTCCTGACTTCTCTTTGCTTTTTTTTTTTCTGTCGTTGTCAGTTCGGGGCAGCCGGGTATGTTTGGCAGGGAGGAGTTTGAGCAGTTAGCCCCAGCTGTGGATGGTTTCAGCCTCATGACATACGACTACTCCAGCGGTGCCAGGTGAGTGTCACAAATGAGTGATCTCCATAGATTCATGATTCAGAAATGGAAATATTTTAGTTTGTGACATGAGAAGAGTAACTTAAAGCTACAGGAGGATTCACAGCATGAATAAAGACAATGTTTTTGGTTTGGTTGTATGTATTTTCTTTAATAGGCCGGGCCCAAGCTCTCCCCTGCCCTGGGTGAGAGACTGTGTCCTTCAGCTTGCACCCAACACTCAGTGGAGGCAGAAGATCCTCCTTGGACTCAATTTGTATGGCCTTGATTTTGCAAGTCAGGGAACAGAACCAATCCTGGGAGGAAGGTGGGATAGCACTGTGACAACCTAGGAATACCTATTTTATATTTTATCATTTAAAGATTTGTATGTCTACACTTTGAAAGAGTACCGGTGACTAATGCTGCCTTAGGCCACTAGCCTTAAGCAACAGTGAGGAATGGGCTACTGAGGTTTGGTAAACTCACTTTGTTTGTATTCCAAAACCCCAGATTTTTCTTATAATATTGTAGTTTTCAGCTCCAGCTGATGCTGCCTTAAGGCAATTTATTCGATTTCACAAAACTCCCCTTGAAGGCACAAAAGGGTTTTTACAACTTTTTACATATGCAGAAGGACTCCTCAAGACCAGAACAGGACTACAGGTCTTGAGTGGTACTGCTTAAGCCCTTGAAAACATTTACAATGTCTGTCGTAACTTTTCCTCTATAAGATATACATGACTGAACAAGCTTTACCATAACACTGTCTTGAACTTGTCTCTGCTTTCCTACAGGTACATCGAGCTTTTGCGTGAACACAGGCCAAAACATATCTGGGATGAATATTCTGGAGAGCATTATTTTAGTTACAAGAGGTACTGATTGGACAAATTTAAATTAAAAAAAAATCATGGTTGAAATCTTAATCTTTCTACAGCCCAATTTTGACAATATGTGTGACATTTATTTAAGGAACAATGCAGTTAAGCATGTGGTGTACTACCCATCACTGAAGGTAAGTCTTTTACATATAATGAAACACGTCTGCTTTACCTCATGTCATGTGTCCGAGCAAAAAAAGGGTACTTGAATACACCTCAAAAACTACAGATGACGGCCGGCTAGCATGTACATCCTGCACCTGCATGAGAGGTTATGACTCTCCATACCAGCAGGTGGTGGTAGTCTAGTGTTCATCATTTAGAAATGGAAATACTAAGACCTGGCCCTGCCTATCTTCAAACTGTTGTTATGATAAGGCTGCTTTGCCTATCACCTTTACAGCCTTCTGAAACACCACTTAAACGGTTTTGTATTATAGCTACTTGTAATTGAGAATATGTAAAAAGTTGCAAATAGCACTGGTGCTGTCAGCCCCTGGTCTATTGGTTGTGGATGAAGAGAGAGAAAGGCCTCCTCTCATGCACACATTTGCTTAGCTGGACGGCCAAGCAGATTAACTTCTCTCACCGTCGGGCTCTGTTGCTGATTCAACATGCTCAATCAGATGAAAAGCCATCAACAAGGGTAAACTAGTGCCAACAATATGGGACACTGCAAATTAGGATCACAGGCACTGACCTGTGGCCCAAAATTGGCTGATGGCGGTCTGTTGGCCTGGTGTGTCAGGACCGTATGAGTAAAGGCAAGGAGCAACATAGATAATTTGTTAAGGATTGCTTTTCAGTGCATTACTTGAAGTGATGTTTTTGTGATTGTTACATCTATATGAGGAGATTAACATTATTTAAATTATTTTACAGTCCCTCTACCTGAGGATCTCTTTGGCTAATGAACTGGGAACTGGAATTTCCTTATGGGAATTAGGACAAGGACTGGACTATTTCTATGATCTCCTATGAGACTTCAACGTGATGGTAAAGACTGTGGACCTCGAATCATCAGCATATGGATTAATTTTCTTTTTTCCTGAAAATGGTGCAAAATTCAAAAGCTGTAAGCATATTTTTTGTTTCTGAGAGACTGACAGGGATCTCTGAAACAAGCTGTTGACAGGATTTGGTTAATACTCAACTTATTTGAGGGTCATGACAGTGTTGAGAAATCTTGTCCAGGTGAACTGATCTGGGATTTGTTGATTCAAACGATACTATCAGCAAGACAGTAGGTACTTCAGTATGTTGTATTCCTTTTCTTGAATGACAATGTGAAAAAAAAAACAACACAATATGTACAGTTCAGCTAGAATGCAGTAACATCTGTAACATCAACCATTCAACAACAGAGGGTGCATGATCAATAATATGTATGACGTTTAGAAGAAGGGTTGTACTCCTGTTCTGAGGCTTTTAGAGTTCATGTGCTACAAACATCTGCAGCTTCTCTTCAGTCAAAACTCAGAAATCTTCTGTTCTTCTCCTTAAGAATGCATCTTTCTTTGGCTTTGAACATCTTCGAAACTGCATCTGCTACTGGAACCCAAGTTTTCTCATTTTTAAATTTTCAAAACAAGACATTTGATTGTGTTTGTTTTTACAAGTTTAATTGAAGACACAATGGATTCATTGACACATTATGAAGTTGTATATACAGTGTTGCCAAACACCTGTTTGACTCAGCATCTTCAATAATAATCTGAGATGAATGTTCAATAACATGAATATAAATGTGGAACAACTAAGTTTAATTTGATGTTCCTGATGTTAACAGTTTTTTTATTTTTACTTGGCATTACAGAGCAAGATTAGATTATTTACAGCGAGTGAGGTTGACTGCATATTCTGGCCAGTTATTAGGTGTCTGTCTATGACTACGTGCACGGCATCTTCTTGACTTGCTGTGAAACAGAGATAAACATGAGAGACTTTTAGTTTTAAGCAGGCTTGAAAAGACTCATGAGTATCTTTGCTCTGTAGGTGAGCTCACCTGTGTATGATCCACCACTGTCTTTTACAAAGTCCTCCACAACCAAAGGCAGGTTGGCAAAGTCAGGCCTCCGAACCAGTTCAAACACTGACGGCTTGCAACAAAAACAGTGACTTTAGTACATGAACACATTAAGAAATTGGATATAATTCCCTCCTTTCTTATTTAGACTAACCCCTGTTAAACTGTAGTCACTGAAGATCCACCTCTGTCCCTCAGTGGCACAACAAAGTGCTGACACTCCTTGTCCCACTGCACAAATAGGTTCTGCAAATGTGCAAATAGAAACCAAAAAGTCTCAACACCAGAAATATAGATTACATACTGTGTGCTTTTTAAAATTGGCATCACACTCACTTTGGTGAGAAATGAAATGTGTGAGAATGCGATGCAAAGAGCCGCTGTGTGCCAGGTCATTTGGTGCTCCAGGACAGTCTGGGATCAGCAGAGCCTGGTAACGTGCACCTGGAAAAGGTCATTATGACTTTACAGAGCAGAGTTCAACTAAGGGCAACAACAAACGCATTATAACAGTGAAATGACTGTGAAATCAACATCTCACCATCGATTGATTCAAGTTTGGCAGGTGTTGCATAGGGTTTCACATTGAAGTCCTGCACCCATCTAGCAGTGCTTTCATCAATTCCAATAAAGTCTATTGGCTTTCCCTGGGATAAAAACAAACAAACAAACAAACAAAAACAACACTTAGGGTCCATCTCCTTTCAGTACTCTGTTTCTCTGTGCCAATGCAACATGACGTTGCTTTGGTTAAAGAAAAGTTTAAGTGTTGGTTTCTTTTTCAAATCCTTTACACTTGAATTACTTGTGCGATATTGTACAAACACAACATTACAAGTAAAAGTCCTGCAACGAAACTATTTGCTGACCGTGAAAATATGCTAGCGTAAACTGGTAAATGTCTAGGCGGTATTTAAAGTAGAATTACTAGGAGCTATTGAGACTGTTTGAGAATGTTTGGCTTATTATTCGCCTTAAAGTACAAAAAACCTTACCCCAGGTGTAGCTGTCTGCAGATTAAACACTGAGCTACAAAGGCTGAAGGACTGGTGGAAAGACTTTGCTGACACTCCTGAGGGAGCAAAACACATTTGAAAGATGTCAGAGTGCTCGATGTAAACACAAAACTTAGCTCCAATGTTAGGCTGGCTAGCTTGCAAATGTTTGACTAGAGCTAACATGCTGATGAAATGAAGAAGCTGTAACTGATACAAAGCTATTGTTAGCGAAGAAAATCTTACACTTCCTCACTGTTTAATTCGTTCCTCTCTTTAAATTATGATGAATAACATTACACTTGTAGCCTGCAGGCTAATGGACCCACCTTGTGCAGAAGCGCTCGCCACAATCAAACAAGTTGGTTTCGCAGACATTTCATTTGACTCTGTGTTTTAAACACTCGAATTTTTTTTAGCTTGCTTGAAATGAATAAGAATAGAATTGGCAATGAAAATATGAGGGAGAACTACGCGAGGAGGAAGTACTGTCAGCTGACAACAACATCCGGTACAGGATTTCAAAACAAAAGTCATTAGACAAGCCAAGGGAAAACAGTACGATATGTGAAATTCTTTGAGAAAATTAAATGCATGGTATTTTTATTTGCATTTAAACAAACAATGATATTATATTTATTTTTTAATAACAACTTCGCTATAAACTGTATTATACATAAAAAATGCAAACATCAAGACCAACACTAATAGCAAATGCTGCAACAACGTGCTCCTGTAACTCTTAAAAATGTGGTTCTTGACTTAAAGTTTGTCCATGCAGCATTATCTTAACATTGAGGGAAGATATTTAAAGCATGTAATGGCATTTTGCATTAAAAGAGCAGTGCTGCACAGCAGCATTATAGTATCTGAAGCATCTCTAATTTGAAATTTTATTAAAAAATATATTTATTCATTCAAAGCTATTCATTATTTGAATTTGGCAACTACTCAGCATCCAGACCTGTGTAAATAACTATGTCATTCAAAAGTCTAACCAAAGACTTTACAGGTCAGTATGACACTGTGATTTTGTACAGTAGAGAGAGCAATAAATCAGTATGGATCTTCTTTCAAATTTCGATAAAGGCAGCAAGTAAACATCATTCCCACAAGCTGAAAGAAAGAAGACATAAGGAACTTGTTAGTTCCTCGGTGTACACAGAAACAAGCATTGCACATAGCTGCTGGTAATTTGCATTACATTATAAAAGATGTTTTTATTAACCTATTGTGTGTCTAATAGTAAGTGCTTTACCTGAAGAAATGCCGTTCCAATACCCACTGCACCAAGAATATACAACTGACTCAGGATGAACTCCTCTAATTTCTCAATGCAGCCCCCCTAAGAGAAAAGGTGAGATATTAGAATTCAGTCATTCTGTCATCCTGAGCCCTGAAACCTGTCATATGTCATTTATCCACTGCCCCACAGCTTTACCTACCTCCACCTTGTAGATATTGGAGGGATGGTCCCTTCGACCACAAAGGTCAGTGGGAGTTTTGCAGCAGCTATCAGGAACAAGCCTCTCATTCCCCTGGATCCACACATTGTCTGTCCAGTCTGAGTAGTTGTGACTGCCACAACACTTAAACTGAGAGGGAGCCAGTGCAGGGACAAAACAAAAGACCGAAAAGAAGAGACAATGGTGACTAACATGCAGGCTGAAGGGGCCAACTGTGATTTTAAATTCAACATTATCTGATCAAGATGACACCTGATATATGTCATATTAGGTGGCATTATGTTCTTTTGTGGTAGTTAGTTGCCGGCCTGTAAATCAGCTGTGGTTTTAGGCATAGAGCCTCACTTCCACACCTCTTTCTGAAGTTTGTCCACAGCCTGCGTGACGCTTTCCTCCCCTGGCTGCTGGTATTTCTGCTGCATGGTCACCTTCAGGTTCTGTCTGAGCTCCTCATCCAGCTGTGAGACAGAAGAAGAAATTTAGTGATTGCCCAAGAATAAAATCTGCCACTTGCTAACCCCCCCATCAATAAAATACATATGAATAGAAGAGAATGAATAAAATAAATAGCTCTCTGTCAAGTTTATTTCCTCCCTCTAAAATTACACTGTACCTGTGCAATGCTCACACATAACTCAAAACACATGAGCGCCACTCAGACCCATCTCTTTGTTCCATATGAGCATTCTTTACTTGATTTAGCAAGGAAAAAAGTTTTTTGCTTGAATGACAAAGTGTAAAGAGTGAAAACATATCATTTTATATTAACCTGTTAGAGAAACAGGTTGATATAAAATGAAAACAGGGGGCAGAAAATTACCTGGTAGCAGAAAGGAAAACACTGGAGCAAGAAAAAAGAAGGAAGGAGAGGTGTGAGAAAAGTGGAAAAAGGACAAATGAAGGACCTGCACAGAAGCATGCAGAGGAAATTTCACAACAGAGTGTGTAGCATGTCATGGGTGGCAGAGGAAATGTAAATAGAACTGATGGAGAGCAAAGTTTGAAATTTCATTAATGTAGTCACAAAAATAAGAACAAAATACAAGCAGAAAAAGCAAACTCAAATTTGTGACTGCTGCATTAAGTTTTACAAATCTTAGTACAAGAACTTATCAGGAAACATTTACATTAAAAAATAGATTACATTTGAATAAAATCTGTCACCATGCTTTAGTTAAATGTACACAAATAAATACAAACAGAAGGTAAAGTATTTCACCTCTTGATAGGTAACATAGGCCAGCACAGCAGCAATGATCTCCAGCAAGAAAATGAAGAGCAACAAGCTCAAATACTGTAAAGATAAAGTCATGAAATATAAAAAATTAGAATGTTATTGTAAACTACAACTTTAGCATTGATTGTAACCATGTAAGACTAAAAAACTAAACTAAAGTTGTACTCAAAAGAGAAACTCATTGAACTGTAGAAAGGGAAGTTGCAAACCGATGAATAATAACGGTTGTAATGAACATGGAAATAGACATAACGTAACAGAGCTTGTGCAGTTTAATTTCAGTGTTACATCCTCTCACTGCGTCTGTCTGTCTGTCTCTCACACACTCTTCAGTCCAAGCAGCCGCCTGCGATGCCCTTCATTCCTCTGGCATGAGTCACACTCTAAATCTAAACTCTTAAAGACACACTCTGCATGACTTTGTCTGTTATATTTGACAGTCATGCCTGTCTGACATAATGAGCTGCACTGAATGCAGGGAGCCAAGACAGAAGGTCACCAAGGATTAACTTTCTGTATGGAGACTCAGACCAAGTTGTGTGTGTGTGTAAACAGGAACTCTCCTTTGTGTCTGATTCTGAATTAAACAGGATTACTGCTTTGGTTGAGTAAAACAAAACAATTACAGTAAAAATGAAAAAGAAAAAAATGTTACAGGACAGTGCTTTGTGTGTCTGATCCATTTTACCACAATCAAAAGACTCTTCGTTTCCTTCAGAGTGGCACAGCATCCAATTATCCCGGTTGCAATCACTATGACTCCAGCAGCTATTAAGATGTAGGCTGAGGCTGAGTAAAGGCTGGAGCTTAGTAAACTGATGTAGTCGCTCTTTTCCACCAGAGTCCACACTCCCACCGCCAGCACAGCCCCACCTGCCAGCTGAAAGAATGGACCGTTATCAGCTTAACTCAAACCAGACGCTTGGATCAAGAATGCACCACATAAGATTTAGAGGTCATAACTCCTAAAATGTGACAGTGATGCCAACCAGACAGACTCATGAGACGTTCAGCCATTTGTTTTAATCTGATGCAGATTCAGATACAGATATTGAAAATAAAGTTAAGTTTTATGATGATTTATATTGTAGAAACACTGTATACATATCAGATTGTCTCAGAAATGCAGACTGTATTGAGTTTTTTTTCCTCCTCTTTCACTTCTGTAAATCTATTTAACCATTTGTACAATTCAGACAATAAATTTTACTGTTCATGCATTTGATAGAAACTAAGCAGAAAATAATATTACATATTTTTAAAGAATGTAGATTTAAATAACAGAGCTGTTTTGTTTTCACTAAACTGCATAAGCTGTGATTCAGTTTCTTTATAGGAAAATCCATATTAATCTCTGTGACATCTAAAGAATAGCATGATTAAAAATAATGGTATTAATAATAATTACAGTATGCAGTATCCATCATGATATACATAGAGTATTTTGTTGTCTTACAGAGAAAATCTGAAAACTCTCTTGTTGACTTACCCAAAAAAGGAGATTAAAGAGAAGCAGTAGATATTTCAGACAAATCGTCCCACAGGTTTGTGTTTTTTCACCTTGAACTGCCATTCTAAAGTAAAAAAAATGTGTGTGTTAGTACATTAAATATTGATGAACAAACAGGGAAATTAAATGAAACATAAAAATAATCCCTCTAGAAAATATTAGATAGCTAAATCTCCTTCTGGATGAACATAGATGCTCAAAGAACACGTCATCACTTCCAACACTGAAGGTTTTTGTCACACATCTTTACACTCTCATGACGGTGAGCTAAAGCCCTTTAGTGCCCTATCTGATTGAGACTAAGTTGCAGTATCTGTGTGTCAATTTCCTCTTTCAGTCTACTTTAGTTCCACATGTGGTATGAAAAGGTGATTTTCATGTAGGTCAAGTTTGAACACAACTACGATACACATGAGCTTTCCTGACAACACTATCTTTTTTAAGATTTAATTAACATTAAACAGTGGACCAAAATTGCAATACGGTGCATTTCCAACTTGCAGTAAAAGTTGGTTTACAGATCAGTGGGGAGAGCTCAAAGATGAAATCAAATATGTTGTGAGGAAAACACACTTAACCTTTGCCACATGTCATCCAGCAGACAGATATATATGTCCCCTATCCCAGTAACTTAACCTGATCTTCCCACACTGCAGTGATATACTCTGGACTTTACTTCATGAATTTGTCAGCCTGTTTTAACCTGATCTGAACTTTCTTCTGCTTTATTTTCTAGAAAGGTTGTGACTCTGAGCATCATTGGATCTTAAGTTTTGGGTATCACCAAATATCATTCTTTCTGAAGAAATATATAAATCAAGACAGAGTAGAGGATCAATAACTATTAAATATGTTTAAAAATTACAATATTTGTCATGCATGTAAGTTGTAATGCCATGTCTGACTGTAACACAACAGACTCCATGTGTAAATGTGCTTGTCCAGCAAAACAAAATCTCCTGATGATCAGAATCAGAGTTATTTTTAACTCATTGTGTCATGGAAAAAACTGCTCCCCCTTTCCGCTGAGACTTAAATACTCCTACCTGATTTTCGGTTGGTGGACCCTGAAGGATGTAGATTATCGGGGTAACGTCTTCCCAGATCCCACCAACCCCGGAGTAAACACACTGCTGTCTCTGAAGGTTAAGTGCAACAGTGTCAGTTCTCGGTTGACACTCAGACCCGAGCCTCCTACCCAAGCGCCCGAGCGTCTGTCCTCTTTTGGCACGACAGGCAGCTCCATAAACTTTATAGAGTACATGGCTGCCCCCCACTGGTTTCCCACGCATATGAGCTCTACTGACACTAAAATAAACTGTGTTGCTTGTCAGATTCTGTTCAAAAGCTTTGAAAAAGACTAAGACAACGAAGTACTCATCAAAAATATATTTTTATTGGATGAACAAGAAAGATGTATAACAAACAAAATGTCACAGATAATTTTCAGTAACTTTCTCTACAGAAAAATTGACAGGGTTTTGTGTTAAATATAAATGACCTCAGGACTCTTCAGCATCTCCCATAATGCACCTGTCTCAACAAAGACAAACGTAATGCCCATCAACCATGGAGGAGTTTCCTCTGTTTTAACTGCAGCAGCCACCTTTTTCAGTATCTTTAGTCAATAAAAGTGCATCCTCACATTGTCGATCATGCTGAGACACCAACATCCTAAGGTGGAGAAAATTAATCAGCAAATGTGCAGCAGAAACCACAATATGTGAGACTTAAAATTAGCTTGCAGTTTACACCACTGATCCTGCTGAGAGTTAACAGGTATATATCCCTTCAAGATCAAACAAAAGACTAAATATATTTGAAACAAATATTTGCTTAATAAATATAAAACATATTTTGTGTATTTGACTAGGAAATTGTACTGAAAGAATTGGTTTAAAAAATGGTTATTAATTCATATATTGTCTGCCAAAGATTTTGCATAATTGATTAATATTTATGTCATTTAATATGCAAAAGTCAAGATATTTTGGATTTAAGCTTTTCAGATGTTGGGATATTCTACTTTTCTCTGCTTTATGTATCTTAATAAATGTAATCTTTGAGCTCAAATATCTTATAAGCGTAAATGAACAGGATTGGACTGCTTGCCTGACAAAAACAAACCACTTGAACGCAACCTATGGCACTGTAAGAGCCATGTGTTACTTTTTGTTTTCCATTGTTTTTATTTTTGTACCTGGCCACTAGAGGTCAGAGCAGCA
>JAPZDY010000023.1:15804771-15820446 GCA_029783645.1 Ctenochaetus hawaiiensis
TCGACACACGTCAAACTTTTCACCCACCACCAGACGGTAGAGGCTACAACGGACTTTAGCCGCTACAGGCACTTTAAAATCTAAGCCATTGAACAAATGTAAAAAAATATATATGCAAAATATGTTATTATGAAAACAATTGTTAGTTGCAGCTCTCGTTAAAAGACCTCTCAATATTTCACAGCACAATTCAACAGCAGCACAACAACAATCACAAAAGTGAAAAAACTCAGTGTCAAATGAGGCAAATCACAATGGCAAGGAAATAAGATGCCATACCCTGCCAGATCAGTCATCAGCTCCTCCATGTTATATCCAGTTTTGGCACTGCATTCATAAAACAAAGCTTGATGTTGCTGTATAAACGAAGGATAAAATATATTACATTTACTTACAAGATCATATTCGTTCCACCAAGGAGTGGCATAGTAAGTAAATCACAACAGAAGGTAGTTTAAATATTCAAATGCGTCTTACCTCTGCTAGTCTCTGCCCCTCCTGTGTTGCCACTTTTCTGCTCTGACTGTCTGCCAAGTCCAGCTTGTTTGCCAGCAGCATCAACACTGCACCGTCACACATCTTGTCCTGAACACACACACACAGCACATTAGCATACATACTTTTATTAGTGTTTAAAACTAGACAAAAATATATCCATGATGGTAAAATTTACTACATTACCAACAAAAACATCATAATAAACAAAAACAACTAAAGGAAGAGTTTAGATTTAATGCTCAGGTGGTTTTAGTGTCTATAAAGATTCTTGTGGCATTGTAATGTCAATTACCTGCAGGTGTATTCAAACTAGGACAAATTATTTTGCATGTTTTTACATCTAACCATCCATCTCATCTCTGCCTGCTTACCTTCACAGAGTCCATCCATCCTCTCACTGCAGTGAAGGAGGAGGATTGAGTTAGGTCGTACATGGAGAGGATACCGTCGGCTTTACGGTAGTATTGCTCAGTGATGCAGCGAAACCTGAATGAAAAGACAGAACATTAAAAAAAAAAACAAAAACGAGTTACCAAGTAGTAAGATTTAAGACTTACAAATGATTCTACAGCTGATATCGATTTATGTGGAATATATAAAGCCATAATAAAGAGGCTGCCTAAAAAACAAGGGATTATATTGTGTTACATCTGACCTCTCCTGCCCTGCTGTGTCCCAGAGCTGCAGGGTGATGGTGGTGGAGCCCAGAGTCAAAGTCTTCATCTGGAAATCTATACCTAGTAGCAACAAGGTTTTATTCTCTACTGATATACAAAGAAGAGGGTGTTAATTATTGTGATAATAAAGAAATAGTAATGAAAGCAGAGCTTACCAACTGTAGTGCTCATTTTACTGAAGCGGCCTGTGCAGTAGTGCTTGATGAAGGAGGTCTTACCCACTCCTGAGTTACCCAGGAAGACCACCTTAAATACTTGCTGAGGACTGCCAGTTCTGCTCTAAAATTCAGGTAAAAGCACCACCATACTTATTTTGACATCAGTGTCTTTTGCTAAAATAGATCTGTGATAGAGACTAGTGTCATCATCGTTTAATTTCTGTAACTGCTGCATTTACAGAACTTATATGATGATGGATTTGGGATTTAATGCATTTGTGAATGCATATGTCCCCTACCTGAGTTTGCACCTGTTCAGCATTTTCACACCTGACTTTACTTGTCGGTTGTTGTCTTTTGGTAGAACTTGTCACCTCTTTGTCATTGTCCTGCTCCAACTCAATGGATGTGCTCTGCTGTCTTCAGAAGCAATGAATACACATAATTAGTTGCTTCCTCCGGCAATCTACATTGCACTACTGCAAAGATAATATATATAAAATCAGGTTGTCATACAAACCTTATCAGTGGCTTGTCTTGCGGTAAGTAATTACCAATGATTGACCCTTTCTTCTGCAAAGTCTTTGTAACATTTGGAGTCTAAAAGGTTTTTGTGAGGCAGAAGAAATAAGTAGCATTAGGAGTTTTATAATGTACACTTTCTATAACATAAATACTTGTGTTTGTTATGGTAAGTTTCAGTCTCTCTGTCTATAAAAATGTATGCTTAATACAACCTCATTATTTTAGACTTTTTGTACTTTCAAAAAGCGAGAATTCATACCAAATATGACATTTATTCCGCTGCAAAGAAGTTTAACATCATAATAATTTATCAGTGATACACTTATTTCACAATAAATTATACAACAAAACAAAAATACAAGAATTGCCCAGCAGGGTTTTATTCTGTATTGGTCAACATGTTTTCTTGAATCAACAAAAGAAAACCTGCCCAGAGATAAGCAATTCCTTGAGAACTGTGATAAAGGGTTTTATTTAGTAAACACCGACTCACTTGAGTTCACTTGCATAAATATAGTATATGTACAGTATTATTAATAACATACATGACACAGAACGGAAAACATTTCCTTTCAACAAAATCCTTCAGTTCACTGACCAGAGAAAAACAAACATTGCTGACATTGCAAACAATCCCAAACCAGGTTAATGACATTAACAATCAATAACCAAACAATAACAGCTGCCCATTTATAAATAATCTTTGTCCAGAGGATGGAATACAGCGTGACTCCTTCCAGGACTTAGCTTAGGTCGGATAAATCCTTTGTGTCCACGGAGTACAAAGGTCTTCACTGAGGTAACAAGTTAACGGCAGAGGAGAAAGGACAGAGTGTCTGTCACTAACCCTCTTCTGAGACTGCTGGGCATCTTTCTCATCTCGCAGCCTTTTGTTCATATCCCTGACACAAAGACAGAAAATCCATTACATCCAACATTCATTTACTGATCCATGCTAAAAGTGATGAGAAGTTAAATGACATTAAAAAAAGGCCAGAAAAAAACACACAAAGTATCATTTTTATTGGGTAAATTCTTTTTTTTCTTCACAATAAACACAAATAAATTAAAACAGCAGACAGTAGCTGGTACCTCAGTAGCTCAAGTTGTCTCAGGAGGCTATCCTTCTCTTTCTGTATGTTCCTCGACACCCTCATCACATTTCTACAGTGAAACAAATAACAGATCATTCAAACATGAGCCTGGAGAAATTCTTTATTTTTAATTGGCATTGTATATCAAGAAAAAAACAATTGACTGGTCTTTCTAATCTTTAACTAGATATGATGTGTTCTATAAATGCGATGAACATGGGGGCTGTGATTTATTTTAAGTTGATCCCACAAACACAGTAATTCTTCCAGTATTGCGACAGTATGTTGACTAGAGCACTAAACGTGTTAATTCACAACAATAGTCCCCAACAAAAACACTATCTACTTCTGTTTATGTGATGTTTGCAGCTCCCAACTGATTTAGGTTATTAATAAAGCTTTTACAAGAATTAAAACTATACAATTGTGAGCTGTTAATCAAGATTTATATATTCGGGTGGTGGTGGTAAATGTGCCTTGGTCTGAGTGCCACAGACAAGTTAAGGGAGTCTGAAAGTATTGAGAGAACGACTAACACATTGGTTTGGCTTTTTTAAGGGACTTGTCGAACTAAATACCAGCCTTTAATAAAAACTCCTTGTATTCTTGGGAATATAAACAGAAGAGCAGTTCAAAATAATCTTATTCTCTGCACATCTGTTTTATTTAACTGGTCTGACATGCGAAAGTCGAGAATGTTTTTAAAATTGATCATATGTTGGTTACAGTAACCTTTATTGGCCTTAATCTAAAGAACTATTAACAGCCTGAATCTCTTACGACTGAAACTAAGAAGAAATACTGGATAACCCTCATATGTTTATTGTTAACTTTTTTTATACCAAACCACTTGTGCACTTAGCGAATCAAATTGCTGGATTGAACATATTTTGGCCATACTTCAAGGAGACAAAGTGGTTTCATGATGCAACTTCTGACATAACTGTTGGGACATTTGCACTGTGTGCTGTTGGTCTCTCACCTCTGTCTGGCCATTTGTTCCTGGGCAGCGTTGTGCTGCAGCAGGCTGAGCTGACTCAGAGCGGCCTGCAGCTGCTCTCTGCTGCTTTCAACCTGATCGTGTAACTGAAAATTAAGGCTGCGCAGTTGCTGGTTCTGCTCCTTGATGTCCGCCTGTTCACAGCTCATCCGCTGGATTCTGGTCTCCAGCTTAGACGAGACAAAAGATCCTGTTCATTCACTCATTAAACTCTCATGAAAAAAATTAATGTTATTTCAATGCCTACCTCTTTCTGTTTGGCCAGTGTATTCTCCAACTCTTGCTCCTGAATTTTCAGCTCCTCCCCAAGTTGCTGCCCTCTCTGCCTCTGTCGAATACTCTCCTTGATTTTAGAATAAATTCATCAAATGCTATAGATTACTTTTGTTAAATGGTACAAGGTTGGACTAAATGGCACAGTCTGTACCTCAGCCAGGCTTTTCTCTCTCTCCTCTCGAATTCGGTTTTCCATTTCTTCATATATGGACCGAACAACCAGATCATGTTCACTCTCCCGTCTAGCACAGAAAAGATCAAAGATGACTGATTTTAGAAAACTCTGAATACACAAAGTTGAGCATAGCATTATAAAAGTATACTGTGCTCCACATCCAGAAGACAGCGGGTTCAGACCTGCGTAGAGCCTGTTCTAAGCTGTCTCTCTCTCTGATTGAGTCCTGTACATGGGACAACGTGTGGATCAGGATGCCTTCCAGGACACTGAGCAGCTCTGGTCTGTCTCTCTGGAGGTCACACCACAGAGAACATAACTCCTGTTGACTGACACACAACATGAGACAAAACACAACACAACCCACAACTGTTAAGGTGTCTGTGAAAAATCTAATCTTAACAGCACAATGTCACTCTTTTACGTTACAAAATGAATGTTGTTTCCTGTAGCTGCAGATATATTTGATGCAAGTGCAGTAGAAGAAATGCATCCTGTATTTACTTTTATTAAACACAGTATGCAAATATTGCTGCATGTAGCACATAAATGCTTTATGTGAGCGGTAAATGGATAAAATCTCAGGATCTCAACTGGAGGTGGAATTTGGACCAGTTTTTGTGGGTTTTAGAAATGTATGTTTGCCCTTGCACTAATATTTGAAGATATACCCTTTAAGCTACCAGTCAATTATGAACAAGACACCTAGCTTAAACAAATGCAATCGAACACAACAGTCATGCAATGAATTTTACTTTTATGAAAGTTATAATGTTTAGTTTTTGTTAAAACTTTCAGGGAGGTTTTGATTCAACTTAGAAGCTGCAGTTTGTGGTGCTGTTAATTAGCATTGTTCTGACAGTGTTAAATTAAAAGGTAGACTAAATAACCAAAAGACCACTGTATAAGACTACATTAGTTTTAGAAAGATGTACCTAATAAACTCTCAACTGAGAGTAGATGGTACTATATGTGTTACTGTAGAAATTATGGGAAAATCTTTGCAAGTAATTTGTGTCAGTGATCTTACTCTTCGAAGAGTTTGTCAGCACCCAGCTCCGTCAGGATGTTTACAAATCTAACAGCAGCGGGGTCCTGGGACCAGCTCACTCCATCAACATCCTCTTCTGCTTCATCTTGATTCATCTCAGTCATGTCCTCCAGCCCCAACAACTCACCTGCACCACAGACAGAGAGAAACTGAGGATTTGGTTAAAAGTGGATAACAGATATTTGTAAATTAGCAGTGGCTGTCCCTCCAGATGTCACACAGTGGGTTAAACTCACTCACAACTCTACACTCACCAAGTCCTGTGTTGAACTCAACAGGAGTCAGGAATCCGTTGCTTCGTCGGTCAAGACTCTCAAAGACCGTCTCCAGCTGTTCAGGGGAAAGCGGCAGCTCCTCTTGTAGCCTCTGACAACAAGAGGACAGAAAATTCAAGCCTCTACAATCGGCCTTAATTTTGTTATCTTGTTACACGTCACCTGCTCACCTGCATATCCCGCTTTGTGATGAACCCCTTCCCCTCTTTGTCACACAGCACAAACAGCTCCTTGGCCTTGCCCATGGTCTCTGCTTGTGGGCTCCCTGGCACCGCCTCTTTGAGGCTGGGTGAAGCCAGTGGACTGCGTCTGCGGGCCGACATGGGGCTCCCTGCTGACGGGCCCCGTGGTCTGGGGCTCAGTGGCGCTGCCTCACCACTGCCTTGACCTACCAGCACCTCACCATCATTCAGCCACTTGGACATTCTGCACAGATGCAGACAGGTATGAGTGTGTCTGTCATTCAGCATTGGCCATACACACATATTGACCTCTTGGTTCATTAATATCTACTGATTTTTTTTACATTATTTGTCTGAGTCACATAACAAGTAAGCAAAATATTACTCAGAGTCCAACAGAGAAGTCTCACAGTTTTATTACAGGATACTACTGGTCCAAGGCATAAAAGACATTTGTTTTTTTAATTACTCAGAATGAAATAAAAACACTTTGGATGTTCTGTCTTTGTGCTACAAAACATTGTGAGAATCCCTACAGGTACTCCCTTGTCAAACATAAAATGCAGAACCAACTAAGCATGACTCCACATATTATTTACAGTGTTCAGGTGGCAGCCTGTCTACACTAAATAAGATTTATAACTGTTTGAGGAATCAAGTATGATGGCTTGTTATTTTACATAATTCTATGCTGAATGTTAATGTGCCTAGGAAGCAAATTTCTTAGCTTCAGGGTGCACATTCAATTGCTCTCATGGTTTATTTAAATAAGGAAAACTTTTATTAAAGTGATGCTGCCACCACTAGCAATGACCGAGCACCAGGATGTGTGAAGGGTAGAAAACAGGATGGTGTCATGTGAGAAGATTTCCTATGTACTCAAAGGGGAGGGTGGACAGCCAGGGGAAGGGAAATGCAAATAAAACATTTGCAATTGTTTGCATTGTCAGAAAACCACAAATTCGAACAAATTTACTCTAAATAACTATGGGCAAAACATGCCACAGTATCTCCATAAAAGGTAATTAAACAGCGATTTATGACAGATAAAGGGATAGCACATTAAAGTTATAAGTCTCCAGGTTACATGACATTTCTATTACACAACAGGAGCATTCCAGTATAAATTATACAGGTTATCAAATACCTTTGTTGAACAAAATTTGAAATGTTACAAAATCCATGCAAAAAGAAAACTATTTTCTGGAGGTCATTAAGCTACGGTGCAAATTGAATTAGAGTCTATGTCACTGTTAAATGAAATGTTGCCTCTACTTCCTATCTGTCCAGTCACGCTATCTATGAGGTCATAAAACCAATACCTAAAAAGTAGCCTATGCAATGATAAAGGCTGGTAAAGCATCTTGCTGACCTGTGAATATCGAAACTTTATAACATTTATAATACATTCTGTGATCCTTGGTGTGTGTAAACACAATGTGTTAGGGATTTTGTATATCAGACAAGACTCCCTATAAGCCAACAGCCACGCCAAAAGTCAAATAAACTTACACACCTAACACACTCTAGCAAAGGTGTTTGGTTCAAGGTGGAGTTTTCAAAATACAGGAAAAGTGGTTTCATGTATTTAGAGTGTAAAACATGTAGGCTGCAAAACTGTCAGTCAAATTAACCTTTACAGTCTGACAAATGTCAACACAAGGCTGTTCTCGCTCTGACTATGTGAGGTGACTTCCAACATATGTTGCTTGAAAACTGTGACAACTCTGATGATAAAACAGCAAGTTAGCGAAACTTCGCGAAATGCATAGTAACGTTTGACTTATAACGTTACATGGCCAAAATGTATGACTGAAAACTCATCTCGGCAACCTACTATGAATAAAATGTTTTATATAGTTCAAAATTTGAGGCAATGTAACTTGCAGAGCTAAGCAAAACCGAGAGACTGAAGTTATGTGCATTTATGATTAAAGAGAAAAAGAAGCAAGCAACAAAACAGCTGGTCGGTGGTTAACATATATTAATGGGCAACAAAAGAACATTAATATTTCGCCTTAAGTTATTGCATTTAATGTCAGTGCGGGGAAGTTATATAAACTTAAGGTACTGACCTTTGGCGTGCAGTGTGCAGGTGACCACTACCTTTGATCACTTCATAGTCCTACAATCAAATGACGACTTCAGCCACTTGGTGGCAGTGAGGACAGCATGCTGTCGAAGTTTACCGTAATGTTTAATATAGAGCACAAACTGAATCCATCCAATCCCTCGCCTAAATACTAATTGTGTTCGCTTCCATAAAGCAGCGTCTTTCTGTAATATTTTTTAAATAATAAATCCATCGAATTACGAACAACAAAACATCACTTTTGCAAACAATTATTTTGAGAAATATTCCAAGAGCCTATTGGTGTGTAATTACGGTAAGAGGTAGCGTTACCATGGAAATTACGGAAATACATACGTTACCGCTAAAAAGCAGCAGTGTACGCGCTAAGGGGGAAGCATTGTTTGCCGATAAAAGTGGAAATATGATCAATTCCTTGGTTCTTCCTGACTCCAGCTGACTTTTTTATTCTTCAAACGTTTTTTCGGTAAGAGTATTTTGTTTTCAATGGCATTTGTGAAATGATATTCAAACAATGATGATGGTTAGTGTTGACCAAACGTTAGCAAACGTGTTAAAAGAGAGTTCCCCGAAGTTGAAATCTGAGCTGTACCAGTGCCAACCGAGTGATTTGTCGTGGAAATAAGATTGTGAAACAGTTAGAGGTACTTTCTATTATCCTTCTCCTAGATTATCTTCAGCCATCACTACATAACGTTAGGCTGCAGTCCGAGGTAGATTAGATGCGTAATAAGAACCGGAGCGTGCAGCCAGAATAACATCAAAACAAGACAACGTGTTGTTCCCTTAGGTGAAATTAATCTGTAATCCCAGATTTAACGTTTCCACGCTAGCCTCTGTAACAGCCTCAGCATGTTAACCTTATATGGTTAGATTTACTGCTAATTTAGCTGTCTGCGACAGACGACTATTTACATCAACTCTTATCACTGAAGCACTGGAGATGGCTACAAAGCAAAGACATGAGTTACCGCCTTGAATACGCATCGGAGGTGAAAAAGTTACAATGCTATTTCTTTCACATTTCAAGCCATATAATAATATGTCTGTTGTTTCACAGATTTTCTGTTCTTTCCCACAGGAGATGCAACAAACTAAGGGATTTTCTACACCAAAGATGTCAACATGCAGCTCATAAAAAGATCTCAAACGCATTATCGGATATCTTGGACTTCTTGCAATTATCACAGATATATTTTCCCTGAGGACAATAAACAGCATGTTTCTAAACAGAGATACAAACCAGAGTGAAGAAAACTTAAAGCAATAGCACATTCAGAGCGAACAGCATCAGTTTCTGACTATGTGAATGGACAAGTTGTGAAGTCAGAACTGTGTCTGCTTTTAGACTTATGCAGTATTCTTTACTGAATTATGTAAGACAGTGAATCTAGACCAAACAGACCTAGGTCACAATCAAGTACTTGCATTTTGCAAGTGTGAAGAAAAAAAAAGCCAGAAGCAAGGAGGTGAGTAGACAGTGAAGCTTGTAGGTTTGCAGGATCAGCCCCTGAAGATGCTCCAGACCAGTAACTACTCTCTGGTGCTGCTGATTCAGTTGACTCTTTTGGCCTATGACCTCTTTGTGAACTCCTTCAGTGAACTCCTGAGAGGAGCACCTGTCATTCAACTAGTGCTTTTCATGTAAGTAACTAAATGAAATGCTGATTTTTTTTTAAAAGTAGTTTAGTGTTTTTTAAATTCCCTTCTCTTTCCATTTCCATTCTTAAATTCTTGGTGTTTGTCACCCAGGTTGCTAATGGAACTTTTATGGACTTTGTTTATTAGCAGTGCTTCTGCTCCGCTTAGGGTTGAAATATTTCACCTTTTAGGTCAATCATTTTTATTCCATTACTGTGTTCAATGTGTGTATTAGGACAAAAAGGTAAAAAAAAAATCAATGTGAAGGAAATGCATTCAGTGGCATTTCTTTACTAAATAACCAGTCTATTTAGCAGTACCTATACAGGCTCTGTATTTATGTTTTCCTTTATCACCTTTATTGAACAACATAAAAATGTAACAGTCTTGAGCAGAGTCCCTCACTCTGACATAGTGACAGGTATTTTGGATCAACTTCACTGCCCCATTTATAAGTAATCTGAATTACTGCTAATTTACTGCAAACACTCCATCAAATCTTTTGCAGGTTGCTTTCCTGCATCAGGAACCAATAATAAAAATATACCTGAAAATATCTGTTCACAGCATCCAGGACATCGCCATCTTGTTCAATGTTATCATCATTCTGCTTATGATGTTAAACACCTATGTGTTCCATGTTGGCCTGGTGTCCCTGCTGCTCAAGAGATTCAGAGCTCTGCTGTTTTTCTCAGCTCTTTACCTGACCCTCAGCATCTGCTTCCACAGCTGGGTGTTGGTAAGCTATGGCACACCAAGACAGATATCTGCATGTCACCTCTGTGCAGACACTGCATCAAACCTGTTGCATTTTGATATGTATTTAAGTGAAATTTTGAAGGATTCAGTTTCATCCTTGTACACATGCTTAAATTAAGTACACAATTTTACTCTATATAACCTGATAAGTATTTCCTTTTTCTTTTTCAAGAATCTAAGATGGCTTGAGTCAAACCGTTTTGTTTGGACGGATGGTCTTCAAGCTCTTTTCGTTTTCCAGAGAATAGGTAATTTGCAGATTAATTCAGAGATGCATTTTTCCTCACACCTAATCTATTTTCCACAGTCTTAATGCTCATTGAGTAACTGTACTTCTCTCTGTGTCAACAGCGGCTGTGTTGTATTACTACTTATACAAACGCACAGCGGAGTATATGGGTGACCCAAGGCTGTATGAAGACTCTGCGTGGCTGCGTGACGCCTTTGCCAGAGCTCGTCAATGAAGGGAGGAACAGTTATAACATGAGACATGCTGGGATCCCAGAAAAAGACTTCTCTTATGTAAAGGATACTTGGAATGTTACACTACTCAAGATTTATAAAAATTAACGGGCTGATGTTGAACACTGGTGAAAGTTACTTATAAGTAAAGAGGGTGAAACAAAGCATGACATGTATTGTAATAAGCAGGAGTGGTTTGTTAATCTATGTGGCCTTTGTAAATCAGTTTGAGTTGCAGACAGAATGAGAGTGTTTATTGTTACAGATGCAGTTATCCCCTTGCATGGCAAGTTTGTTTGATGTATGTATGGTTTTTAAAATAACGTAGTGACAGTTTTGTTGAAAACATTCTCTTATTCCTCAACAAAGGAAGACATATTTCATCTTATTTTGCCTTATCTAAATTAATGTGGTAGTAATGTCATTTTAATAAGCCAACTGTAATGTGCATCCAGTTGTCTTTGAATGGAGATCTTTGAATTGTGTTCCCACTGTTTTTATTAAATAATCCTTCTCTAATCCCTGTGTTATCCTTCATCACTAGGGTAGTCAGTATTATCCTGGAGACAAGGTGAAGCAGGCTGCTCTATTTTTAACACAAAGATTAATCAGGGATTGAGGTTTTAGGCGCCACTAGTAAACGCACCATAAATAGTCTTCAGTGCGTCTAAATAACTGTCTAATCTCAAGCACCCAACAGGTCAAGCAGCAGTGAACGTCTGGTCTCCTCTAAATAAAACTGGTAATATTTACCATACCTATATAAAATCTATTAAATCTAAATTCTAGTCTGGATTACTGCAATCATTGCAGGTATCAGGCTCAACAAAGAAAGACAGCAAAAGTTGTACAAATCCTCTTTACTTGTGAAAGAAAAACAATGTCCATATAATCCCAGAATATTGTCAGTGCAGTCCAATTAATCAATCAAGTCCGTGTTGTTGGTGATGTCCTTGGTTCCACTGGAATGTGTCATTCTTGTAAGTCAGTAACCTGAAACTAGAGGGAAACGGGAGTATAGCTTACCACTACAAAACAGTTTCAGTTCAGTTGAAATAAAAAAGTAGCAGACTTTACAAGATTTTAAATGTACCTTCATACATAGATGCCAACCCAGAGTAGTAAGAACAGCACCCCAAAGCCCATGAAAAGTGAAGCCACCAGAGAGATCAGCAGCTCTTTGTAGACATCCCTTGTGTATTTTGTTGATGTCACCTCATAGCTGATAAAAAGTTAAGGGTTAATACACAAAACACAACAAACATAAAAAAATTTGTGCTATTTGCCAAATTTTATGCCTCTTGCTTTCAATTGTAGCTAACTGAACATAATGTCAGTACATCACAGTGTACTGTGTATCATCGTCCTATGTTCTTCAAACACCTTTCCTTAAAATCATGAAAAGGCACATTACTTCAGAAAAAAAAAAAAGAATTTTGCTCATGATCTGGTAATAATTTATAAGTAACTTATTTCATTGGTTAAACTGACATTACTGCAAAGTGTACCTTTCAGACTGAATGATTGGGTAACAATTTTAGTAATTAACTTTATTTTCTTTTTTCACTCAGTATATCTTCACTCAGAGTTTGTTATAATGTATGTGAGCATCTACATGCATATGTTCCTTGCCCAGCCATACTTTCTCTTTAAGAGGTCTCCTTAACCCAAATCAAAGTAGTTAATGCAATAAGTAAAGTGCTGTTGTTATCCAACAAAATCAAAGCTAAAACTATGGAGTACCAAATAATTTTATATTTTACATTGTACTCTAATAAGTGGATACAAGTAAGTACCTGGAAATTATTAAAAAACAAATAGGTGGAAACCTATGGTATGGTTTGGCTATTGTGCTACTGACAGAAATAGTAAACCTGTGCCATTACATTTGGCACAGGCTGTGACATAGCGCTGGCTTGGATTTTATAAGTTCTTTTAGGGCATGCAGAGGCAATGATATGAATATTAACTCCATGTGAGGGCTTTTAGCAGGTTGCTATTCTGCAGAGTCGTCTTTTGTAAGAGACCCTCTGTCATGACAACATAAACATAGTTTTGTGTGTAACAACCAATGAAAGGATACACAAAGAACCAGGCAGTAAAGAACATGCCGATGGCCAGCAGGACGACGGTGAGGTGGGGGAACACAGCCGGGTTCACCGGGCTGGTGTATCTGGTCATAGCTTCAAGTTCCTGCAGCCACAGCAAAGAGAAAGCATTGCGTTAACGCTGAATACAAGTAAATTAATTAGCTACACATCACTTCCACGACCGTACACATCTAATTTAACGTCCTTCCACAATGTAAGATCTAACTACTGTTCAATTGATTTTATCAGACCGGCGAAATTAGTGAATTTGACTCGAGAAGCTAGCATACCCTTGCTAGTCTGCATTATCTCGCTACACAACACAAACTTCACAAAGAAAGCACATTGTTTTGTTGACGGAATTAAGTATAGTATGTACAGATACACCGCATATAATTGTATATTAAAGTAACATTTGTATGAATAGAGTTAATGTGAGTAATTCTACCATTTTGTAATGAAGCGTAGCTCCAGCCTCTCTGGTCCAAGATGAAAAAGCCACGTACTGACTATCACTTCCTGGTTTTTCGTGACGCATAGCTGACGTTGAGAAATTGAGAATTTTCTGCCCTCAGTTTGTCTCTCAGGATTCACTTCCTCTCAAACTGCATAAAAAATCCAGTCTCTTTCTTACACCTAGAACGTAAACTACATACATCTGTATAAACCCTCTCACTGTATTGTCGTAGCTGTTTGCTTCTCGCAAATGAATTTGCGGCGGTGAGAATTCCGTGCCTGAGAGGCTAAACTCTGGGCATTAGTTTTTAAATTATTCTAAACAATGGTCAAAAATGTTTTGCTGCCATCTAAAGGACAATTTGTTTTCCGTTCATAAATCAGTTGGCAAAATCAAACAGCACAAAGTTTGATCACAAATTTATTTACTACATGCATTCATAATATTACATCACATTTTTGACAAAAAACTGTGTAAATGTAATGATAGAATGTCATCTAAAAAGATAAAGCAGTGATATTTAAGTACTCAACAAGTTAAGTGTTATGCCGTTTTCTCTTAGCAAGTAGTGCTACTGAAATCAGAAATGTTTGTTTATGTCTTTATGTGTGTGTGTGTGTGTGTTCATGCACATGTATTTTTAATACTTATCCATCATATTTGGACTGCATTAGCTAAAAGTTAATATATTGTTGATATTACCATAACAACAAAAAAAATACCAACTATAAAAACAATATGATAAAACACATCAGATAAAAAGGAGCGTCGGTAGTAACAAAATGAAGCTATACAGTTACATGTAATGCAGTTCTACCAGAATATTTGAAAAAGGTCTGGTGCACTGGGCAGAGCAAAAGCCATTCATATATACAGTGCAAAAAGTGCTACAGTGGTTTTATTATGCTAGTTGGTGCATTATAAATAAGCTAAAATAGTACACTATATACCCACTGAAGTCATAATAATTATACTGTATACTAGTGTACAGTGTATAGATTCCATAAACTTTTGTCTGATGGCTGTTTTTCCTATTTAATATTGTTTTTACATTTCAGATACACTAGTGATTTTTTTCCTTTCTAAACACAGACAAATATGGAATATGGATTTTAAAACAATTGTCAACAAAAGCAACAAAAGCATGGTGGTAAGAAGAAGTGAAGAATGTTTTTAAAACAAGAAAACACAGTTGAATAAAAAACATTATACCATTCAGTTATATTAAAAATGTTATCACTGCCTATTCTTAGTTGTATAGGCACAGGAAAAATATTCAAAACATCTGGAGAAATACACCAAAGACTCCAGTGTATAATACCCATTTTTATCTCCAGTGTGTGCCTAAAGCAACGCAACTCCTTCTCAACTTCATGAGAGAGCAATTAAAACAGAGTTTCCATAGCTGAAGCAGCGTTTGAGCTACCTGCTGAGCTGAGATGTTTCATTTTAGAGATATGATTGGGCATGCACCTGACATGATATGTGCCATTTATTGCCTTACCAGCATTCTGTCCAGTTAGCAAAATACAGTGTAAGTTATTCCAGTGTTTCTAAAAATATTGTCAGTGTTGGCATTTCCATTATCAGATGCTAGGAGCTGTCAGTGTTTCAACACGTTCATTTCCAGTGATTTGTTTACTTATCCAGTCTTGTCACATGTCCTCCAGTGAATCAAATGTATGCTTTCATTTAAGAAACGCTCATAAGAATTTCTGCATACATATGCATCAACATTTTATATAACAATTTGATGTTTCATTTAATGTCACAATGAAGATATGAATACTGCAGAGTGTTTCCTGCTCTATACAGTGTTATGTCAAATGAGGGGATAGCAGGGAGTCTAGACCAGTGGTTTTCAAACTGTTTTCATGCCAAGGACCTAAATTTGAGAATGGACCTCCATTTGACAGATTTTGTCCCAAGATTTTTTTACAGTGTGTATATGATGTGGATGATGCCAATGACCAAAATTATCTTTAAGTCTGTTGCTATGTTACTTATGGATGGAATTTTAGTAAAAAGAAATTATTCGTCTCTTTGCTGTGGACTCTCCTCAATCCCCTAAAGGACGCATTGGGATTGCTGAAACCCCATTTTGAGTACCACTGGCCTAGTTGACTGCAGAAGCCTCAAAAACAATGCTTCACTGTAAGGACCCAGGATTTGCCAGTGTGCACTACTGAGGTACAGTATATTTCCAGTGCGAGCTGCAACCATTCACTATGGCCTTCAGCAGAAGCCAATGATCTTCTCTCCA
>JAPZDY010000023.1:15831383-15850864 GCA_029783645.1 Ctenochaetus hawaiiensis
GAAAAAGAAGATGGTGGTGAATGTTTTTATCACAAAAACAGCGATATTTGACTCTCTAATGATGCAAATACCTGAATTCTTAAAAAAAATACCATGCTTGAAGTAGCCAAGCCCTTCCTCAAATATTCTCCCTATTTTCTCAGCTGCCATTATATTAAAGGGAGAAACCAGGATCAGAGTAAAGTGTAGATGTTCTTTACACAAGATTGTGTGCGTCAGGATTTTTTTTGCAGAATGTAATTTGACTCTCTCTCTTTCTGTCTGTTATCAGTCTCCCTCCCCCTCTTAACCAGCTAGTGCTTTATTTGTACAAATGAAGCTTAATCAACTATTGATTGCATAATAGACTTGTAGTAAGGTGTGTGTGAGCTTTCATTGCTTGCTTAAAAAAAAAAAAAAAAAAATACTGCGTCATCCGCTGGAAGTTCTGGCTGAGTTCATGTTTAAAATGTTAGTTGCAGGAGCGTCTTGAACATTTCTTGAACATTCCTAAGTACCAGCTCATGCTCTATTTCCTCCGTCTTGCACCTCCATCCATCTACCCCTGAGGTGTTGTGCTCACCCTGGAGCGTAGTGGCCCCTGTGCTCAGGCTTGACGTGAGCCTGCTGTTGCTGCTGCTGGTGTTGGTGTTGGTGTTGCTGCTGCTGCTGCTGCTGACCCAGGCAGGAGTAGTTGTGTCTGAGGCCCAGGGATGGACCTGGGGGGTAGGCGCTCTGACAGTTAGGGGGCCCAGGTAGAGGGGCTCCTTGGCGCAGAGGTATAGGGGGGCTCACACCACACACCAACCCCCCAGAGGAGGACACTCCTGCCTGGGGAGATGAGTAATTTGGTCCTGGGGTGCTGTGGACCTCTGAGAAACAGCTGAGAGAAAGAAGAAGAGAAAAAAAAAGGATTAGCCTTATCAGAAAAAACAAATTCCTTTGTAACGACATGATCTGATTTCGTTGGTGCATGTTGTTTTGACGTTGCCGGGTTGATGTGGAGTCCCTACTGACATGTCAGTGCTATCGTCCTCCTTGCTGATGTACTCTTCCAGGATACTGGTGTCGATGTTGGCTGGCTCCAGAGAACTGGTGATATCATGACCTGTGGCGAAGGGAGGGTTGAGAACACAGAGGGGAGATGGAGAGCATCTGGGAATTACCAGCGGGAATCTTTCAGTTCCACACCCTGCCACAAGATCCTTTAGTTTCAGCAGAAGCTTATGTTGTAAAAATTCCTTGTAAGCCCTATCGTCTGACTTATCTGGAATTAACGTATCAGTTTATTATTCTCTGCTTTTCTGCTATTCTTCTACTCCAAAGAACTTGATAACATCACTGTTATGCATTTTAAAAAAAACATTTTCCATCTTTTGCTCAATGCATCATCAAGATTATTTAAAAAGAATAGCTCTGATTTACTTTTTTTGAGAATATGAAGGTTACAAGATTGACCAGCAGTCTGAATATGTGTTAGTAGTAGTAAATTAGAGATCTAGATGATTCAGGCTCTAACTACACTTCTGTCGATGGTCTCCATATTGTATCTCAGCTGCCTTTTCCACAATTAAAAATAATCACACTTACTGTAAAGTAACTACAAATTACAAATTTATTAACCAAGTTACTAAACTAGATGGTATTATCCTCAGTCTCTTTGTTCACCGACAATTTACATCTATCATAAAGATTAATTAAATCTAAAAGGGTTGCATGATTTAAATTGTTTTCACATAGTGATTTAGCATATATATTTAGGTAATTTTGTAATTCCCTAATGCTCCTCTTACTTCACCCCAGGGTCATTTTTACCCTTTGATAGTCAAAGCCTCACAAATCCCAAACACATGATCCCACTTAATCTTTAAAACACCAACATGTAGAACAAGCACTTATGCATATATTTAGAAAAGAGCACATCAGTTCAAATGAACTGGCCCCTTTCGCCCTGCACAAAGAGAAACCAACTCAAATGTAACATGAGAGAAAGTGCGGATTTTTTTAAAAAAAATGTCTCAGACTGCAGTGACAGACACAAAGTGGGAGAATAGATGGGGGAGAGGCAGGGAAGAGGGGGTGAGGCAGAGGGTAAGGACCTGGTATACAGTGGGTGGGCAGGCAACCCCAGTCTTTCTCCTTCTCTTTTTTTCTTCTCTCCCCCTCACACACACTTGCACGCACACACGCTCTTCCTCCGATAGATTAAGCAGCTACTCAGTTGGGAATGCAAGGAATTTTTGTGTTAGCATTGGAAAAAAAATCTTCTTTTCCCTCTTGTTTGTCCTAAACGAACGCTTCTCTTTTCATCAGAAACGGAACAGAAATGTCACCTTTGAATATAATTGTTACAATTTCACTTCCATGTCAGTACACACATTGCTATTGCCATTGCCATTGACCACCAATAATTTAATGGACCATATCATCTTTGGGTTTGCTTTGTTCCATCCAAATGCAGAATTGACAGTCACGACCTTTGATCATTAAATCCACAAACCAAACCATTTGTCTCCTATCAAATCAGATAATCAAACCAATCACCAAACAACTGCAAATGCTGGCGTTTATCATTAAACAAACTCATGTTACGGTGTTTTTGAGGAAACTAGCATGTTTACACAGACTGGCTTTCTTCACTGGTAAAAACAGATGGTTAATGTCTCTTTATACGTGCCAGTGCAAGGGGAGAAAAGCAGGATGGTTCCCCGTAAAATAAAATCCAGATGTGCACCCCACCCAAAGAGGCAGTAAATTTAAGCTGGCAGGCCTGATAACGAAAAATAGAGAGATGGTTAGAGAGCGGAGGGTAGATAGATAGCAGCTGAAGAGAGCTGGGACAAGAAAGACAGAATATAAGTTTGATGTCCAAGAATGGAATAGAAATCGAAAATGGAAAAAAACACATGCAACAAATGAGGAGGGCACATTACAAACAGAGTTGTAATCAAGACATTAAGTCCAAGGCTGTGCACAGTTGAGTTCATGTCAAGAGTGAAAGAAGTTCAAGACTTAAATCGAAAATGAAGTTTCTTTGGAGGTTTATCACTATGAAGGACCCCTTTCACATTATTTTCACGTTAACTAAATACACTGTTATAACAAAAATATAGATTATATACACTTTTAACAGTTGCACTTTGTTTTTAGAAGATTGGAGCAGGAAAAAATGTTTTCAGAGGCAGATAATTTATCTAACAACAGTACTACAAACAGGTTATAGTTATCACCTTCTACAAACAGATAAGACTGTATTGCAATTACATGATAAAGCATCACAATGAATTTTGCCTGAACTCATCTATCCAACTGCACTGACTTCAGTATACCAGATAAGACATGCTGCTATTTGCAATTAATTAACATTATATTACTGAAAACTTGATTAAAAAAAGAACAACTAGGTGAGTTGATGTGACCAAAGATATCTGGAAAGTCCAAAGCCCAATAAATGAACAAGGCCAAGACATTAAAACTGTTGAAAAGCTTGACTAGAGACTTGGGTACCACCACCCTGATGAAGCAAAAGCATGGTCCGTCATCCTGCTTGTTTTACATTTGTTCTCTTGTAGCTTTTTTGCCGATAAACATGATCCCTGAGAACAGCGTGCAGCATGTTTGTCACCTTTTTTCTTGAACTTTTACTATCTATTTAATCATCTACAAATAATAGAGTTTTTGCTTTCAGAGTGTGTCACATCACATTTGCAATGACTGAAGAAATATTATAGGCAACGCTGCCCTTAAAGGCTGTTTTTGTGCTGGTAACAAAAATAGAAACATGAATTAAGTAACTTTAAAATCCTTTAATCGGTTAGGTTGAAATTGCAGAGAACTGGATGTGTAGATTTCTCTGCCTTCTATGTTTTTCTCTGTCCAGCTGTGTCCAACAAGGAACAGTGAAATGATTGTCAGTCCAACTTCGATACAGACTGGCCTTTTCAGAGATTAGGGGCTGAGAGAGGAGTGTGCGTTTGTGTGTCTGTAAGCATATGCGTGTATGTGTGTTTGTTTATTTGTGTGTGTATGTGTCTGTAAAAGTGTGTGTGTGTTTGTGTGTATGTGTGTGTTATGCCACCATTTCAATGCCTGGGTTGTCAGCAGAGTAATAATCTAAAATGAGCACAAACACAGAGCCCATTTACAAAGTTTGACTTATTTCAGTCAATCATATGCACAACTTTTACTTTCCTCACATTTTTTTTTCAATGATATGCTTTCAGAGTTGTTTTTACTATAATTAAGGCCACAGACTGTCAAGAAAAGGAAGGAACATAAAAGCCAAACACAATTTAATAGAACTTTATACAGATTTTTGCCTCCATATGAGTTTCGTGCACTGTGTTAATAATTAAACACTTTCAAAGAAGGAACAAAGTCCATCTGATTATCAAACACTTGGACCAGAGTGAACTCGGCCGCACACCCATATTGTGCTAAAAGTGATACTTCCTATAAGATATTTGACATCAATTTGCATTCTAAGCCAAAAATTTGAAAAAAAGCCCTGCAACAGACATTAAAAGTGATGGCTGCAGATCCATCTAAGGTATCACAGAACAGGTGGCTGTCCATGGTAAATGAACATGTGTTAATATCTCAGTGCTCAATGATGTTTTGTGTTCATGTGTTTCTCCCAGTGGCACTGGATCCTGTCACAAAAATCAACTAAAATCAACCAGGCGGATATCAATATAATCAATGTACATAAGAAAGTAATCTACCTGTTGTTTTACAAGATGTCAGACAGACTAGCGATACAGAGATTGAACCCACAGTGTAAAATTTAAAGCAACACTATTAAATATCTACAGAAAGATAGCCGAATGTTTTGTCTAATTTCTAGGTCGACATAAATAGACTCAACAGTCAACTCTCTTTCTCCTGGAGTTAAACAATGGTACATTTTACACTCACAGATATAAATAGAAAATTAAATAAAACATGTCAAATCTACACCAGACTGTGTTAGAAAGCTGAGAGTTATAGACCTTCTTGATTTGTTTATGAGACAGGGTTATAGGTAAAGAATGGAGAGCATCACTACCACACAGACATGAATTAAGAGGTGAATACGAACAGAAAACCCCTCATCTCATAAGGACTAATAATCACATCTAAACAGAGGCAAAGCAAACAGAGCGGCAGAGTACCTGCGCGTAGCCAAAGCATGTTGACGTCCTTGAGATGAAAGCACCTGAAAAAGAAGATGAGAAGAACAATTCCTAGCTATTTTTCACATGTTTCCCTACTCGGGCTGAAAGACTTTCTTCTGCAGACCTAAGAGACGAAGATCAGGGTAACAAATGTGTGTATGTGTGTGTATGTGTGTCTGTGTGTGTGTATGTGTGTATACTCGTGCATATTGTGTGAGTGTGTGTGAGAAAGACTAGGAGAGTGTTATAATGAGGATTATTTCCCAGTCATGAGAAAGGGCTGTACCAGGCTACCACACACAGCCCTTGTCGCACACAAGCACTGGTCGCACCGGCGGACCTGGCTCAGGAGATTACAGGAGTGACGAGGCTGGGACCGGGACATGGAGCGAGGTCGGAAAAAAACGAAACTCTCACAGGGTGAGGTTGAGTTTGAGGGCCAGCGTCGGGTGGAGGAGCATGGTGTGACAGACAGTGAAAGAGGATTTGAGGAGGAATATAATAAGAGGAAGAGACAGAAAGAAGAATACAAATAAGCACAAATAGAGCAACATTAAGAAAAAAGAAAGAAGAAAATAGCTTATGAAACTGATACTCAGATTAAAGATCAGAACAAAAGAATTTGCTCAAGTAAAGTAGTCGAATAAAACTGTGTTTTTGGTTCAACTATAACCCTGATTCATAAAAACTGGGAGACTGAAAAACATACAGCTAATAAACAGAATACAATTATTGGCTTTTTTAGGCTTTTACTTAATTAAAAACATTACAAATACATTATATAATTTCAACAGAACTTCCAATGCAGAGAACCGTAGAACCAGAAACATATTATTGACAGTCAGATTGTAAAAATAATCAGATAAATATTTGAATTTCAGTTTGAAGGATTTTGTGACAGATTTCACGCTAACGTTCGGGATGTGTGAGAAAATAACTTTTATAAATGGTGCTGGATCAGGCACTGGACAGTCACAGGAACGTCTTGAATGTAAATAAAAGCTGACCACTGCACACTGACAAACCAATACTGTGTAATTTTAGTTTGGGAAACTAAATGAAACACTGTGTTTTGCTATTAGCTTCCTCCATATTTTACATTATCAAATTAACTGATTTTTGTAAATATACACTTACTTTAAATTTGGTGCTATCATCAGGTTTTAAACTTAATGAAACAAAAGCACCAAAAGACTGAAAGTTGTGTTATGCTCCAAAAACATCCGTCTGGATCTTTTCACAAGTGAGCAGGTTCACAGGTAGCAGTGATAGTTTCGTGTCTGGGTATGAAAGGAGCGTCCTCAAAAGGTTCAGTCATTCACAAGCAAGGATGAGGTGATGTTCACCACTTTGTGAACACATGGTTTTAAAAAGGATAATATTAAATGTTTTCAGGAAACTGTTGTCTGTTGAAAAGCTTTTTAGGAATCTGTATCACACAACCATGAACAAAAAACAAGCTCATTCAACTCATGAAGTCCAGTTTAACCACAAACAAAATCCACTGGCTGAGGATTACTCAGCTGGCAGTCAGAACTAATGAAAGTGAGATACAGCACGAAAAAAAAACTACTTGTGGGCACTGTAAGCCTGGCTGCTCAAAAACAATACATTCCTCCAAATGCAATTCACTGCTAAGCCCATAAATCAGAAGAATGGTCCAAACTTGTTTCAAAAAGGTTTACCAAGATGGAGGACAGTTTTCTTCTCCATGATTCACAACTTCTGTGGGAGTACAGCGGGACTTAATGGGAATTTTGATATATAGTAACGTCAATGATGATTTTTTTTATCTTTCAAAGTCAATATGAGTCAGAATGTGATTAATTCATGAATGGCTATGAGGTAAATATGCTCAGTGTTTTATTTCTGGCAGACACAGTTTCGTAACAACTATCAGATAGTTTGTCCAATACTTTGTTTAATGAGCAAATACCTGCAAAACTGATAGTGTTATTAAAAAATAATGACATTTATGTAAAATTTCTGTTGTGCTGAACTAGAAAATGGCACCATGCCATCGATGATCGATCAGTAAGTCCACAGACAGTTAATCTACAACTATTATAATCATCTTATAATCTTACAAATAAAGACATATGATGGTGTCATTTGAGGAAATGGATCATTTTACTCTTTTCTGATATTCCACAGACCAAGCTACAAAGAAACAAATTGATATAACAATCAATGGAAAAATTAAATATGAAAGTCACTGTTAATCGAAGCCCTATTTACATTTTGTCTTAACATTGTGTAATATTCTGCCGCAAATTCTGCTGTTTCTTTTCTGTTTCTTTCTTATCAAAACTATGAAAACAAAAGACTTAGTTTGATGATGTCCAGAAGTGGAGTTGGATGTTTTTTCTGTAGATTTAAACAGCCAAGATAAAGTTTTATTTTCAATTTTTATTTGAGATGTGGTTACTTTATTGTGAAAATGTTATATAATGTGGGTAAAAGTGAAAACACTGCTGTGCCTTCATACAGCCTTACAAAGCTGCTATCATGACTGTCCTTGTTAATATGCTGTTAAATGTCTGCTTACAATTGCTTGCTTTAAATTGGAGGCAAGAACTGTTCCTCATCGCAAAATGCCGTGAATTTTTCCAAAACATTGCACATGTTTCAGTCAGTGCTTGTTTCGGTTGACTTTCGGATTGGGCATTACTTGGAGTAACACAGCAGCAATAAATATCATGATCTTTAGTGTGTGCAAATGTCTGTGAGTGTGTGAGGAACTGTTTGTTGTCTAAGTGAGTCAGAGAGGAGAAGGTCAAGTTTTGGGGGTGGGACTGGTGGTTTAGCTGGGTTTCTCTCAACAGGCCGGTCTCTCTCCACCCTGAGTCTGCAGTATCTCACCTCCTCACCCTGTCTGCTCACTGTCACCCTAATGGAGTCAGAGAGAGTGAGAGCCCAGGAAAGGCCAAATACTCCAGGAGAAACACCAGTCTCACCTCATTGTGTTTTAACAGCCACCGAGGCTATGCCAGGAATGTACACTGTGCATTAGTGTGAATGTATACATATTTCACTAATCTGATTAAAACACAGTTTACCAGTGCCAGCATCCATTATAGAGCCATGTGTGTGCTTCTGTGTGAGTGTGTGTCTCTTTTAGGTAAAGGGCAAGATGAAGATGGGCACTAAATTATTTATTATCCAAAAAAACATAACAAAAGCTATTAACATTGTCTTTTGTCACTAGTGTGCATTTGACATTGAGGCCTGAATCTATGCTCTTAAAGAGATATATTAGTATTTTGATATCATTGGGGTTAGTCAAGAGAAAAAACAAGTTAAAAACAGAATATAGGCATCTAAGGCGGCACCTACTGTATACTTCTCATGGACAGGCTGACATTTTTAGTCCAAGCAAAAGTGGCTGAAATAAAGCCAAAGTAAGATCTCTTACTCCCAAAGCAAGAATGTAAACACACTAAATTCCTGTCAGAATGGCAAGGAACCTCTGACAGTCATGAATGGCTGTGTATATTTAAGTCAACACTCTGTGTATACTATAATCAAGTGTTACGTCTCCTCAGATAACTTATTATACATAAACCACAGTATGTGTTTTTATGTGCACTTGACTTCTCTTGGAACATTTGACATTAACTTTCTTAAAAAAAACGTTTAAATGTAATGTGTGTGGCAAGTTTTAAACAAATGTGACAGAATGCCATTGTCTTCTCTGTGATGTATAGAATTTTACTATAGGAATGATGGACTCAGGTTCACAAAGGCATAAATATTCTTAGAATTTAATTGATTTGAGTGCAATTCAGTCTGCACGCACACACACACACACACACACAAACACACACAACTTATGTGCTAAAAGTTTGGGTTGATAAATCAGGAAAATAGCCTGATAGAGGACAAACAGACACTTCTTTGTTTATATGTGGAAGTAAAAAGATAATCAGTACAAATCTTGATGATTTAAAGGCACAACTGACTATATAATGCATCTCTCTCAAGCCACATGATCAATTACCACTTTTTCAGACTGATTTTGGTTCTTTTTAATGGCTCTTTGCCCTGTGATGATCCACACCACACTCACACTGTTTGAAATCGCATTGCTCATGCTCCAACATAGACATTGTGCCACGGAACCCTTGCAAAACACACCATTTATCTTGACTTAAATTCCTACACCCTTCCAACCCTCATCCCCACCCTCCTCCACCTCGTTTTTTTTCTCTTAGGAGTCCCCGTTTAACTTGATCTGTTACTCATCACCAGCACTTTTGCTCCTCGCACAAGGCAACCCTCCTGCCTTCTTGCGTTAGAGGAACAATCAGTGGAAAACTGAAGTGTAATGTTTAAGAAAGCTTCACCTGAAAGCCACGAACACACGCGCATTTATTATAACCATTAGGCTATTATTGTAGAGACTACCTGTCATATGTGGTGCATCAAACTTTAATAGTTAAAACCAGACTGTACATTTATTAAACACGTTAATACAACTATTTTAATAAGAACTGATGACATTTACTTCTTCTTGGCTTAAAACAATTAGATAACATATGACCAAAGTAATTGTAAAAGTATCTAATATCACACTTTTTCTGTTTTATCAATTTTCTGTTTGATTATTTTAATTACTGAACTATATAATTATCCTACTTAGGAACTCTTACCTTCAAAAAATCTCTGTAACGCTTCTGTTTCATCTACCACGTCCATCCTAGCGGGTCCCACTTAAAAAATCCATGAAAGTCTCCCCCTTGTCCGAACGAAATCAATTCGGATCGGGGAAACTTTCACATGTACATCACGGAATCCTGGGGGTTTTGTTTGCTCTTCTTGTTTTTAATTCACATAAATCCAACGCTTCATGCGGAAAACTTCTTTCTCCTGCCCAGTAACTTGGCACTAGATTGACGTCCCTTTACCAAACGCCTCCAAGGACGCCGTGATACAGAAAATAACTTTAAATTTTCTCTTTTAATATAGGTGCAAACCAAAATCCATATCACAGTGACGTTAAAAACCTTTGCTTCAGGCGCACCTTCACTTCAGCTTCCATAAGATTCATAATAAGCTTTGGTTAACGCAAAAAACACCAACATCTTTCGGAAAAACTGAGAAAATCGACGGGAGAATAAAAAGTCTGTCAACAAACAGTGTGCGTAAAAGTCGGCTAAACTTGACTCCCAGGTTTCTTGTGTTGAATCTCTTCCTCCTTTGCCTCTCCCTCTCAGACAGGATGTGTGCAGCTCAGAGTCGGAGGAGAGGAGCTGAGGCAGGTGAGGGATGTGCGCCAGGCTGCTGCAAATACCCCCGGACAAAAAAACTGTCAGTGACGCCTCAGCAGTTGGTTTACAGCTGCCTTATCTGAAAATTTATTTCTCAACATACTGTTTAAGTTTGGATACGGAGCTGCAGCAATTAGTCAGATGATTTGTTGTGGAAAGAAAATTACCCTAATCAACGACCACTTGAATAAATGATTTTTAATTTTAATAATTTTTTCACGCGAAAAGTCCAAATTTTCGAGCAGCACATGTTTGCTGCTTTCCTTTGGCATACATGTTAGTAAAAGAAAGATATTTTTTATATGACCATTGGACGGACAGGCAATTTGAAGACATCACTTTGGGCTCTGACAAGTTGTGATGAGCCTTTGTGACTTTTTGACATTTCATAAGAAACTATAAATGTAAAGAAAAATCAGCAATTCATATTAATAATTCAGTATTTTAAAAAATCTCCCTTAAAAATTCTCCTGAACATTTTAATGTCTAAAATTTTGAGGTATGAAATTAAAACAGAATCATTGCCTATTGCAATTTTGGTCCGTTCTGTCTATGTGACTTCAACTGCAGGTCTGACAGAGGGATCCATCTTCTTTTGTTCCTCCAGATGTTTCTCCTTTTTTGTCTTTATTTTTTGTATTTTGAATTATTCTTATATTCCCATTGAGACTCTGAGCAGTGGGTGTCAAGCAGATTTCGATGCCTTCTGATACAAAATTTGTGATTAGGCTTATAGACATAAAAAATGGTTTGACTTTGCCCAAACCTTGTGAAAGCATTTATAATAAAAACAGCATGAGGTTATGTCAGGCCCAAGGAAAACATTTTCTAACATTTGATCTGATGTCACTGTGTGTTGTTAAGTTTTAACCTGATTTGTTGTCCTAAAAATAAATATTTTTTTGCTCCATGAGGCTGCAGTGTGAACACATTTGTAAAACTTTGATGTACAGTATGTTTTAATGATTGAAAAAACTCTGAGGCCTTTTTGAATTCCTCCAGCTTAAACAACCATACAGTAAAAGGAGTGTTTTGTGTCAAGGCTTCCCAAGGGGAGGATTTAAGGGAATGATCCATTTCTCTAAACCTTATCAGCTGCATCCCACCCCCCCTCATAACAATGCCACTGTGTGCAGCCCCCGCAGCCTGGACGCCTAACCCCCCTCCCGGGCCCCCACCCACATGTGAGATGCTGTTGTGTTGTCTTGTTCCCCCACAGCTGGAGCATCTCTCTCTCCACCCCTCTGCTTTTCCTCCATTCAACCCAAACAACACCCCCGTTCTTTGAGCCACACTATGCAGATTGTTTCAGAGGACAAGCAAGAAAGAGAAACAGATAGAGGCTGCAGGGGACAATGAAACAGCTGGCTATGCTAAAGCAGTTCATTTTGGTATTCTGTATTTCTTATCTCATATAGCTGGACGACTGCAGGCACACGGATGTGTGTGTATAGACAATGTGGGTGTAGGCCACTTATATTAATCTTGCATGTTGTGCTGATGTAAATCCTGTTACTAAAGTCAAATTTATGAAGAATCACTTACTATTTGTGACACAAAGCAGGTCCACACAAGTTTAAATATATTTTTTTAGAACTAGGGTTTAGTTAAGCACGTCTGCTACAAAAAAAACCCAAAAACAACAACATTAATTGTAAGTTGTGTGTAAGTATTATGTAAACAACACAGCTAATTCTTCACTGATATATCACAAATTCTGGATTTGAGAAGGGTTTATGTATGTATGCTGCACTGCATGATTGTCCATCTTGATGACCACTTAACATGTGATCCATGTTCCGACTATCATCCTTTATTTAAAGCTGCATTGACTGATTTTTTGGCCACTTGGGGGCAGCTTAAGTGACTAAAAAACAGCATTTTATCACTGAACAGAGTTGTTAAAACAAACATGCCAGCAAACATGTAAGCCTTATTAAGTCTAGCAGACATGGAGCAACAGTAGCATTCGTATTTGTAATCAACCATCCAGAGAATGATTCAATGTTTTGTTCTAATAAAATATTCTGATTAGCTCTGATTAATGCACACAAGAAGCTGGCTCAGTCATTAGCTTTTTCTGCTCTTACATGATGATTTAGTGCACAGTGAGTTTATTTATAGTTAATTTATAGCTTTATTTTGGAGGACAAACTGTGAGTCTTTTCCTGCAAACTGGCTTTGCTGACCTGTTGCACCAGCATTGTTTCTCATGCCTGGTTGTCTTTGAACACATTGCCAAGCAATAGTAAAGAGGCTAACAGCTAAAAATAACTGAAATTCATCATCAAGCAACTAAAAAATGTACATAAACTGGGGAAAAAATGTATCTACAGCAAGTGCAAAGAGAAGTCACAGTGACATCTAGTGGTGAAGCCATTACAGAAGTCTAGGCTATTTTATCCATTAACTTTTTGACTGCTCAGGTTGTATTTCAAATTCAGGCCGTGACATCCATCTTCATTAGTGATTTAAAGTACTTAAAGGTGAGAAAAATATATCAATATAGTGATGTATGTGGTTGAGTTGTTTTAGTTGCTGAAGACAGGTTTTCACATTAAAGGCTCCCAGGTATTATGTAATTTACAGCATCTCAAAGTGAATGGGCAATAATTTTCTCACTTTGGTTGACTGTGTTTATTCATAGACAGCAGGAACACAAGTTATTTAAGTTTCTGTCTGTCTGTCTGTCCTTCTATCAGTCACTTACAGTGTGTTGATGAATAATAACACCTTTAATCCACAACCACAGTGTCCTGATGCAGTCCTACCTGTAGAGAGCAGCAGAGTACCCTGTTGTCATGTCTGCCTGTTTTTCCATCTGGCTGATCATCCTCATTTCTTTTGTAGTGAAAGAAGAGACACATATTGAACCATGGTTGACTTTGAGCATGCCTTGCTATGACATTGCTGAAACTTTTACTATCTTCTAGTTCTATTAAAGCTAAACAAAAGCACCACGTTAGTATCTGCACATCTTTTTTGTGTTTTTGATTACATTATTAAAGGTTACATTATTGAGTGCAAGTCATTTCATGAAGAATATTAGAATTTTTTAAATTGTTTATTGTTGCTTGTCAATATATACATATTGATACATTACATCATTAATACACTAATATTAATTTCCATTTCCCATTTAAGTTTTAGGAAATGTTCTATATTTTAAACATGAAAGGAAGCCAAGAAAGAAATAAAGGAAGTAATAAAGAGAGTGTTGCTCACATGTCCTCATATCAAATGCTTTTTCTTATCTCTAAGTCATGTGATGAATAACGGAACACCTAATAGACTAATTAGTGGCTGAGAGCCTATCAGCAATACATTCTGGGTCATGAATGACCTAATGACATACTTCTTCAAACAGACTTGAGTGCAGCCTTTAAGTTCCTGATAACATCTCAAATATAAAACAATCAGAATAGTTTCATTTCTCATTGTTTATCTTACGGGTTTCATATTCTAAGGCACATGGAGACTCCAGCATAGAAAAGATTGTAAAATAAAATATTTCTACCACAATCATCACTATGCAGCAATAATAAATTACTAGTAACAGATATTCCACTTTCTAAGGACCTGTTTTGACAAAATTTAGAGTCTCTGCTCATGTTTGTTTTTGTATAATGCCAAAGAAGTGTAGGGTGGCAAAAACACATACATTAATCTAAAGACACGTGATATGTTCTGAAAATGTTGGCTGTCATGTTACATGACTTAGGATATTTCATGACAATCTGTGATACACTCAATTCAATTGTATCAATTAAAGGGGAATTTCACCTATTTAGTGAGGTATATCTTTTTTTTAATCTAAGCATAGGTCCAACATCCAACATTTTCCAATACACACTGTGTAGCATATTTGATTGACTCTACTTGGCCATGTCTTTAACCTTTAACAACGAAACACAATGGATTCAAAAGTAACTAAAAACCCTTTTCCACCATTTTTGACCCTGTGTGTCCGGCTCATGTCATCAGGCGTACATTAATTTATGTGTATGTGGTGGCCTGACGCTGCTGTATTCTGGCTAAACTCATTGTTATGACTGTCCTGCCAACAATATACTTCCTGGTGTGACAGGCATACGTGATGAGGGCAGACGTAACCAATGGCAGTGTCTTACTCATTGTCTATGACTTAGATGGAGTCCTGACCTTCAGCCCTATAGCCTGACTCTCATTAGTTTGTCATAGACATTTGATGTCAAAGCTCACCAGTAACGTCATACTGGTCACATGTTAGCATTAATGATAGACAGGTCAGTGAATTGCAATATCTAGTATCAAAAAAAAGATAGCATACTTCATTATCACATGAAGAGACTGACCTACATTCTAGGCTCCATTTAATTTGATTGACAAGATATGTTGACATAATTAGCATCTCATACATATGTTTTGAAATGCTGGATGGCACTGAGCTTTCCCTTTGTTCACCCTTTTGTTCGTGAATGGAATAAGCCCAGGTTCCCTTTAGGACTTGTTTGAATAATTAATATGGGCAGCATTCATTCAAGTGATACTGTATACCTTGTACAGTGCCGTCACATCCTCAAATTTTCCTCCCAAGATAGATCCAAAGACAATAATGCAATCCCTTCTCCTGGGATGATGGATGTTGTTTCTTTAGGTGGGTGATGACCAAAATGCATTCATAAATCAAAGCTGATAAAGAAAAACTCCTCACAGTGTTTCACACACTAGAAACACTGTTTGTGTTTCACTTGCTTTAGGTTGAACAGACCCAGTTTGCTATATGATAGTAACTGCTCTTTATTTGTATTTTTTGTGTCTTTCAGTTTCTATAAATGACAAAGCCTTTTCTTTATCATCATGTTGTACAACTCAACTTACAACTTCTATGCACTTCTTTAACCAGAAATTTAATATAGTTAAATATTACTTATCAAATTTTCATTTATAATTTGTACATTGTATAGCATTGTGTAGCTTTTGAATGTGTTGTCAAGATCTCTCAGGGATTTCATTTTGGTGCATTCAGGCCTCTGTGCCGTAGAAGCATATTAACTCCCTTTTACTTTAAAATGTTTTTATTTCTTCCTTAGATCTACATTTGTGTTATTATTAATTATTTATATAAACATACCACATTTCATAAGTTTCATATTTGGTCATCTTTTCTCCAGTAGAGGGCAGAATTACTTTGATTAAGATTTAAATGGTGACAACTATGATTTTCATTTTATTAAAAAGGGACATATTCTTGCACTTTGAGGACTTTAATGATTCAGTAAGTCAGGTCAACTGGAGTGTGATCTTCAAATATTCCTATTCATCTGTAAAGTGCTTCCATATGTATTACAGTCTCATTTAAAGAAGCGAAAATTTTAATTACCTGACATAAAATTATGCTGGGTTAATCATTAATATTGTAGTCTTTTAACTATGCATTACAAAGTCAATCAGCACTGATCCTCTGCACTTTATTCACTCAGATGAAAATCTCTGAGCAGCTTTTTCATTGTTTTAACTATTGCTCATTTCCAAACCCACATTCTTCAAACAGGTTATTTCTCACCGCTGACAGCTTAAGTTAATGATCAAACTGAATGCCAAGGTTTCCAAAGTAACCACTTTCAAAACGAATCACATTTCAGAGTACCCGTGCTTGAGCAACATGCGGACAAACACCTGTGCATTTCATTGTCTGTGGGTAGTTTATTTGTGCAAGTGTTCATATTTACCCACATTTAAGTGTCTCCCACTGCTGGTTTCATGATGATTGTCTTCACTTTTAGCATTATTTTTAAAGAAACATGATCATGCAGGTGGTTGCTCATGCAGTAGCCTTTATACCCAGAAGTGGGCAACTACATTATGTTAATGATTTTCTTTGTAGGGACAGCACACTGCAGCAGGACAAAGAGTGGTCATTCTTACCAGCCAGTGACACTGAACCCCGGGCAGTGTTCCACACTGTTGCTCCTCTTTCATTCACCCTCTTGAGTCCAACTAGTTGAGACCAGATTGCTTCGCTGCTCCGCTGCACAAAGTGTAACTTGTGGAAATGACTCTCCTTTAAGGAGAGAGGAGTTTGTTTAATATGCATTTAAAAATCATAAATGGCTAATGTGAAGCCTGTTTTTATTGCCATGTAAATGTTGGTAATGTCATCCATTAGGGTGATATCACTTATTAGGGTTTCTTAGGAAACTTGTGCTATACAGCAAATGGACACGGTTCACAAGATGGTTAGAGAAAGAAAGCTAAAAAATTTTTGCAACACAAAGTCTATATATTTTGCTGCCTATTTTTTCATTTGAAATACAGAAAAAAAATGCAGAAAAAATGTCAAGGAAAGAAAAAAATGCCCCAAATTACCTCTACCTCTTCTTTATTGTCCACCAAGGTAGACATTTGTCTTTGGCTCATCAAATACATAAACAACATCATAAAACAGTCAATTAGTAAAACAAACCTGCCAAAATAAACAGTCATTTTATATTTATGGTTTAAATGCCATTATTTCTAGAGTATCACACAAACCACATCACAAACCAAAAAGGAACCACTGACTCACTCCTAGGATTTACAGTAAAACTAAATATGAAGACTAACTACATGGAGATTTGCAGCATAATTCCAGCTGTTAAGTGGTGGGTTTGCCGTTGCTCTTTGTAATGGGGCTTAAACAAACAGATGACTGAATTACATTACTAACATGCATTCAAACTCTAAAGACTTTAAAATAAAGACTTGCTGCAAATCCAGTGACTAAAACTCACAGTGACCCACCCTCGGGGAAGTGTCCGCGAAGCTCCGCCCCTGTCAGATTGAGTTACCTGAAGACTCACCTATCCTGCTCCCGCGTTGGCTCCTCAGTGTGTATGTGTGTGTGTCTGGGAACCGGCAGCAAACGTCTGCGCTCCGTGTCTGACAGCAGCTGTTTGGTTTGCAGTCTTGGATTTCAACTGCTCTACCTTAAAAGCAACAGATTACAAATATCTACAGTTTCTGTTCGGTGTTTATCGTCGTGATCGGCTGCAGGTTGTGATGGCAGGCTGATACTTCAGGCGCTGTCACTCGTCCACGTTTGTCACCTTGAGCATCTCGTCAGGAAAACAACTCTGTAAATTTCTACGAGACGGTAAAACTTCTTTCATTGTATCTTCACAGCAAACACAGTGAACAATCTGACCACCTCCACTGAGTGACTGTCAGCAGCTCTCGCTCATATTTTGTGATCTTCTCAGCTGATGGAATAATAGAGATTTAATTTTTTTTAGGCTTTTTTATGACTTCTTGCTCATTTAAATTGCCATTGTTATTTTTATATCATTTTTATTATTCTACATTATAAGTTTATCTTTATTTTTTGTGACAATTTATTATTTATGATTTACTGTGTAATTAGAAGATGTCTTATATTGCTTATAAAGGGTGCATGTTTGAAGTGTTGTGAATACTTGCTGGAATAATTGCATGTTGGCACAGCTGTTAAACTATAGCGCAATTAACATGCTATAACACTGAGCACTTAATCTTCCTTGGCTGATGTTCTGCTTGAAGTGCTACTGTACATCACATGCCACTCAAAGCTGTGCAACATTTGATCTGTCCTGAAAGGAACGTGCATACGTTTATGTTCAACATGTTCATAAATAACTTCATGACATGCCACACAGTGACAACCAAAGGAGATACACTGATTGGTAACTTAAGTATCAGTGTTTTTATATAGGGTAAGGTTGTTGATCTCTGTGTGCTGGGAGGTTTTATGAAAGGTATGTGAACTAATAGGTTTCATGCCCAAGAAATCTAACCTGATTTCGTTGTGTGCCAGTTTCCTGTGAACCGGATTCACGCCTTCCACACTGCACCTGTAAATCCAGAATACACATGTAACATCACCAATAGATCAGGACATCATATGAATATCATATTGATATTGTGATGTAATGAGGGTAAGGTCTAAGATTTTGGATATCGGTGTATTGCGAAATGACATGAGTGTTGTCTTTTCCTAGTTTTATAGACTGCATTACAGTAAAGGGATGTTGTAAACTTACCAGACTGTTTGTCAAACATCTTATTGGGTTAATATTTTGTGAAAGCACCAAGACTTATCCCAGCAATACTGTCACCATATCAATATCTCACCAGATAGCAGTGCAATATGAGCCAGGCAGATGGCAGATTTCATGGTTTGAAATATAATAAATCAGATTACTGTTATCTCCTGCAAAAGGCTTACTCAGGAAGGTGGAACAAAGTCCAGATTGCTCAAATCATGTCCGGCTCATGTTTCTTTAAAAAAACACAGCTTGCATAGGATGTCAGTATTTTTTTAGTTTTGCTAAAAGACAATCTCACCGTGTTTATATTGTAATTGATTGGATCTCATGTTAACTCTCTGTTAAAGTAAGTGGCTAAACTAAAATTGCTGAGATCATGTCACACTTTGGTTAGCAGGCTTGTTGTTTGTTTAAGTTTTGAGTTTTAGGTGTGTTGTGGGTGTGTATCAGTTTACTGTAGATGGTTTGTGCTGCTCGTGAGTGAAGTTAAATGTCTAGTTGTGCTAACTTGTCATGTTGTAGCATTACATATGTTTCAGGCTTTAGCTGTTAGCATGTATTATGGTATCTTAATGGATTCTTTTTCACCTGTCATAAATAAGTAAATTGTCTTGTGTGTTTTAATAGCCAACAGCACGTTAGATTACAGTATGATGAGTTTCATTTTAAATTAATATTTAATGTATAAATAAAAAAAGAATAAAGACCACACGACCAATACCACACAGTTAAAATGTGATCGCATAAGACTCTAAAGCAACCATCTCAACGCTCTCAAATGATGTATTGTCACAGAAAGCAGCATGAATATGACGCTCGTCTAACCTCATTCCATTAAATATGAAAATCGAAAGAGGCAGATACAATCAGTCATTTTGAAAAGGGCAGAATAAAATGAGATATAAATCTGCTTTCATAGGTTAGCCTAAGATAAGCATCCTGCACACTCCTGCCTCTATTTTACAGTTACTTATTTTTTTATTTTGGGGTTTGTTTTGTTTTGTTTTGTTATGTTTTTGGGGGTTTTGGTTTTT
>JAPZDY010000023.1:15850964-15865483 GCA_029783645.1 Ctenochaetus hawaiiensis
TACCTCTGAATAAGAGGTTGTCATTATAGAACAATAAGCACCTCAGGCTGAGTGGAGGGGAGGTGTGCAGAGGGCCTCTTGCCACGAGGGTGACAACACATGACACCCGGCCTGTCCCACTCCAGCTTCACCTCCCACCTGAAACCTGGCGGAGGGCCAAAGCTGAGAACAATAGCGTGAAGAGAAGATGGCCAGAGAGATAAGAACAGAAAGAGGAAGTCCACCATTTATGCAGACTTAACCTACTAAAGCAAATAAGACTAATTTCCTTTATTGATTTGCATTTTAGGTTGTTTTTTTAAAAAAAATCCCTTCTGGAGATGTGTGGTATCTGAACAAATTCATACTTTGTCTGCAGGAACACAGTAATATTAGCTTTGTTTCAGGCTGTTCAAGTTGTTGTGATTTAGCCCTTGTTTCAGATGATGTAAAGAGATTATCTGTTGAGGATGATTACGTGTGCGATCTGCTGTGAGATAAGTGACCTTATCTGGCCTAAGTGACCTGAAGACTGTAACTGTCATAAACAGCATTTACCATCAACATGTGTAGTTTAGTGCTGCTTGTTATCAAAATAAGATTTCATAGTTCAGGAAAGAAATAGGAAATGTTTGTCTCATAATGCTGTCATGGAAGGCTATCTTTTTGAAGACCACCTGAAATTAAATAGATATGCAATGTATAAAGGTAATGCGGGACACATATAGGAAAAACATATAGCGTACATTCTTCATACAATAAACGTACAACATTTAAAAAAAAAACACACTGCTGTTTGCAGCGCTTTGCTCTAAGCTAATCAACATGGCCCTACATTTTTCCAGAGGAACCAGCCCAGGTAATCTTGCATGTTTCTGCAAATTGTTCCATTAATGTAGAGCATTTTATTGAAAAGCTTATTGCCCAATCTTAGCATGAATGGGCAGATTTCTAGAGACCAGACAGTTTTGGTGGCTATTCCAGTGTGAATTTGATCTATACCTCAAAAGATGTGAGATATTCAGGTAGTTTGCCAAGAGAAGTTTAGAAAATAAATAGAAAGCAGCGCAGAACTGTTTTCACTGCCAAGGACTGCCATCCAGCTTTCTCATTTAGTAACAAAGATGCTCTCTAGAGCCATCATGTACTATTGTGGGAAACATGCCCAATACCACAATAGTGACATGAGGTTAGTATCTCAGGTTGGATCGCTCTTGCAGAACACTTCAAATGCTTGCTGGTGACACTTAATCCTAACATCTCATCACCACTTAATAATACAAACTGTATAGGTTGCCTGAAGCGATGCGTGATGCCCCAGAGGCTAGAATTCACAAAATGTGAAAGGTGATTATTAATTCACTTAGTCTTAATCAACTTAACCTGGGAATACTTATTAGTAGTTTATATAACGTGGTGATGAAACCCATCAGTTGTCATGAAGGAAACAAGCCAACTCTGTTGTGTAACAGCTCGTTAGGGTCATTAAGTGTTCAGCTACAGTGAAAACTGTAGGCCTGATATATGTTATATAACCCTGTCAGTACATGCCTTTACAGACAAGTTTGAGTCTACATGCCCAGAGGGAAAGTTGCGGGAGAGCTATGCTCTTTCATATCTTTCATATCGTAGCACCTGTTAACCCCTCGGATTTAGGGGCAGCACTATGTTAAACATTACCTCGTCTCTTTTGAAGCCATGCTAATTATCAAATAGTTAGCGTGGCTGGGTGTAAAACCAAGCCAGACTAATACATTTGCAGATTAAGTCGTCGACAGAGTGGATCTAATTACAGAGAGAGCATATCAGCCTGCTGTCTGTCATTGTCCCAGATCAGTCCCCCGACTGCCAGCAGCACAGGCCCAACACCTGTCTCTCCACTGTGGAAGTGAACTTTGCATACCATATCTTTAAACTTAATGAGGTACCTAGAGCTTCTGAAGCTTTAACACCATGCTCTGCATATTAGAGCTCAACAAAATGGTACTGGAGAAAAAAGAACAATAAAACCTGATGCATCAGGTATTTAAAATGTCATTTTAAAAAAGAAATGTATGTTTGTTTTGTTTTTTTCATTCCACACCCAGTGTCTGTCCCTTTATTCAGTCATTCAGTAAAAACCTTATTATTTCCTTCTCTAATTTTCTTCCTCTTTCTGTCTTCAGGTTGATGCCTTAAATCATGAGCATCCTAGTATCTCAGTCGAGGCCAGCCAAGTAAGTGTTGCACACATTCCTGCTTCTCCTCACACATTTTCCTGTTAGCTAATCATGCTATGCTGGGTAACACAGGCGCCAGAGAATCACTAACCTAGTATGTAGCGGGCGGTGTGGGTCAGGGACCTCAAGCACAGAGCGGCTCTGTTCAGAGTTGTTTGCTTTTCCTGGGTTCCTGGCTCTAGCCTCCCTCTATGTCCCACACCCCCCTTTTACTCCCTCCTCCTCTTCCCCCCTTTCCACTCTCCCTCTCTCACCGAGGCTAGTCCATATGCTCAGAATCTCAGTCTAATCTCATCCAGTGCTGGCCAGTCTGTTCTCTGTATACCGCTTGTATTTTATGGGCTTGGGTTCATGAGAAGTGACAGTGTCGGGGTTTCAGAGGGTTGTGACACTGACATCCAGGGTTACAGGGGAAAAGATGAAGAGCATGCAGCGTAACCCCGTCTGCTCTTCTTGTCATTGCAGTGGGGTGGCCAGATCGGACAGCAGGCTCAGCGCAAAGGCCCTCTATGGTAAGTGACTCCATGAAGGGAGTGTTTTATTTTCTACCTGTTTTTAAGACTTTGCCCTCACATGCCCTTCACATGTAATTACACCTGCCTGTATTTCCTTGGCATAAACCTCCGCAGACTGTTTACAGCTTGTCATTTATAAGGCTGTGCACTCTAGCTTGTTAAGGAAGAGCTTTTATAAAAGCTCACAGTTGCTCAATAGCATTCTTTATTTCTTTTCTTTAAGTCTTTCCTTAAGACATATCATCAAAAAACAAAATCAACATTTATTTATCCTGCTGATAAAAATTGTATGTGTAGCCAAAGCCTGACTGATGACCTCCACTGTTGTCCATAATTATTAAAAACACATAGACGAAACAAACAGTTCTGCTGTGTACTTTCATCCGTTTGAAAAACAAGGGCACTGTAGTTTGTTTTGAGTCAGTACCATACCCTCCTGCTACGGTAAATACTCTGTTGCACTAAATGTGTGTAACACAGCTGAAAATAGTCCCCAACAGAAAGACTTTTTACTCCTGTTTAAGTAACTTTTACTAAAAAAAAATGGAGGCCAGGTTTTTAAACAAAGTTCTTTCTACTTTAAAATGAACTTTTAATACATTTTTAGCTTGTAAATTCTTATCAGGAACAAATGAAAACAGGAAAGCAGTGTACAACGTAAGCTGTATGTTTTGATACCTTTCTAACTGTAAATCGCGATATATGACTCACCACAATGACTCCAATCACAACACTATTCAATTTGCAATGCAAATGTCAGGAAATTCTGCACTTTCACTCTGTTGCATGTTGCTGCAGCCTCACTGACTTGACACAGTCCTCTACCTAGAACACATACACAGTGATAAGAGGGGGCCAAGGTCCTGCTGAGGGGCCCTGTGGTTCTCAGGCTGTTTACACCTCTGTCAGACACTGAGGGGACATGAGAGGGAGGCTGGGCTCCTGAAGGGAATATTAGTTTGTGGCTCTGTGCAGGGCCTGCACAGCATGCTGGGATTTGTTTTTGTTTGTGTCGTGCTTTTGCTTTTTTGTTTCCACTGTTCAGCCACTTGTCGGATGTTTATTTGGTTTGGCTTGCAGTTATGCAAACTTTGAATTAAAGGATATGTTTGTGTTATTTTAAGGCTCCATTTCTAGGCTGCATTAATTATCTAGTGTGACTGTGGTGAGGCTCTGTTATACAGTTATGGCATGAGGTGACATTTTAGTTTAGCTGTGACATACTTGTGTCAGGGTGTGTGTTTGCAACTGGAATATGCTGTGTTACATTAGCAAAGAGTGCAGGGCGTGCCTGTTTTTTAGCCTGTGGTTGGAACAGGGTGGGGATGCCCATGTCTTGCAGGTGAATAAAAGGCGCATTGAAAAGTGGAAAGGAAGAGGCGGACTCAAATTCACCTCTGGTCCTCACCACCACGCTGCCTCAAACATTAGCTCACTTGTTCCTGCTGGCACCTCCTTCCACACTACCAGCAAAGAGGATCATTATGCAGTGTATCATAAGCCCGGATCGAGGCTTACACCCAGGTATGACAGCACAACCTGCTGTCATGCATCACTGCATTGTTCCAAATTTAGAACAGCCTCATGTGACGGATGATAGTATTGTAGGGCAGCAAGATGTTCCCAAGCCTTCTGACTATGCAGCTCGTTGTCTGTGCCCCAAGTCTTCCAAATATCCACAGGATGCACCCACTCCTGTGATCTCTGTGAAATATCCCACTGTATGTGTGATGAGGCTGTGCTGTTTTTCGTTGGCTCACCTCATCTTGTGTGGCAGATGGTCACCACCACCTTCTCACTGCAGGATGACAGCAGCATGCCTGTCCTCCTGAACCAGAGATTCAGGAGCATGCACAGCACTGTGCACCATCTATAACGGTTGGAGACATTTGGATAGATATAGAAAACTTATTCGCTTCTTGCTGAATAAACATGTGGAGGAACAACAACAAAAGCCCTAGTTCCATCTCCCATATGCAAAACCCCCAGTCAGTCTTTCACACAAAGTGGGGCGGCCGATAAATGATGCAAATGATGCTCAGGGCCTCCCACCTGATCTGTTATCAGCAGCTTTGAGCCAGGGGCAGAGCGGTGCCATTTCAGACTCATCGTCCCAGCACTTCAGACCATCCAGCAGCTTTTCTTGAATTTCCCTGTTTGTGGTTGAGGAGAATGTCTCCGTCAGGTAAAATGTGTTTGGGGCTTAGAGTTTGCATCAACAGGTGGAAGTTCTCATTAAAAGACTTTGATCTTTTCCTTTACTCTTTTTCTAAAACGTCAATGTCCATGTTGGATCCAATTATCTTCTCTGTCAACTTTGCTTATGCGGTTCGTGTTGTGTCTATTTGTCTGAAAACAGTGTTATCAGTGTTTTTAATTCACAAATCAATGATATGTGTTTGGCCTCTTAAGTTCTCAATCAACAAATGTTCAATGTAAACCCGCATTGATTTGTTTTGAGTTTTAAGAGGTCCTTTGAAAGGCATCTCTGTGCTGAAATAGGCTGTGAGGTGAAGTGATGTGATGACTTTTGGTAACATACGGACAAATCTTTGTGGACACAGGAACACTAAGGAAAAACAAAGTCCAGATCTAGTGCTGACACAATTGTTGCATTGTTAGAGTTGCTGTAGAGGTTTGACTCATTGAACCTTTTAACATGGCAAAAGCTGGTTGAATTTAAACAGTTTCATGACTTTTGACTAAAATTGTCTTGGATTTCGGGTGGAGTCAGGTCAGATATCAGAAGTCAGGTTGTTTAAGGGAAGCTATAGAGAGGTCAGATCGTGTGATTGATCTTTGTCAGGTATTGGCTTGAAAATCTGCCAAGCAGCCATGTTTATCACTGGTAATTGACTCTGGAGAGCCTCGAGGATCTGCCTATCTGCCTGCTAAATGGCTCTTATTGCAAGCTGTCGCAGCGTTGTGAATTGATTGGCATAAACGTCAGCCATTAATAAGACATGAGGCAAGCTCGGCTTTCAGATGGACACCTGACGCTTGTGTTTCACCTGTGGGGAGCTAAGCAGGAAAGAATCGGTTTAGAGGAAATGGCAGTAACAGGAAATACACATGCTTGGAGAGTGATACAATGGATATAAAGTCATTAGCACTGAGAATGGAGTCAGCTATCTGTCAAACTTGTTTACATCGCGATGAATCATCAAAAAAGGGGGATATCAAATATTAGAATTTACTTTAGAGCCTCGACACACATTTTGTTAAGTGTAATACAAACAGCAGGGCTTTTGTGTCACATGTTAGTGAAAATGAGATGTCTGTATGAAGAGAAAACCTGAGTGGCATCAGCATGTTGACTTTATTGGGTGGGAAACAGAAAGAGACCTGATATGAGACCTGGCTCTAGAGTTGATAGGAACATGCTCTCATTTACCTGTAACTGTTACCTGTGGACTATTCACCTGGCAAATAGGTCAATAAGCACACTGGCACACTCATTTAGCACTGTCCAGTTCAAAAGTAAAGGGGCCAGCACATATAATGCTATGAATTTATACTGTTTTGAAAGTGGAATTTCACCAAGTGAGCTTCAGTGTTTACAAGAGACATTCAAACTTTAAACAGTTTGACATGTTTGAACTTTGTTGATCTAAATCAGTTTCTTCTATGGCTTGTATTGGCTTAAAAATGCAGTTATGTTTAATGCTTTTTAAAAAACACTGTTTTAATAATATAAATGAATCCGTTGACAATGTGAGAGGGGTTGTCCGCAGTTATGAAGCTACAGGGATCCTGCAGCCGTTTAGCTCTTTGTTAGTTGTGTGGCCACAATTTTACTGTTTCTGTCCACTCTCAGAGGAGCTTTTTTTACAGCTAAAGAGCCAGATGTGTACCTCTGAATCAAAGCCAGAACTAAAAGAAAGTAAATTCAGATTTACTAAATCAGGTCCGCATGACTACAGAGGAATGTTATCAGTGTGTTCCTAAGTGATGGATCTGTAAACAAACAACTGTTTATCGTTCCCATTTTATCTAAATAGATGATGATATGTCAATGTTGTGTTCAAAGACTGTACTCAAATGTGGGTGAAAGTGTTACTGCAGGTTCAAAGTCCCCCTCAACTAAAAATTTGGTTTTCTCACTGTGCAGGATGATTAATATGAAGAACCTGTTTTTACATTTTCTTGTTGGAGGAAAAGTTTGAAGGCCGACCAGTGCACCTACACTGAAACTAGACTGTTTATGAATTACCTTCACAGCATTTTTACCTGCTACATTGAAACAAATGAGGAGGAAATGAGCATGCTGCTGTATAAAAATAGCATAGTGAATTAAATCTGTGTGCCAGAAGGAGTGAGCTTTAATGTGCACCATCTAGTCACACAAACTACTTGATATGAATTATAATAATTAACTTCCTAGATAGTTGAGTTTCTGTTTACTTCCCTTGGAAGGAAACGCTTGGACACAGAATTTTGCTAAAATGTGTAACATTACAAGTATATTTTAAGCAATATTACAGTTGTTACATAATAAAGAAGTTGTTCTTTTACTGCACTATCCTCATAAACTAAAACGTCAAATACAATATCATGTCTATTGCCCCATGAAATGAACCATGCACGCATTACTTGTCCTTGTGACTTCCTTATTGCCCAGCTGGTCCCTCTAGCTCGCACATTTCATTTCGTGTCTTAACTCTACTAAAATGTACAACATGTGGGCTTATGGTCTGTGTCACTTTTTACTATTTATGTAGTAGAAAATTTTGCAAAATTGCCACAAGACTTGGTCTGTTCTCACTTTTCATTGTTTTTCTTATCGACAGAACAGAGGAAAAAGTACTCCAACTCCAATTACATCATGCAGGAGACGTCACAGTATCATGTGGAGGTAAGATCCATTTTGTTTATGTTAACTCTGAGAAATTAAGATTGTGTCTGATCATTTTGACCATTCTTCTGTTTAAGAAGATTTTTAAAGATAAAAAAGGACGAATTTAACTTTAGGCAATGAATCGTTTACTGCCCACTGAAGTGATATAAAGAGTTAATGTTTAATAGTTTCCTTTCGTGGAAAACATTACTATGAAAGCTCTCAGACGTGCAGTTTCCAACGTACACACTATGTACAGGGCCATGATTCTAAATCATTATTTAATGATTTATATACTTTCTTAATGATGTACTGTCTCATTGTCTTGTTGTTATTTTCTTGCTAATTCTAATTCTCACCTGCCTTGTGATTGAGAAATTAAATTAAGGCATCAGAGATAACACAGAATTAACTGAATAAACTGAATTAAACTAAAATGGATTTTTAAACCATAACCTTTGTTGGCATCCTGGTAACCCTGTAGTTTTAGACCCCAAAACTGTTGCATCTCCAGTTTGAATCCATCTGAGGATCTTTGTTGAAGTTTTTTTTGTTTTTCTCTCTATAATTCTTATTATGAGGACTGCAAACTGTCCAAAAAAATAAATATAAAGACAAGAAGACTCTAGCAACAAAGAAATAATCGTATACATCTTACATCAGTCGTCAAAGATCTAAAAATAGACTAATTTATACTTTTGTTACATAAGAACAAAATTGCAGAAAACACTATCTGTAAATGTAGCAGTAAAATGTTGTCAAGTTTTATTGGGTGAGAGATAAAAGCTTACAGTTTTGGTTTTTTGTTTTTTTTATTCTTGGTTGCATCTCATTTACCGTAACTAGATAACAATAAAGCAATAAGGCCTTTGATTGCCTTTGTGGTGAGCTGATGATGGGAGTTCCTTGCAGGTGCAGATAGGATTTCTTAAAATGTCTCCCCATTATCACACGTGAGGCAGGTAATCACAAATTGCTGCAATGCCAGCAGCAGTTGTGTACAGGTGACAATATCACAGTTTAATTATTGAAGGTATTGTGACAAATAAATATTCTTATTACTTATCCCTGTTCTTTAAACAACATGTGTGTGGCAACTGTTTCTCTGTTTTTCCAAAAGTTAGAAAAACAACAGAAAATGTATTAATACTTTGGACACAATACCAGACTGTTATTTATGTATGTATTTATTTATTTTAATTTTATTGTAAATTTCTACAGATTAGCAAGCACTTATACTAACTGCACCTGAGTTATTAGGTGCCTAACTTGCATCTGCTATCTCTGTGCAGGTAAACAAACATACTTCTACACCAGGACACAAATGAACCTTCATGAACTAATCCACTGTTTTTTTTCATCAGCATCTCTCCACATTCATTATGGACAAGGCAGAGTCCATTGTCACAGTGGGTGATGCCATCAAGAAACTGGCCCTTTTGGACTCAAAAGACAAAATCTGGACCCAGGAGATGCTCTTGCAGGTCACCGACAAGGCGGTCAGGCTGCTGGACTGTGACACAGAGGTAGGCCCATTGCTCCAGATCTGTCCACATGTCATGCACATCATCAGAATTTAACTTAAACTATTTCAATTGTTGGGCTCCTGCAGGAGGAGTTGGAGAACTTCCCTCTTCCCACCATCCATATGTCTCAGGCAGTCCTGAATCAGACACGTTACCCCTCCGTGCTGCTGCTGGTGTGCCAGGACAAGGAGCAGCACAAACCCGACATCCACTTCTTCCACTGCGACCAGGTGGAGGTGAGTCTCGGTTTAAATACTACATGCTTGGCTCAGTTTGCATCCTCTATTGTTTGTGCACGATTGGTCGACATTGTGTTTTCAGAGCACAAGTTCAGATTTCACTGCTGTGTGGTGGCAGTGTGCTTGTGTGTATCCTTTTACATTTTTGGTTTTATCTGTAGGGTGTAATGCCAGACTTTGCTTTAAACATTTTAGCTCTTCATAGTTCAAAATTTTTACTACAAAGTTGAAAGAGAGAGTTTATCAGGAACAGATGATATTATTATTAAGCCTTTTGATTGTCTCACATGGTTAGTCTCTGTCTTTATTAAAATAATACAAATCAAGGTTGACATTCTTGTGTGCCAAAACTGCAATGCCCCTGTCATTTAATGTAGGGTAAAAATTAAAAGCTTGATGTGTTTGAAATTTTGGAAAAAGAAACTCAAATGTTTTTATGATACACTGTTGTATTCAATTCACCATTCTCTGGCTCTGTGTGAATATGTACAATACAGTCAGTTAAGAGGGAGCATCATAGGGTGACAATCTACAAGCTAAAAATACAAAACTCTGTTCATGTACAGCCTGTTTATTTGTTTTGAGATACAGTACAAAAAGAGTTGTCAAATTTATAAAAGGTAGAGCCCATTATGATGTAGACATTAATGTCAGTTTGCATTAAGATATGAAACTGCTTTCAGCATTTAGTTTTACGTGGCAGTGTTGAAATTGGATGTATGGATTGATGAAAAAATGGCTGAGACAGAAACTTTTTCCCAGACTACCTGAGGTGATGTCGGCTGTGAAACTGTACTTATGAATGTTAAGTTTGACTCTGTGTGTGTGTCTGTTCAGGCTGAGTTGGTTCATGCAGATATTGACAGTGCCCTTGGAGACAATAAGCATGGGAAGAAGATGAGGCTTCAGACTCTGAAGTAAGAACAATGTTGCAGCACACACACACACACACACATGGGCACGCATGCATACATACACAAACAAAATCCCACACACATGGGCACACACTTGTAGTCAAACACACACTGAAGTACATGACACTGACCTGTAATTTGTGGTTAGCTACTATAACTTGTTGTTTGGGTGCTGAAGGTCTCATTGCCTCCTCCTCATTCTCCAGGGTGAACCAGGAGAAAATGAAGCGTCAAAGAGAAACAATCCTCCCCCCTCAGGCCCCGAGGGGCCCCTCACCAAGTGCAAAGGGACGAGCTGCGGCCCCAAGCACACAGGGTGAGAATAAACACACCTCCCACACAGCTCACTTTTTATTTCTAAATATGTTTTTGCAATAGATACTTTTTATCGTTTAATCACACAAGCTTTTTTGTGTCTGTGTGCAGAAAGACGATCCTCCAGTCAAAGTGACACAGAGTCCCATGAAAAGCTGGCTCAGCGCATTGAGAAGGATGTGGTGAGTCATTTTCATCCACAGTGACGCCTCTCATTACATTACACAGCTCCTTTCACTGTCTCTTAATATTAAGTTCTTCATGCTAAACTCCAAGATTTGTCTCCCTCAGCAAATGCTCAACTGTGCCCTGGATGACATAGAGCTCTTTGTGGCACGGCTGCAGAAGGCAGCAGAGGCCTTTGCTCAGCTCAAGCAGCGTAACAAGAGTAAGAAGAACAAGAAGAAAGGACCAGCAGGTCTGTCTCCCTTTCTTCTTATGCGGTGACACGAATGCAGTGACAATATGTTCATATTGCTCACCTTTCAATGTTTGTGTCTTTTTGTGTCCTGTGGCCGACGACTCTCATCCAGTGATGCATGTGTGGTACTGGTGGAGTTCAGAGAGTGCTGATCTGCTGTATTTCTGTCATGTTACATATTAGCTGGCTTTTTGTCTTAATTACATTCTCATTATGTTTTTGCCTGACAAAGTCAAGATTTTGGTGTTTATTGATGGACTGAAAGAGTGTTAACAATTCTTTTTTTTTTTGAATTATTACTGTGCAAAGTAATAATATCAATGCAATATATTGCTGAGTAATGTTTTACCAGCAATGCTGTGCTCTTATTTTGATATGACTGGTTTCCTGTGCAGTGAGACACACTGCACATGTAACATACATGTGACTGTGTCAGGGGCAAACACAAAAGATTCAGCATGTTTTACTTTCCACATATGATTTTGTCATAACAGTGTAAAAGTCACACATGTGTGTGTTGGCCCTGACTACAGAGACAGATGAGCTGAAAATGATGTGCTCTCTATTTAGAGAAGCAGTTTCTCAACCTCCCATCTGTCCCATGTGGGGTTACTTAATGTCAAAAAGAGAGTACATTGAGACTAATAGTACTAATGACTTTGTTGTAAAATATATTTCTGATTTAAAAAATGTACTAAATCTGACGGCAATAATAATAATTTGAAGTATCCAAACTACAAATGAAAAGATTATGATACCGACATTTGCATTAATAAACTTTGATTTCTTGGGTTGTGAGAATTTTGAGTTGAGAAACTGGTTTAACACTCTTTATCTTTGGCTTTGACTCTCTGGTCAATGTGAACTTTTAATATGTAAAGCTGTTATTAACTACCATTTTTTTGACTGGAGACATAAGTTGTAAGCTAGAGAAGATAAAATAACACGCAGGTTTGTGAGCCGTGGCTAGAGAGTGAAACGTGTGTCCTGTCTTTTAGTTTGGCTGATAACTCAGGAGTGTGTGTGTTTGTGTGGTCATTTTTGCTCTGGTTGTTTACAGAGGGTATGCTGACCCTGCGAGCCAAGCCCCCCTCTGAAGCAGAGTTTGTTGATAGCCTGCAGAAGATGAAGCTGGCCTTCAACCTCCTGGTGAGATATCACAGCTGTAAACCTCCCCCATTCATCACGTTCATTAGTTGCCATTTATCATCTTCTCACTGTGTATCTGTCACTGCGCCCCCTGCAGGCCAAACTGAAGAAACACATACAGAATCCAAGTGCGTCTGAGCTGCTTCATTTCCTCTTTGGACCTCTGGAACTGGTAAGAGCTATTAATCTGATGTCAGACAGGTTGAAATGGACGACAGCTGACTCACAGAAGACTCCATCATCCTGAACACTCTTTGATTTTTTTTGAACTGTCAACAGCATAAATCCATAAGACACTAAATAAGTTCTCCATGTAGCCCTGATGTTGACTTGTGACAAAAATACAGATTTTTTTTCAAATGCACATGAATGAAAACTGTATAGAATTTGCATTGTCACTATTACATCATTTACTTTTAATGCCACCACACCCACTGACTCCTAAATTCTCACCCAACCTGAGCGACTTTGGCTTTCATTTGTGACTCACGCACAGCCACAGTTGCGTAACCTTGGCCTCACAAGCAGCAGTGTTGAGCCACACCTTGGAAAATGCTGGATATAAACACAGAGCTGGGATTGGGCTCTGGGTTGATATGGTGCTCTGACCTCTGAACATGCTGGAATTGCTTGATAAGGTTGAGATAAAGCCAGAGCAGTAATATTTAAAGTTTGGATCACAAGGTCATCAGCTGCTCTCAGCAACCAATCCCAACACGTAGTAGTTCCAGATTTATGTGGTTTAAGGTTGCATTTGTTTTACAATGTGAATAAGATTTACAGTCAATTCCATATTTTAGTATTTTTTCAAAGGGTCAGGGTTTTATCAGAGATAATCTTGTTGTTATTTATTGCCACTCAGTTATTGCAGTCATACTTTTTTGTTTGTGTCCAAAGATCAAACAGGAAAAATGTATTGTTCAGATTAATTTCCTCTGATGATACAAGGGCTAGATATCAAATCTATTTGTTTTGTGATGTTTGCTCTTAATGTGTCCAGAGCACTGAGTTTTGAAAACTTTCAAGTATAGAGTTTAACTTCATTGTGGTCAGAACTATACACATGTTTACTTATTTATTAGATCCATTTTTACTGATTCAAGTGAAGAAATAAGATGTTCATGATTTCAACAGTGTTTTATTAAAAAGTTCTTGAGATGCTACTTGTGTGAAGACAACATTAATACAAGTGCAGCATAACTTTTGACATATTTCAGAAATTAATACAAGATTTTGTTAAAAAATGTTTTGATAACATGTTTAAAACAGTATTGCTTGGGTTCATTACAAAATTAATTTATCATATTGGCACCAATATTTAAAAAAAAACATAGCAATTGGTAATATGTTGATACAATAGCATGTCTGTTATTCCCATTCTCATAAACAACTTCTGAGTATTCACCAGTAAACTTCTGTGTGTGTCCACAGGTGATAAAAAGCTGTGGAGGTCCTGACCTGGTGCGTTCGATAATTTCCCCTCACCTTTCCAGAGACGCTGTTGACTTCCTGCGGGGATACCTCACCCCCAAAGAGACGGCCACCTTTGAGATGCTGGGGAAGGGATGGACCAGACCAAGGTACATAAATGGCTGCATTTACATACTGATTGTGTCAAGAGTGCTGTACAGTTTGCCTCTCAGTCAGCCATTCACACCTCATCTTTCCACAGGGCAGAGTGGCCCAGGGATGAGTGCGCTCCCCCTTATTATCCAAAGTTTCGTAATGGCTGGGAGCCACCTGCTGAGCTCTTCAGGACAGCTCCATGGGAGACAGAGGGACTCTCTGGGCCTTTGGGGCCCTCTGGGCCTTCAGGGCCTTCGGGGCCCGCTGGGTTCTCAGGGCCCTCGGGGCCTTCGGGGCCCTCTGGGTTCTCAGGGCCCTCGGGGCCCTCTGGGTTCTCAGGGCCCTCGGGGCCTCCCATCAGCCCAGACTACAGAAACCAATCACCTGACCATGACCATGTAAGGCTTTTTTTTGTCTGCCACTGTCTGTGAATGACTCAACAATTACAGGTCCAAATCCTAATTTATGATATTATGGCTGTTTTTCAGGTTTTTGCACCTCATTCCCCAGGCTTATCAAATGGGTAAGTAATTAAGTCCTTAACCTACTTTAGTGCCTTTTATATACATAAAATCAAGCTGTTATAAAAGGATACTCTGAATCTTAACAGGTATCACAATGGGATGCCCCATCCTCGCAAATATGCCAAACCTCAATACAACTATGTTGCACGAAACATCAACGAGCTGTCAGTGCTGCAGGATGAAATACTTGAGGTAAAAGCAAATTTAGCCAAATTCAGATTTGTATTGCAGCATTTGGACAGTGGCGGGCCGTCAGGGCCTTCAAGGCCTTCTCTGCTGGCCTAAAAATATCTGAATCACAGACTGATGTTAATT
>JAPZDY010000023.1:15865583-15879938 GCA_029783645.1 Ctenochaetus hawaiiensis
TTATTGAGGGGTGGATTGATTTAGACAGAGATCAACTGAAGGCCTAGGTGTAAAATGCACGGCCCGCCACTGCATTTGGATGAAGCAAACTCTCTCTTACTCTGTGTGGTGTGTGTTTCACAAGATTAAGTCTAATGACAGTTTTTAGTTCTCTGGTGTGAGATGTGAAATGTGTCTCACAGGTGCTAGAGGATAACAGACAGTGGTGGAAACTACGTAATCGCAGCGGTGATGTCGGTTACGTCCGATCTAGCATGCTGGATGTGGTACAGAAAGACGAGCCAAATGGCGCCCTCAACCAGGTGCCCTGCTGCACAGCACATGCAAGACATTCACATTAAATCATTTGATTAACACCCATAACATTCTTCAAATTGCATTGTTAAAAAACCCATCTATTCATGTCACACTTGGCATTTCTGAACCTATATTGTAGTTCTGATTTTCCAGCATTCCTACGTGCCATGTGATGTCATTGCAAAAAGTTTTTAGCAGTTAAATTGAGGATAATTCAAATAAAAAATTTCAAACTCTGCAGCAGCATTGAGAAACCAGGCTTAGGTGAATCTGCTAGAGGCTAAAAATCAATTCTGGAAAATTTGTGCGATCCCTAACTTAAGACAGATTGAGGTTTCATTATCACTGCTTGTAGATAATTTTATTTTGTAGGTAAAAATGTAGCTTCCATGTTAAAAGTACAAAGATAAATAGGACACAACTAGATAACACATTTGTTGTAAACGGTGAGAATCATGATACAGAGGTTTTTTTACAGATAAGTAAGTAATCAGACATTTGAAAAACCTAGAAAACTTGCAGCCATATCATCTGAACACTGATCTGAGACAGCCTTGTCTACTGACAGTCTACTTTGTCTACCGACTCTCTGCACTTGTGACCCTACACATTAAGAAGCCTTGTGCTCCCACCCAGTTTACATTCTCAAAGGCAGGCACTACATGCATTCAGGCTGCATGCAGGTTCACCAACGCCCTGCAGCAGCTACTGAATGCAGCTACTCTTCCTGGAGTCAAATACTTTCACACACATACTTTGCTTTTAGCTGCCGGGCAAAAATGTATCAACCAAAGTGAGATGAAAGACAAACCTGTTTTTGGAATAACAGTGGCTGCTGTTGCTTTCTCATGAACTTTGTTTGTGTGTGTTTGTGTGCTGCAGGACAACAAGTCGTCACCCCCTCCGAGCCCTGTTGGCGACGGTTACAAGGGCAGACCCAAACACAACGGTGAGTAAATACAAACACTAATAAAAAGACAGATTTAGGAATTACAGATTTGTTTTCTACAGGTTGCACTGTCATCTGCTACTGTCATGTTTCTGTGCTGCAGGGATGGATAAGGTCAACAGTGAGTTTGTGCTGAAAATGGCTGAAAGCAAAAACCAGCCACTCGGCAGGAGCTTCCATGTAAAACCATCAACCACCAGCAGCAAAGTTCCACCGCTCACCTTCAACTCAAACCCCGAACAGGTGACCGAGTGGCTCAGTGCAAAAGGCTTCACAAAAGCGTAAGTCACCAGCGGCTCTCATCAACCCACCAAATCAAAACACCATCGTATGCCTTTAAGTTCTCACTGAAGCATTAAAAGCTGCTATTTTGCTTTCACTGTGTTTGCTTGAATGTACTTTTGGGTTTTCAGACCCATCATAATGATTTTACTGACTCTTCCTCCACCATAAGGTTGACAATTTTGGCCTTTAGGAAAATGTCTCAGCAAATATTGGATGGTTTACCTTTGATATTTGACTGCCACTTCAAGGTTATATTATACAAACTTTGATCCCTAGCTTGTCATAAGCTTTTATGTGTCCAGTACTTTGGTTTATTAGCAAGTACCTGCAAAATTGATGGCACTCCCATCATTCTCAGTTGCTTTGTGCACGTAAAGTTTATTACAAAATAGTTAGTAGGAAACATAAAAGTAATGCCTGTAAGCATTGTCACTGTCAGCATATCAACCTGCTAATAATTCAGGTCACTTTTATTTGACTAGAGCTTAATCACAGATCACCAATTTGCCTTTAATCTGTTTTACAGTCTGTACAGCATAGACATCCTCCATCCTTAGACCCTCAGAGACCCTCCAGTCAGTGTTTAGCTCAGGGTGCCACTGTGTTCATTCACAGAGCCCCTAGCTTTAGCATTTTTTTAGAGATATTTTTGATATTTGATAATTGATAAATTAATGATGCTTTATTTAACTAAACGAGTCATGCACAATACCCTGATACTGAAAAAAACACTCCTCTGAGAAATTCAGTGTTTCACATGCTATTACATGTCAAAATACAACATAAGTGTACTCAATACTGAAAAATAAAATGCAAAAAGATTTATATATGATAATTAGTAAACAAGTTGTCTGACATCTCATCTACAGCATAGTTGACTGTTTGGGGATCCTGACCGGAGCCCAGCTGTTCTCCCTCAACAAAGAAGAACTGACGGCTGTGTGTCGAGATGAAGGCAGTCGTGTCTACAGTCTGCTCACGTTGGAGAAAACACAGGCAGAGGTAATTCACACACTCGTCTGAGTTTGAATAAAAACTACTCACACACCAGTTACAGTCAGCTGGTTACAGTTGTTCATGGTTTGACAAAGCAAAAAATATTTAAAGTGACAAATGAACGCATGTCAATGTAAAAAATAAACGTTAACAAATATGACTGCTGCAAATCTGTCAGCTTTTAAATCTGTACCTGTCATGTTGGGACAAGTGACTCAGGTATACCAAAGTAGGTGCCAGCTGCTAATCAAGAGTCACACTCATATAATTAATGCAGGTGCAGTTCAAAAAGTGGGTGTGTACACAGTGTAATCAGGTCAAAACTATTTAGACAGGAGTGTTTAACAACCCTCCACATTAGTAATGACATTATAATGAGCAGCTATGCAGAATACAATAATGACAAAGTACCTAATTACAATATAGTTACAGTAGATGAATCTCCCTATAGAGCCAGTATGGAAAATATATTCTTCGTGAAACACTTATTACCCTTGAGACTGTAAACTTAATTAAAGGTAAATTATTACCCACTGTGTTATTGATGTATAACTAGCTTAGTCTGTGCAGCTGTTGTAGGTCAGATAAAAATGAACCAGAAAGAGATCATCATAGAGCTTAAATACAGTATTTTCATAGGAAACAAAGATGTGTAATCTAGACTTGGTCAAAGTAATGTTTAAGATCTTTCAGTCAAAGATCATTTAAGTGTAACAAGTGGAGTGAACTTTTATTTACTTGTTGTTTTCTTATTTTTCTGTCTATCTATGTCAATCCGTGCTTGTTAACCTACATAGCTACAGTATAAGCTGACTGTAGCTTGAGATTACACATATACTGATAACACAGTGTGGTGCTATATGTTCCCAATCAGCTGAAGAGATCATTAACTGTGTGCTTTGTTTTGTATTCATTGAGCAGAGGAAAACTCTGAATGCAACTTATTTTTTAACAATCTACTTAATCAAACAACTGTTTTTGTACATAGAAAAGAAAAGTATCACTTTAATCCCTCTGTTGCCTGTAATTTTGCAACTTCATATCAAAACAGCAGCTAATCAAGGTTATTGACTTTTCTGCAGTTTTTAAAAAATTAAGATAAATGTCCTTGCACTTCCATTGCAGAGAGCCAGAGAGTCAACAGAGCTGGACAAGATTTTGAAGGAGATGCATGATAGGATCGGAGACTGAGCAACAAAGACTGATCCAACACGGCCGATTGGGAAGCCTCCGTCCTCTCATTGCTCTGTAACTGCAGTAGCATCTTAAATCAATCTACGGCAGAACCTACGGCAATGTTGTGCACATTTAAGTTGTATATTCATTTTGTATCACCCAATGTATATGTTTTCAAGTGTTTTCTCATCTAATTATTTTGCTTTTCTTTTCTTTGTCTCAGTTGATTTTTGTTGTATGGATAAAGGAACATATGAATCTAAGTACAGTTCTGCATGTGTGTGCATGCACAAAAAGCATGTAACATCCATATCTGCATGAGCATTGTGGTCGATGTTTATGCTCATTGTCTCTTTTGAAGCTGTTTACTGAATGACTTCATAAATTAGTAAATCTTAGCTGATGCATTTCTGTTTGTGCCAGAATGAATGAGATTTTTTCTGATTTATAGCCAATTATTTTCACATTACTGTTTACAGCTACAATAAATGATAAAACACGCTCTCTGTAAATCCTCCTAACTGGTTGGTTAGAGCACATCAGCAGTATTAATAAAAAATAATGTTGCTGTTTATAAAATTCTGGTAAGCTTGCACCAGCCAAGAAACTATCAATAAACCTGCATGAAGTTATTGTCAATAACAGTAAGAAGCTTTTGTCAATGTGTTTTTATGCAGCATGATATTTTGCAGTGTGAACACAGACACACAGGAATATTCTCGAATATATGAGATTATGTTGCTCTGGTACAAATAATTTAATGAAGATTCTAAACAAATATTCCATGGGGTGTAAATATTATGGGACACACTGTTTAAAAAGCCTGTAATAAAAAATAAATGTTTGATCTCACATCCTTTTTTTGGATATAGTTCTTGTATTTTTCTGCGGATAACAAGAAACACAAAAGACAAAGAAACACTCAAACCAATTTCTTTATTGTATACTGTAAGATCAGAACAAGAGTTTATAGTAAAGAAGAAACTTGACAGAAGAAAGTTGAATTAAGTGCAAAACATTTTCATTCTCTGTCACACAGGATTTGTCATTCCTTTGTGTGACAATCATGTTATTCAAACTGTATTACAAGATAAATAAAAGAAACTATATTATTACTCACAATCAGTTTTAACAATTGTATCAATTACACCATACCACTGATGTTTAAAAACTTGTAAGGCATTGCAGATAAAAATCCTGTAAGTGCTAAAAATCCTGCACAGAATGTAAAAAGGCTGAACTATAAGACCAGATAAGCAAAGATTATTCCCACACCATTAACAAAATTATTAAACCATACGGATACAATCAATGTACTATGCAGAAGAGCAGAAAGACATCATTCCTTTAAGATACAGTGTACAGAACAAAACTGGTCATTTGTGAAGATAAGCATCAAGCCAGAGGTCGCCGGAGGTTTTCAGTGACCTGAGAAAGAAAATGAGAAAAATATCCAAAACATTAGTTAATCTTTAGTAATAATCTGTCACATGTGCAGCCAATTTCTCTTGTCTCTCGTCTCTGTTTCTTCCAGGAAAAAGAGTTTTACAGCCTCGAAGCAAATTGTTTCTTCCTATTCATAATTCTCCATTGCACATAAAATTCATATTCCATTTTAGGACATCTTTAGCATTGTCAGACTAAAAGGTATGTGTTTTTTGGCTTTTGACAATCATAAAGTACCCAATCTTGTCAGTAAACCTGCTACTATCATCAAACTTACCCGACAACATCAGCAAGGCCTCTCCACAGCGTTTTCACCTGGTAGGGAATCCCATATTTCTTACACAGTGCATGGACCTCCGGGGCCACCAGGTGGTAGTTGTGGCGTGGCATTCTGGGAAACAAACTTGAGAAAAAAAAGAAAGAGAAGGTATAAAAACATACAACATGCCAATAATCGGATTTTAAACTGTTTATGTTTCAATATTGTTATAGCAAGTCTGCAATCACCCTCATTTAAATGATGTTTAAAACTGATCAATCTGCTGTGTCTGAAGCTCTGACTTTTTGTGTGTTTATACTTTGTAAACACACTGATTAAAGTACATTTATAATAGTAAGTTTATGTAAATCTTTTTAAGACCTTGAGAAAAAGGTTACACGTACTAAGCTCTACAAGCAAAAGATGTCAACTTGATTTATAGCTTTGTTAAACTTAATGGTAATTTCGGACATACAGGAGCTTTTCTTCCTTTGGCTTGCTTTGACCTTGTTTGACTTTGACCTGTTGAACACTTGTTCTCTCATGTCCACCGACTTACTGGTGTTCAATTTGAAAGTTGAGGTGTCCGCTGAACCAGTCATTGAAGAAGGACTGCTCAACGTTACAGGTGGCTTGTAACTAAAGTAGACGATGAGACAAAAGAGTGCAGATGAGTCAACACTTTAGCAGCACCCACAGGTGTCACAGCAGTGAGACTGTTTCATGTAAAACCAGGTACCTGCATGGTCAGCCAGTCTTGGTGCTTCTCATAGTCAATGTCCATTGGCAGATGATTCATCTGAGTCACCCACACAAACCAGTGACTCTCCAAAAACCTGTCATTTATAACAATGCAACACCAAAACACTGAATATTGAATTATATTATGTAATGAAAGTGCTGTATACAAATCACATCATGTTAAGGAATTCTTTTAAGGGGTTTGTACATTGAAACTAATGCCTTTATTTATATGAATTAGTCATGTATTAATGATTTACTGTATTAAAAACTTTTAAAGCAGAAACTTCTGTGTGTTTATCCTCCTCCAAAAAGATCTGACTGTTTTGTATTTTTACTGTAAATTTCAGTGAAAATGTATTTGCATCCTGATGATGGTTTTGAATTTTCTATTGTGTTCAGAGTTTGTTTTAACATACATTTCAAACTGGAGGTGTGTGTACGGTTTGGTGGCAGCAGTGTAAGATTTTTTTTTGCAAAATATATTTTAAGAAATTTGTGCACATGAGAGCTAAAAACTGTTATTTATCACAAAAATGTTTTTGAGGGGATCCACTTTCCACTCTTTTTCTAATTAGTTAAATCTTTTTAAGGTTCGATATTTAATGAATAAGGTAAAATAACTTCTCTCTTATGGAGTAGAGATGCACTGAGCCCTCTTGTGGCCAAAATGTGTTTTACAAAAAAAAAACTCGGGTGGGGGGGAAACTGAGCCTAATTAAACCTTTTTCATGTTTTTCATAGATGGAAAAACTTGAGAAAAAACTAAGAATTCAGAAAATCTGGGAGGGAAAACCGTTTAAATTGAGTTTAGAAATGAAGCACCAGAATTTTTTTGGGGGGGGGGAATTTTCAGAACTTTCATACAACATATATACACTATAAAGTATGTCTCATTGGAAAATGTTACCAAAACCTGGTTTGAATTAATTCACCTGACAAAGCTGATGAGCGCCAGTGAGCCAAACAGGCCGTACAGGGGGACAAAACAGCACAGGTAGCGAAGGTAGTAAGATGAAGACCAAGCCAGATCCTATACAAGACAAACACCTCAGCATGACTCAGATAATATCTGATATTAAGATATTATGATCTCCTGATCTCTCCTATCCTGACATATGCCATATTTATATTGTGATGTGTTCTTCAAAATATTTGTCAGCATTATTTACTATTATGAGGATAACTGGCCTGCATCAAACCTGACTTTAAAACAGAAAATCTGAAGACAGCTTCTTACCACCCAGTCACGGCGGGTAATCATGGTGTGCATAATCTGAATGTGGAAGTAAATGGGGATGAGAAGTGGTGGTCCAACTGAGGGAGAAGAAATTAATTAGTTATTTATGTTTACTTTATATAGTGTCCCTCTTTTTAAATGACTCCTTGAAGACTTACTAAGAAAGAAGTACTGGTGTTGGCGATGATAGGGCATGTGCTTGATCTTTTTTATGCCGTACTGTAACAGAGAGGAATACAAAGTTAGACTGAGCAGTTGGTGAAAGATTAAATATACTGGATGTTTAAAAGGCTGGATGAGCTTTGTGCAACTTGCCTCCACTGGCTGAGTGGATCCCAGTACAAAGGCATGCAACATGTTGACATCAGGGTCCTTTCTGAAGATGTTGGGCTTAGCGTGATGCTGGAAATGACGATGATTCCACCAGTTTGCAGAGGCTCCCTTAAAAAAAGCACAATTATTATTATCCGTGTCAAATTTTCAGAAAAAAAATATTTGGTCAGGAATACTAGTTACCTTTAAATGGCCGATGACAAACTTGTGCACCATGTGATTCCAGCTGGACTTCTTGAAGACAGACAGATGGCCGAAGTCGTGCTGCAGCCATCCGGCCTGCGACTTTAGAAGAAGAAGGAGAGAAACCAGCATTTTAGAAATCATTTGGAGCAGAGTGTGACTGATAATTTATACAGAGATAATTATGTTTGAGTCACCTGAGATGTTGCCAGAATGATGGCACAGAGGAACGTCAGCGTCCAGCTGGTTCCCCAGAGATAGATGATCAGCCAGGCGAGAGCCTCCAGCAGCAGGATGTGACCCAGGTGGAGGCAGAAGAACAAAGGCCGAGCTCGAAACAGACCCTCCCTCTCAGCCTTCTCACGTAGAGTGTGGAAATCCTGAATAATTGTTGCCTGGAAGCAAAGATGAAGATGTAGACATATTTTTTAAAGCCAAAACATGTGCACTGATATGTTATTTGCTGGTTTGATGATGGCGGTTAGAAAAGTGTGTGATTTAAGAGCTTTTATTGGATGTGCTGCAGGGTTTTTTTATACAGAAAACATCAGGCAGGCAACAAGGCAGCTTAAGTTATTTAACAGCTAATGAAATGTGAGCGTTCAGATTCGTAGATTTACCGGAACACTGTAAGACTCATGAATAAAAAAACAAGTCTGTGAATGGCTTTGACCTGTCCCCTGTCCTCAGGTGTCTGTACATGCTGTTCATCCTACCGTGTTGTCACACTGATGTTACAGAGAGTAAAAACTGCTGCGTCATTAATGAGAGGTTTTCTGTGAAGAATCTAAGACAGATCTCACATTTTTGTCTCGATCCTGACTCGGCTCTGTTGCTGCCAGCTCTCCGATCAGCAGAGGCTTCAGAAACTTTTGCACAAACTTTAAATCAGGGTGAAAAGCAGTGAATGCCTCCTGGAACACAGATAGGAGAAATGTTTTCAGTTATGGGGAACATAAACAATTAAGACTCTATAAAAGTGGTGAAAAAAGCAATTAGATCATTTATTTGAGTGAAAGTAACCAAACAATATACAGAGTCCTGTATTTAACTGCACTGCAAAATTTCCTAAAATATCAAGATCACTGGCACTGCAGAAAATATTTATGTAATTATGATTTTTTTCTAAAGACTAACATTTTTGATATTTTTGTGAAATAGTAAATTGGGTCTTTTTTATTCTTATTTAAATGCCAGTACTTCTCTCTCCTCTTATAAACCGTTAATTGACATGATTGGTTAACAATTATGGTGCTTTACTTTTCAATATTTCACTGTCACTCACTTTGATATAATATAGCCAATATTCACAGAATTGGCAAAATTTGATCCACTTTGATCCACTTACTTTTTCTCCAGTTCTTATTTTAAAAAAATGGGAGATTAGATTACTAGTTGTCCAAAAGGGATTTAATTTACCACACTTGATTGTTAGTAAATGCACTCACTGTAAGTTCTGCCTCCTTGCACCCTATAAGTGTTCAAAACCTTTTTGATTTGTTTGTTTGTGTTTCTCTGGATTAAAATTAAGTGAGTAGCTGAAAGCAGGCCAGGTTAGCTTCATATATTTTAGATTGTTCATATACTTTGGACTGTTTGGTAGACAGCTGGTTTGGTAGATAGCTGGTTTGTTTTTGATGTATGATATGTTTTCACTTTATGTGGGCTGTATTACTTGTTGTTTCTTTGGCATTTATACATTTATCTGGCTTATGATATTAGCTTAGTGCTGTCTTTGGGTTGTATACCAAACCCTGTGTATTGGGTGGAAAACCATATAATCTACATCGAACGAGAATTCCTGGACTTTAAGTTTATTGTACTTTAACCTGCCCTGAAAACGAGGACATGTCAGATCAGCCTTTTGAGTGATGCAGGTCATCCAAAGTAAACTGCTTTTCTGTTTGATTATTGTGGGAAACCTCAGGGTTAATGTAAGTACACAACTCAACAACATGGACACCATGTACAACATGTACAACAGAAAAAAAACATTTTTTTTTTTGGAATATTTTAATGTGAAAATGTCATATACTGAGACTTTCTGGGAAGTTTAGATGAAAAAAAATCTCTTTGGTTGAAAAGCAAAGGAGTCATCTACATTAAGACCCAAACAGGCAAGAAATGGAAACACACAAGCAAAGTACCTCAAAATTGTACAGAATTTTTAAAAATGTACTTAGTCACGCTCCACCTCTGACATTTACGGTCACCATAACAACAAAAGCCCCTTTTCATAAATTATATTATATACATTATATACTAAATTAAATTCATATTACCGTGGCATCCTCTCCAGCATAGTGACCGATGACCCGAAACCCCCCTGGGTGCCTTTTGGCCCACTGTGTGATGTTATAAACCTTTCGATCGATGACCAGCCACTGGTCATTCCTGTTGCAGTGCTTCTGGACCTCCTCCCAGGTGTAAACACCACAAGCTCGCCCGCTGCCAGGCTCCCCCGGCTCCGTCAGCTGGCCTCCACCTCCCATCCTCACTGCCGTCTCTGGCCTTGATCCACCTGCACACTAAAGACCCAGTCAGCCCCAAGTTTGACACCTGGATGTGAATATGATCTGTTTATCACCCCTGTGCCAGTCTGCGGCCACAGACTGTGCAGAGGGAGCAGCCTTCAGATCTAAAGGTTATGAACCTGTTGCTCTCCTTATTTTAACCACCCAGCTAAACGCAACATTCAAAGTGAAGTGAGACAAAGAGCAGTGGCACATCTTTACTAATAATTCATGATGAAATCCGACAACCAGGAGGCTGATTAGTGAAGCAGGGCGGGTTTTTTGTCACGTATGAAAGCACCATTTATCTCCATCGACATTAACCGCGCGTGTAAAAGCCAGTAAACATATTTAGATGATTTAACTCCAAAAATTTAATATATTTAGCTGTTGGTGGCTATTAGATTTTTTTGTAAGAGCATACAATCATTAAGTCACAGCCAATCATAATATGCGGTTATAGTGTAAATAAAGCGCATAGTTGGCATAAAATAGTTATTAAATAACGTTTACAGAGTATCTAGGTTTCGATAAATTTTCCATTAATCGCACATAGCGGGAGGCAGGCAGGCTGCGCAGCCTGCAGGCCCGCTGCGTGAGGATGAAAAAATATTTCAGACTTACAGATGGATATCCAGATTTCGGCAACTCTCCTCGGGTTTAAGTCACGTTAACACACCGGCTCACTCTGTGCGCTCATGTGCCGTCCACATCCATCTGAAATCGTAAACATCCCAAAAATCCGTTTTCTGTCTTCCCAAATATGTTCACGGACTCGTTCACCCTCTCATTCAGTACAAATTCCGACCCGATCATTCGAGGGTTTCTGGGCCAATCGGCGTACAGTATATCCTGGACCGCTGTCAGATGTGCAGTAGGCTCAATAAACAGCTCATCTGAATATTAAAGACGGGTCTGTGCGCTCAGAGAGTCTCCGGGAGCACGTAGTTTCCTTGAACACAGTGATGGAAGGAGCAGCCCATTACGAGCTTTTACTTAGGGATAGCCGAAGCAGAAAAAGCCCACCACAAGCTAAAAATGCATACATAATTTAATAATTACAAGAGTAGCCTTGAATTCATGACCTCAAAATAAACTTCAAACACCAAAGGTGGACTTAAAGTAGGCCGCTCATTATGCAGAATGAGCCATGTCAGAGTAAAACACATTATATTAATGGATTATAATTACTGATGCATTCATGTGCACTGTACATCCCTTTAATGTTAGCTGGTCAAGGTGCAGATAACTTCAAAACAACTTAATATGGTCTACCGCATAAGCCTAATCTATTGTTACATATCAAAAGTTGTTGGTTTGTGGTACTTAGTTAACTTTCACCATTAATTATATACTTCAGCCTATAAGAATATCACTTCAGCATATAATGTACAATGGTTCTCAGTAAGCCTCAGAAAAGCAGATTTTTTTACCTAAAGATTATTTTGGCCCAAAGAATTCACAATAACAATATAATGAATTATATCTTTAGAAATTTTGAAAAACAATACTATTAATCTTTTTTATGTGTTTGTCACTTGTGCAAAAAAAGAAGATAAGGTAGTGGAGAGAGTCTGTATAATATACCACTTTTAGAAAAAAAAAGCATAGCAATGTATAAAATTAACAAATTACCACTAATTTCTCATCAAATTATATAATTTAATATCCCTATTCTTGTTGATTAGACCAGGGTGTAAACGCAGAAATTCACCTCTGGGACAAGAATAAACTCTAAGGTCGGACACAACAAAAAGAATTGGACTTGGAATTGAGCCAGCGTGCACCAGAAAAAGCAGTGAAAGTTGTAAAGCTAATTTGAAAAACACAGGAGACCGAGCTGAGCAGAAACAGTTCATTAACCTGTTTGAAGCCCCATTCAGCAGCTGAGAGTTCGGAAAGCAAAATAGGAGGATATTCAAAGTAATTAGACTTTACTTTTTTAACCGTGTTTGTGAATCTAGGTCTGATCCAACGCTTCCTGTTGTTATTTAGGGCATTAAACCCCAGTACTACCAGGAAAAGCTTGGTTTCATCTGGAGATTCAGCTGGTTTAAGATAAGTTTTCTCAGGAGGGGATGGAGGTGCAGCACTGACTCTGCTGTCAGACTCACAGGAGCTTCCCGTGTCTTTGGGCCTTCTCAGACAAGTTCGCTCACACACGCATCAGTCCAACATATCCATCTCTCCTCTTTGCAGGCATGAAGATAACATCTTGCCACACCCTGAGTGGATGTGCAGGATTCAGTTTCATCTAGAAAGTTGATGCAAAGTGAAAGTTTTTGTAATTAACTTGAATCACATGGTCTTAATCAGACTTCCCCCATGTGTAAACAGGGTTGATGCTTGTAAAAAACAATAAAGTGTCTTAATAGTGGTATAATAAATGGTTGAGTAATGCCACAAAACTCCCAAATCCATCTACAGTGCCTATAAATTAAATCAACAATATTTTTGTTTTTACAGCTGAATGGAAGTGAACCATTAAACACTTAGTTTAACATATTGGTATCATAACAAAAATAGAATTATAAAATTGGTTGTTGCAGTTCTCTTCTTCACCAGCAGATGGTGCAAATGCATTGATTTCATCAAACAACTCCTTTGTCCTCATTTAACCCAGAGGGAGCAGCAGCAGATTATAGAATTGTCTTGTTTCATTAAGAAATATATGCAAAATGTCATATGACCCTAGTGTGATATTTCATTATCAAGAAGTTGCTCTTGGAACATTAAAGAAATGACCACAGATGTCTGAATTCATTTCAGTTTTTCTTCTACTGTTTGTTGGTTTGTATTACCAAATATTTCCCATGCTGGTTGGCTCATGCAAAGCTTCATCTGCATTCAACACATTCACCTCAGCAGTCACATCCATCCATCGCCTGAGGTTTCTGTCTGTCTGTCTGTCTGTCTGTCTGTCTGTCTGCCTGCCTGCTTACAGTCCATTGTGTCATTTCAGGGTCGTTTCAATGCGACGCAGAAATGTGCAAATCAGCTCTTTTGGTCCTCAGCATATCAGACAGGATTATCCTCAAGCAGCGTGCAGCCTGTCTCCCTGTTTGTCCACTTCTTCTGCCACAGCTCATCAGGCTGACAGAGAGTGCTGTACATCTGACCCCAGCAGCTTTTCCAGGCTTGTCTTCAATATCACATTTAACAAAGCAGGCTGTCAGAAAACCTGTCTGCTATTGTCAAATATTTAATAAAGTCAGGGGTGGAGAGTAACTAAGTACAGTTGAAGTACGTAATGTAAGGTACTTTATATAGCATTTCTTTTTCAAAATTTACTGAACTGTGCTATTAATTACTGGGAAACTTTCGACCCTATTGCTTTCTTTTACTCTCTTTATAACTTTGGGCCTCATTTTTTACATTTATCCAACAGCTGAGACTCACTAGACATTATTTTAAGATTAGAATGTTTATATTCAAGTTATTTATGGGCCTCATCTAAAATGATGCAATGCCAACAGGACATGAAATAGTTTTAGTCAAAGCACAATTTTCACTTGAAACTATTAGACTATTAACACATCAAAACATTAAAAATGAGAAAGAGAAATATTTGGAGTAAGTATTTTTCATCTTGAATATTTAAAAACCCATTATTACCCCTGATGTTGTGGCAATGTCAGAAGTATTCAGATCTTTTGCTCAAAAAATAGTAATAATCACAATTATGCAATAAAGTAGGACTTCTTTATTCAGAACTAGAACTTCAGTAAAACTGTACAAGTACATAATATATGTTCTACATATCACTTTTAACACATTTTTACCTATGAATGATTTGAGTATTAATTATTATAATTTATTATTATTTATGAACTTTATGTTGTAGTTGTTTGAGGTGGTCAGGTACTTTAATAATGCATCACATTTGGAAGGAGATCGTATGTTTTGCTTTGAAAGTCTGCATCTACGAAAAAAAAGA
>JAPZDY010000023.1:15899015-15941007 GCA_029783645.1 Ctenochaetus hawaiiensis
TATGCTGATACTTAACAAGTACAACCTTCATCATGTCTGTGTCGAAAATATCTCTGTATTAATTGGACTTATTTAGTGCACAATATCCATTTTATTTGAGTGATGGATTCTGAGTGTTTGCATCTATTCAGCAAATTAGAGAAAAAGAACCAAAAAAGTAGCTTGTTCTCCATTCCTACGTGGACACTATCTTCTTTTACCAATCCCAAAATAACGTAGTCTACATTTTGTAAATGCAGTAATTACACCAACACCTGTTAGTGATGCATAAAAATGATAAGGAATCTCAATCTACCAATTAAAAGTAAGTGAAACGCTGAGTGTCTCTTGTATAGGGAGTAGCGAGTAAGAGAGAAGGGAGAGCAACTTTGGAGACAGCCATGTTTAACACCTTATTGTAGTGATAAGTATTCTCACTTTTGCAAACAAGCATTAAACACAAACTGCATGTTGATACCTATGTGTTCAATGTATTACATTAATCTATACTGCACAAATTCTTTAAGCACCCAATCTAGCAAAACAGGACCTCGGTATATTTTTTTCTATAGTCACTCCAGAGCTGCATAGAAAATGCAGAAAACTTAGAGAAGATAGGAATGATAATGTGATCTAATGTGCTCCAGACTGAACACTTAACAAAAAAACATTAAATAAACTGGGTAAAATCTTCATCACAATGACTCAGAAGTCAGTTTTAAGAGCGTTTCTACAGTGGCAAAGTTGTGGGCAGTGTCAGCTGTGACTATCATCTTCAATTAAGCCTTTTTAATCAATCGAATCTAATTAATCTAATTACCCACAGCTGCATCTACCAGTTGGCTTCGCCAGGGCATTAAGCCCTGATAAAAGACGGAGCCAAGGCTGAACAAAAGGAGAGCAGGTACACTGAGTGGCATTAGTCTGACTAAAGTCTTGACTGGAAGCATCTGCAACACTGCCATGCTATATTCACTGGCAAAGGACAGCTGAAGGTCAATGCCGACAGTGCCAGTGCCAACAAGACGCAATAAATTTAGAGGTGTGAGACAGGTTGCAGAATAATAAAACTGGGATTTGGAAATTGCTTTCTCCTTTATATTGTCTGGCTCTGAGCTTACCATCCATTGATGCTGCTGTTTGACTGCTGGTGATAAGAAAACATAATGTTTGGGTCTCCTGGTTATTTTATGAAGTGTTCAACTGTCTAAATAGTATGTGATGAATAATACACCCCTGCTGTGTTATTTTTACTTAATCTTGTAAAAGTACAATATTGCAATCACACAACTTTTTTTCTCTTACTTTTTTCAAGGTAACAGTTAACTTTGTGACCTTGAGCATTAAGAGTAATTTAGTCTCCTTAAATTAAGGTGAATTAAGATCAATACTAGATAGCGACTGAATTAATCTTTGCATTTACTTGCAAGTAGTGAGTTTCTCCTCTTACCCTGAAAATCTCTTTAGTGGCCCAGACTCTTTTAAACAGCTCAAAATCTTAATTAACATTGTTTAATCAGTGTGATTCTTCATAATTTTGCATAGAATCATAAGAACGGCTAATTGCTAAAACATGGTTATGAATTTTAAACCGACATGTTTCAGATGAAATCAGAGTACACGAGGCATCACTTGTGTTTGGGCCTGTTGTTTCCTAAACAAGAAGTACATATTAACATATTAACTATCTGTAGGTTACATACTGTACATGTCATTCTTTTATTGGTTGTAAATGACTTTCAGGAAAACAAAACATGTTTATATATGTAAAGCTAACATATAAAAATAAAAGATTTAAAACTGTGAAACACAGCAACATAATAATTTATTTAGAGTCATGTATTTGGCCAGCTGGTGAATGTTTGTCCAGTAAACTTTCTTTCAGGTCTGTTTTGTTTTTTAACAACTCCTGATCTTGACAGCTTATTAAAGCTTTTCACTAAAAAAACAAAACAAAACAAAAAACAAAAAATAGGAAGGTAGAGCGAAACAAAAACATAAAGTTTTGGTCCTAATAAAAGTTGAACGAGACGTGAAGTGGAGCCTAAATGTCTCGATCACCCCCTGGTGTCTGGCTGCAGTACAGCTCATAAATCCCACCCTCCCATGTTAGCAGGTTGGACATGGGCCACACTGTTCACTCAAACTAGATGTCAAATACATTTTCCTTGTTTTTTTGCTCTTATATTTTAGGTAGTTTTTATCATGCTGGTGTATGTTTGAGAGTTATTTCTTTTCTGATAGGTTCAGCTTATGTTAGTTTTTTAATGCTAGAAAACAAGGTTGTAGCATCCTGATGGAGGGCTAACCCAAACTTGCAATTCAGTTGGGCCTCTGGACCTCGTTACTGCAATTTCACCCGCCGATCACAACTGTGCAGACTCTGGCTTCAAATGATGCCGTCAGAGCAAGATACGGCACCTGTAGCAGGGATATTTTGGCTTTATTTTTTTACAGTGAGAGGAACTAGAGATGCGTCATCCATTAGTTTTACCGTCAATGTGTGGGTCGAACTGCTAGACAGGAAGCTGAAACTCATTATAAAGCCCCATAACATCCACAGGAGATGGATTTAATTCTCAGAACTTACTACAAGTGATCCCTTTCTCATTGTCTCATTGTTCCCACATTGCTTTTTTATACATTGTTACTTCAAAAATATATTACCAGCCACTTAAAAGGGAAAAAAATGGTGATTATACAAGCAGTACTATTTTTACATACACAGCAGCAGGTCTATTTGACCCCAAACAAAGAGGATGTAAAGCCAATGTCAAACAAACACAATGTGTAATAAAATTACATGTTTTTCTGGCATTTCACTGCAAATTTAGCTCAGCAACCTCCTGCCTTTGCCCAAAGGTTGTGTCACTAGCTAATTATTTGATGAACTAACTTTTAAAAGGAGAAAATGTCATGCATGAAATTCCCTTTTTGTGGCCTGCATTCAAAAGCACTCAGTGTTGAGTTTTAAAAGCCTAACCCTGTAGCCCTCCAGCCTCCAGACTACCTTCGAGGATCGGCCGCGTCACACTGTGTCTCATGTTACTAAAAATACAGCTAAATCCCCCAGTTTACAGGGTCACTGGTGATTAAGCCTTGTAAACCCATGTAGCACAGCAATTTATCACTCCTTCAGCAACATGTAATCTTGGTGAAAGGAACTGGCAGAGGTATTGTGTTGACTCATCACCTGCACATTCAAAGCACGTATGGTTTTCACAGCTTCAGCGGCGATCGCCCACTGATTATTTTCCTCATTTTGACCGACGAGCCTTTATCCCCGTCCATCATCTTCATGGTCACTAATGAGAGCACTCCATGTTTTGTATAATTCTTAGCAAGTATTAAGTCTGCAGTGACTCCTCCAGGTCCTGAGAAGCAGATATTGCTCCTTTCTGACCACCTAATGGGAGTGTAATGTGCTGTGACACTGCAGGCAGCGGCTGTCAAAACAGTGGGCTCCGCTCCACGGTTGCCCAATTGTTCTGAAGGGTGCTGGACTGGATCAGTGAATCACAGCATCCAGCACCAAGTCTCACACGAAACACACCGGCCAGAACACAGACATAGCACAAAGTGTTCTGCCCAGACCGGCTTATAGAGACACAGGACTGGACAAACCCAGAGCAGATTAGACCACGATAACACAATCTTTCAATCTTTTCCCTGGTGATCAGGTAATCATCATTAATCAAATCTGGACAAAAAGTATGAGATACTATCAAATCATTACATGATAAGAGAGAATAAAGTCCACTGCAGTGCCTACAGCATGTTGGCCATGGATTTTAATGGGTCCAGTTAGTTAGAGGGAACTAAAAAAAGGTGCATTAGCAGAATCAGTGATGCATCAACCATGAAACAAATGAGCGATTATATTTGCCTGCTAAGTCAGTCTAACCGGAGAGATGTTTGAAAGGTAGGTCCTCATTTAGAAGCTGCTCCTGTAAAACAAACCCTCAGAAGCTGACAGGATTATGCTTCAAAGGACTTTATGAATGTGAAAACACAGACAGCTTCACTAAAAGAGTACACTGAGAGAGTCTGTGTAAGCAGCTCTTAATGGCTGATGTTATTCACGTTGCGGCTTTATGACTGTTTTATTTACGCTACAGAAATATTGAACTGAGCCGAATGTGCCTGACAAGCAGCTACCAGTACGCTCTGTGGTGCTCTCAAGCACTCAGGGAATAGATAACATCTAATCTGTTTCTACAGTATCTCACAATAGCAGATCAGACCATCATCTAATATCACATCAGCTGTCTACGTTACACAGCCGTTCAACAGCAAAAAACTCAGCCTTATTTTAATTTTGGCATTTAAGCCAAATTGCACATCCATCTTGCTGTTTCCAGACATGCCCCTTTGATTTTAGGTGCACCTTTCAGAGCTCTGACGGTGCTTGCTGTTGATCATCACACTGTGTAATAGCACTGTTGTGTTGGCTGGCCTCCATGTGACAAGCAGATGAGCCTGATCTCTCCATCCACGCCTGACATTTTAGACACTAGCAGCCTGCCACCAGGAGTCTGGTAGCTGACAAGCAAACACATACACACATCTCACACACACACACACACACACACACACACACACACACACACACAAACATGTATGTGGATAATTGAGGGAAAAAGAGTGGCAAAAAGAGGAGGATGAGAGCCCTACATCCATCCTCTGTGCCCTCCACTCTGTCTGCGAACCCTGAAATCACAGAGCAAACGTCTCCTCTCCCCAACTGCTGCTCACCCTTTCAGATACTCCTCCCTTAATTTTCACCAGTACTATAATCATCATCAAAACTATGATCATCATTATTATTGTTATTACATTTTCAAAAAGTGCAGATAGAACTTCCCCATGCCCTCGTTTAGAAGGCAGGGCAGTAAAGGAGGATGGGGAAACAATGGCAGTAAGAAGAGCAAGAAGAGCGCAAGGTGAGAAAGAGAAAAGAGAAGAAGATTTCTGCCGAGTCTGAATTGTGTTGCTCCTGTGAACACACATACACACACACACACATACACACACACACACACACACGCGCAGCAGCAAGCACACATTAATACAGCACACCATACAGGCAATCCTGGTGGAGGCTGACCCTCATCAGGACAAAACAAGAGCACAGGGCAGCACAAAGAATTCATAGCATCAATAGGACAGACAGAAGTGTGTGCACACACACCTAACTGCATGTGCACAAACAGCGCAAACTCTGCTTTTTGCTTCTGTTTTCATATTAACATTGGAAGAAGATTCTAAATTGGTTTCTTCAGGTTGGTGATGCTGTGAAAAATGACATCATCATATCATGGGGGGGCATTCGTTTGGTGTGATTTTTTCTTTTCATCTTCTTTTTTCTCTCTCCTTGTCAGGGCTTGTTGTCTGGAAAAAATCAGGAGCGATCCATTTCACAAGTTCATTGTTTTCCTGCTTTCCCAGCTTTGGAAAGTTCAGTCTTTTTATTTATTTATTTTTTTTAATCTCTATTTTTGTTGGAGCTACAGCACAGCACCCACAGCACACAGACGACAAGAAGGGCAGGAGAAGGTCCAGAAAGTGGAGTTGGTTCACTAATATTGTGCCAGAGGAACAATAAAGAAAAAAAAGGGATAAAGAAGAGCATTGAGAAGAAGAAGAGGAGGGAGAGAAGAGACAGTAGTATCAACAACTCCATCCTGAGTTCAGCTAGTTTCATCACAAAGCGGGTATTGATTGATTTCAACAACGTCAGCTGAACATTAAACCACTTTTGAGTTAAAGGATGGAGGACTGAAATGGGCAGAGGATAGAATACACTCGAGACAGATGGCAAGGAAGAGACGCCAAATGAAGAGACAAGAGAGATGAGAAACAGCAGACAGCCTATGGATAACATACTGTATACTATTCATGTGTATAGGGGGAGTTCTGCCAATCTAAATGCCTAATATATTAATATGTACATGTACTTACAGTACATACTGTATAGTATTGTGTACCTGGAATAGTCATACAATAGGATTATATGAGATTAGATCGTTATTTTAAGATTCTCTGTGATCCCACGGGACTGGCACCTTAAATGGGTCAGGGGCTGCAGTGCAGTTCAGAACCAAGGGGTCGACAAAGAAACTGAACATCAGACCTCCACAGGCAAGTGCATAAGGACAGACAGACATACAGACAGTCAGAAACAGGGGGACCATTGGCAAATTGGGGAGACACAGAAATTAAGACACGGCTGTATGAGAAGAAGGGTACAGAAAGAAGAGAGAGGAGTCAGAGAGGAGTAGAGAAACTGAAAGAAAAGAGAAGAGAGTTTAAAGGTTTAAGAGAGCAGATGGCTAATTGTACCCGTGTTTCGCAGCCTGGCAGCAAGTCAGTCTTGTGCATAAGGACAGGAGTGGGAAAAAGGGAGGGAGGAGAGGGGATGGGAGACGGGAAGGGGCCATGGAGGGAGCTGGGCGGTGCGATCAGGCCTTGAGTGCGTGCCACTGGGCGACGTTAGTACGCGGCCGAGCGAGCATGTCTTTCCAGTGCTTCACCTCTGCTGGTCCACTCTTCCACGATAGGTAGATCTGAGTGAGGGGAAGAAGAGCAGGAATGGTAATGCAGTCTTGTAAAATAATCTTTAACCCTTGTCAGACTTGGAATATGCAGCACTGCTGGCTGTTAAATTCCTAATCAATGAAACCAATTCCTTCTCCCAATAATAGTACAGTTCATAACCTCTTGCAAAGAAACAAGCTTTGATTTTCACACTTTGGTTTTTGTGTAGTTGAAAATTAGAAAGCCAGACTGTTTCTTTCTCTTTCCGTCTTTATGCTAAGCTAAGCTGAGCTAGCTGCTGGATGTGGCCTTAAATTCAATTACTATAAATGACAGTGATAACAATTTTCTCTTGCAACTATGCCAGAAAGTCTTAAATTGTGCTAATTATTATAATAAATGGGCAACGCCTCTGGAGGTAGTTCAAGCAGACAACTCGAGCTGCACTGTCATACTCCCATGGCATGCCTCAGCAGATAATCATCTACCAAACACACCCTCCCAATTTGGCGGCCAATTTAAACTGCAAAAATTTCCACCTCTGTAATAACAAAACAAATTCTGATGTGAGCTGTCTCAATGAAATATTTATAAGTCCCTCAACAGATTTAAACTTAGAAGCTAATATGGTTCCTAGACTGTTTCTACTCATTGATTTTTGTGCACTGCTGGTGTATAAATAATATATAATTTATTAATAATCTCTGTGTTTTTTTCAGTAGTTAATTCCCATATTGTTTCCTCAGTGTGGTGTCTGTGGTTAACATGAGCCGCTGACCAACCTCAGTGGTGACCGCTTGCTATCACAAAGTGCCTTTACTTTGTGACATGAGGTCAGTGTGTTAAATTGGCTGCACATTCATGTAACAAGGGGCTGAAGGGGCTTTTATGTTGTGAAACAAAAGCAACAACACACACAGAACATTGAAGCTTTACCTTGCCGATAACATCGTTGCGGCTGAGCCTGTCCTTGTCCATGACGGTGATGATAATGGTGGTCTCCCTCAGCACATGGGCCGGCACATCGAAGGGGAAGGATTCGTTGAAGACGGGGTTCAGACAGCGCTTCATCGTCACTGTCTTCTTCTTCTCTACACGCTTGTCCTTGTGCATCAGCCACACCTTCACATATGGATCTGCAACGTGGATGCAGGGCACAGCAGTTTACATGAGAGCCAGGACAAAGATGCCCATGCAAGGTGATTTTTAGGGTCAGGTTTGCAATTACCCTCCTAATTGTTAAAGTCAAGGAAGGCAGCAGGGAAGCAGATACCTAGTTTGAGCTCAAGGTCAACTTATCCCTTGAGCTGGGAAACATACAAATGAGGAAGTATTTATGGAAATAGGGTCTGGGATTTGTACTACCAGTTCTGGAGCATTATCATATTCTGTAATACTAACAGCCACAGCTTCTAGTACTGCAGGAAGCTGGAATTTTACAAAAGAGACCTGATACTTTAAAAACCAGCACCAGACTGCGCTGACACAGATCTGGCTGGAAGGCTAAAGATCCTCATAGATATACAGAAAGAGAGAGAACAGGATGGAGAGAGGGCAGGGGAGAGTTGCTTGATGTAATGTCACCTTGCTGCCACAGCTATCTACTGTTCGTCCCAGTTTAGGAGCCAGACGGCCACTGTCCTCTGCATGGACAGGTCAGAAATGTTTAAACTGGGTAACGGTGCTGCATGTAAAGCCACAGAGCTCCCAATGTCATGAAAAGGGCTTAAGACTGGTGAGCAAGCGCTGGAAAGAGAAAAGACTAAACAAACACAGAGGAGTCTCTACCTGAGGTGCCCCCGATATCCATGGCTTTGAGATTGCGTGCTTTGATGATGTTCACAGTGATGGTGTTAGCGGTAGGATTATAGCAGAGAGATACCAGCAGGTCTCCCCGTCTCCCCTGAGAAACACACACACACACACACACACACACAATGGAGTCTGAATCACCCAGTCTAATATCATGCTTCATCAGAGAATATCAAACTCTAGATTACTCACTAGCTTGTTGTGTAATATCACATCACTCACTGCCCTTTCTGCTCTAACCCCTTGTGCCAAACACAGATGGTCCTGTGACCAGACCGTCGCTCACCCTAAAATTACGTCAATCAAGCTCTTATGCTAAATGCAGTCAAAAAAAGATATCACATTTTTTTTAATGTTTAAATGAAACAGGAATTAAAACATCTGAATGAAAGCGCTGGATTTGTCATCCTTTGGCCAGATGGCCATCCCTCCCTCTCTTACACTGCCATCACTGCAGGGCTTGAGCTCCTTCCAGAAGGTCTTTATCTGGCCCAGTTCCACCTTGTTAAGGGGGATTGACACCTCTCCAATGGGGTCATTCCTGCTGAAGCGGTCGTAGTCCAACACCTGAAGATATAGTGTGCGCTCTCTCACTTTCTCATAAGGGAAGCCTAGAACGGAGACAGAAACACACAGAAATACACTGCGGGGAGAGCTTATTTACAGAGAGAGAAAAACATATTCTTAACTGAACTGAGAGGGCAGAGTAGTTTGCACTCTGCTAACAGGGATGAATTTGGCAAAGGCCAAAGTGCATTTAAAAAACTGCAGGACAAGCCAGCACTCTATCAAATGACTGAAAGAGATCATTATACTCTAGTCACAAAGACCTACTTCATTTATTTTTCAAGAGCACTGGCTATTCCAATTTTGGAAAGGGCCTTTTGAACATTATTTTGGCTATTTTACCATTGCAATGTCATCCAAGAACAATGTTCATAAGGAAACTAATTCTTATAGCTCTGAGACACTCCAATACTCTTTACACATCTGAAGTGTGCAGTTCTTGAGATTTTTTTTTTTAACAAAATCTGTCTCTTAGGTTTTGAGCTAGAGGTTCTTTCAATGCAAAAAATTTGCTCAAATTTCACACCTCGTTTTTGAATTTTCACACAACTCCCACAATGCACTTTTGTGTTTAAAACAACTCTTTGTCATTGCCATGAATGCTTGGTACAGTACAAGTGGTACAAATTTGGGAGAGACGACATGGTTTTAATAAGAAGATTGACACCACTTTCAAATCTGTACCTTAAATAAACAAATAGTTGAAACTGTTTTTGTACGACATGTTAATTAGAGAGCTTTGGTTAGATCCCAAGATTTAGTTACCCACTGCTGATAAGCAAAGCAGTTTCTGGCTGTAGCTTCATAACTAGTGCACACATACTAGTGTGGTGTTTTTTATCAAACTCTCAATAGTAAAATGTCCAGCCATTACTTTTAACAGGGTTTTCAGCAATTCTGCATGATGTGACTTATATCAAACAGTGTGCTTATTATATCTGTTTTTGTTCATATTATTCTCACTGGTTTTAAGTAGTAAGGGCATAGATGATGGGGGATGGGGATGTTATGTATATCTAAAAAAATGTTTGAATCAAAATCTGATAGTTGTTTTTTTTTTTTCTTATTCATTCACGACAATCGTGTTAAGTGTTTTTGAGATAAACCAAAAAAAACTCTGGGGCTAAAACATGAAGCTGATAACAAGGTGCCAAAAACTGCAGTTCTTCAAAAAAACACTAGAAAACTCTGGCTCCTAAACTGTCTTCATGGAGCCCCATATTTAAAAGCCCAACTACACAACAAATATTAATTGTTTAGAGCCTGGTACAAAAATGGATTGGTCTCACAATTAAAAAAAAGAAAAAAAGGGTATTTAGCTATTTTAGACAACATAAAAAATGGTAAATATAAAACATGTAGTAAAAAGCAATCCCAACAAATCTTTGTAAGAAGCTGAATGTAAATAATACAGACCCTCGAATAGGAAGGTTTCGTTCCAGTGAGGGTTGAGGTTCTTCCTCTTGACCTTGGTCTCAAGCTTGTGCTTCTTGTCAGGCAGCAGGTAGATTTTGACGAAGGGGTCAGAGGTGCCAGAGAAGTCCTTGGCTGGGAGTTCCTGGCCCCTTAGCACTTTGACGGTGAGGGTTGTGTTCTGGAAGCTGTAGCCTATGCTGAACTGGATCCGGCCCAGCTTTTCGCTGATAGGCCCTTCGCCGTCATCGTCCTCTGAACCTGGAGACAGCTGCAGGGCCACAAACGCAGTCACATAAACACATGCAGCAGCCACTCACATGAAAAGTTAAGTTCAAGGGCACACACTTTCCCTGACACAGGCACGTGCACACAGACCGTGACAGAGAGAAGCTGTGAGGGGAGGAGATTTTAGAGCTGCATTTCCATCACGGCGTACTCAAGCAGCTGCTCAAAGGCAGAGATTGGTCTGACATTAAGAAGTCTGAGAGAGTGTTATTTCCTTTCTAATGTTCTTAAGAGGCAGGAGGTGCTCTGATTGAAGATAGAGGAATTCTAGACCACCCATTCTCTCTTACAGCCACTCTGACTGCTTTATCACTGTTGTGCACTAAAAGGCCACTATCTGATAGACAGCAACGGACAGAGAGACGGAAAGAGACAGCGAGAGACAAACAGAAAGAGCAGGAGAGAGGAAAAACAGAAGTGTGGCTCAAGGTTGGCATTCTGCACTTGTTTTAATGGTCCCTTCTTTTCTCCCTGTGGCTCCACCTTCTGTCTCTGGCCTTTATTGTTTTTTCTTTCTAGCAATAGAGCAGACTAGAATGAGGTATTTGAAGACTTTGAGGGAGATAAGACAACCAGCAGTTCATAAGACCACTTTGTGGAAGAGCCTTTGAAATAGACTGGCCTGGTTGTCTGGTTCGAATGCAAACACTATCTTGACGCTTTAGGCCAGAGCTTAAATTTCAAAGTGACAAAGACTCCCTCACTCAGATTCTGTCAATATGGGTTTAAAACTGACAGGCAGAGCAAGTGTGAAATATTCCAAGTCTAATTTATCAAACAGTGTGAGTCACCTTGGATGGCTTGTCTCGCTTGATTGCCACTGTGGGAACTGTCAGTGTGTGTTTTTTTGCCTATTATGGCTCCCTTATTACCATCTGCAGCTTTAAATCAGCCTGTGCATGAAGGATGACTCGGCAACACTAGTTCTACCTGGTGAATAAAAATTAGGCTACTGCATGTAGTACACTGTCAAAAGTATGTGGACACAAATGTGTGCTTACAGAAGATTTTATTCCAAAACCATGGCCATTAATACCATTTCTCCACTGTTCTGGTTTCTGGTTTTTGGAACCTGGTTGGAGGGCTTTGCTTTCATTCAGCCATGAGAGCATCAGTGATGTCAGGCACTGATTTTGGCTGCTGACACCAGGCTCACAGTTGGTGCTGTGATTCATCACCAATGGTGTTAAATGGAGTTTAGGTCAGGACTCTGTGCAGACCAGTCAAGTTCTTCCACACAAAACTGTTACCGTCATGTCAAGGTCAGTTTCAGCCTGAGGAAACAACCACTTTGAGATAATAACTTTGAAACAGAAATCCTGCTTTATAAATTGGAGCCACAGAATTTAAAAGACTAAGGTGGTTATATGTAGAATACATGTAGTTTCTTGTACACATGTAGTTCACATGTAGTTATTCTACATGTGGTTACATGTAGGATCCTGGGTTTATTTTAAACTTGCCCTATATTAGGGCCATAAAAATCTGAATACCTTAGGCTCTTTCACTCCGATTTTGGTTATAATTTTCCAGTGTCTCTTATGAGTCTCCTTTCAACTGTTCCACACTTACAGAAATACAATAGATGCCCCCTTCAGTAATTTCCTCCATAAATAAGTCCAAGGAACTCTTACACTTTTTTATACTGTCAACAAACTCCATTGAAAATCCAAATGCTAACACTTTATTAATGTCTCATACAAGCAACTGTCTGCTCAACCAAAGCCTGATATGTGTTTTTCCTATCAGAAACTGCTATTAAAAGACTATTAAATTAACATACATGACTCATATTGTTTCCACGATCCTTCAGCTTTTTAAGGTCAATTTCACATACATTGTTCTGATGCCACTATGACCAACTAGTACATTTTCCTCTGCAGCTGAAAATAGTCCCAAACAAACTCACAGTTTTCTCTCATTGAATAAATTTGCTAAGATCTACAATGCCCAGCTGTTACTTCAATAAGTTTTTTTTTAAAATGTATGTCTTCATTAAGAATCAATGGACTTGTTAGCAGAGACAGGTGAGCAATGTCTGAAAAAGTATTAAGAAACAAGTAATGAAACTGTTCAGCTTTTGTATTTTAATGAGCCATATGTTGAGAAAATATAGTGACAACACCTACCTCATTCTGTTATTGAAACTAAAGATAGACTGAGGTGTCCACATACAGCAAAATAACTGAGATAGAGATTCATTTACATACATAACAAAAGGATGGCAGTGTGGTGGAATAGAGGGTCTTACCATCACCATGTCCCCAGTGAGCGAGTTGGCCAGGTCAGTAACGGAGGAGTGTCCGTCAGCATCAGGGGGTTGGCCCTTGGGGCTGTTAGCTGGCTTGTTGCCTCTGAAAGCAAAATACAAGGGTGACCCAGAGGGAAAATGACAAGGACTTTTTTTCTCTGAGAAACTAACTCGTCTCCAGAAAGAAAGAAAGAATGTCTGAGCACACAGGGAGTCCAACCTCCAACTGTTTGGCGCTTGAAAACCGACTATCTGAAACGACCAATTGAGTCCAAGTTTGCTTTGGATAGATGTCACTTCAAAGTGGATTGTGCTTTCTCTAGCTATCATGAGCAAAGCCAAATAAAATCTGCCAGAGATTCCAGAGATTAACGGCGGGCGCTAGAACTGAGGACATTTGATGTGGTGAGTCTGGTTTGATGAAACTTGGAATTTGAGATGACTATACATATGTTCAGTGTGGCAAACATCCACAACAAGAAAGTTACCTTCGCTAAAGTAAACAAACACATTTTCAGACAAAACACAAAAAACAGAAACCTCTAAATTTAAAATTGATTGAAACCAATTAAATATCCCCATCTCCGTAGATTTTTATTAACAACCCATATTCTCTCTAAAGACTGACGGGACACACATGTATAATGACATGTATAGCAACATGACGTCACCGTCAACACGTGAGACAGACATATATAGCAACATGTAGACGACCAGACGTTTGACAGGACAGATGTTGAACTGTTTGGCAAAGTGTTAGTGTGTTTAAATTTTCTTTATTATTAAAATCGCCATCAACAACACAAAGTATTAATAAAAAACATAAAAAGAGAGAACAGAGATCTCCCATGGCAGAGCTGGTACTTAGGTACAAATGTTAATAGATGTTAAGTTTAGTTCCTTCACAAGAGGATTGTTATAACACATAACGTTAAAGTGGGACAAACATTCCGGGAGAAAAACCTCTATGTTCATACATCATAAAAACAAGAAGAATCACAAAGTGTAAAGAATAAAAAAAAACAGCAAAAGAAGAATAAAATTAAAAGAGAATAAATATTATGAAACCAAAGAAAGAGTGAGAAAAGACAGAACAAGAAAGAGTCAAATGTGAAAGTCCTGGCCAATGTAATGTGACACATTGGACACACAGCACTCCATAGATGACTGGTCAAGGCACATGGAGAGGCTGAACACTGAAACACCGTTAGGCAGTAAACAATAAACAGTAAGTAGAGAAGAAAAACAAGAACAGAAACACAAAGAGAAAGAGAGAGGAAATGAGCAGACGCAGAGAGGATGCTGAAGTTGCAGACACACAAACACACACAACTTACAGAAATCATAAAGACAGTAGATAAGATAAAAGGTTCAACAAGAAATGTAAGAAATAGAAAAGCAAGCTAAATATTATTTATCTGTATAAGAAGAGATAGCAAGGATTAATAGCATGAACAGTGAGGTTACAAAAACCAAAACCAAACAGAGAGTGAGATTGTTACAAACACCAGCACATTAGAGAGAAAAAACAGAGCTGCAAGAAAAAGATAGGGAATGAAGGAAGGAAAGCCTGGAAACACAAGAGAGGCTTAGTTTGGTCAGTCTGATAAGTATCAAAAAATAAGAGACAAAAACTAAAGAACTATGCACACAGAATATCTCTAACAGGAGACAAAAGGGCGAACATGCTAAAGGGAGAAAAAGAGCACAAAGAAGAAAGAAAAAGACAATAAATACAATTGATCACCAGGAAAATGAGAGCAAGAACCATCGTTCTTTACATGGAGAGATCAAAATAAACGATAGATAAGGTAGAGTATAAAAAAAAAAAGGTGTAAGTACACCATATCAAAATATAATACCAGAGAAAACACAAAAAGGGAAAAAGTAAGAACATAGGAATGCACATTTAGAGTGTTACAAAAGAGGGCACTGGTAGAAATGAAGTAATAACTATAAATTATACAAGTTTCTTTAAATCTAACCTGATTTTCTGACCATTAAGCAACACTCTAAAAGTGTGGACTGGGGACACAAGGGCCAAAGCACAAACTGGCATTGGCTACATGTGCATATATAATATATGCAAGTAGATGTCACTCAGAGAGTGAAGGCAATGCCTTGGACAGGCAGAAAACAAGGAGCCCATAGAAAGTCTGTCTGTCTGGCCAGCATTCTCTGTCGAGCTTTTCACGCAGAGAATGTATGTTTCTTGGGTAATGTTTTTTTTTTTTTGGTGGGCGCTCTAAACTGCAAATTTGGATGACAATTGATGTTGAATGCAATAATGTGTACAGTTTTGCTGAAGACAAGGACAGAACCAGGGGAAAATATACTGACAAATAGACAGACAGAAAAAGCAAGCAAACAAGACAAGCAAACAGACAATCACTTCAACCAGCAAAGGAACCAGAGCGAGACGGGGGGAAGGAGGGATGTTAACCATTTCGAGAAGGGAAGGGAATATTCATCAATTGGTGTTAGTTGTATTAGTTGCCAAGGGAGGTAATTGCATTTTCAGGGACCTGTTTGTTTATCTATTTTTTTCTTAACTGCAGGCAATGAGTTAGAGAGGAGAGGAAAAGGCGGGGTAAAACACTAACTCAAGATCTGAAGATTTGCTCAAAGAACTCCACAGCAAGGAGAGAGACTTGGTGTTTAGAAGTAAAGCAAGGCACCTCCCTCCTCCTCCACCTCCCAACTACCAATGGGGGAGTGAACCTCTTCAATAATTCATTCTCCTTCATGCTTCATTCAGGGGTTCAGTGCATTCTCAGGTAAGAGCTAGTGCAACCAGGGGAATGGCCTTTCTACCAGCCCTGCTCTACAGCACCTGAGGTGGTCCTCTGCTCCAGCGCTGCCTCCAGGCTGTTAAAACTAAGCGGCTGGGGCTGCTGGTTTGTTGCAGAAAATAAGATACTTCCTCCAGGCAATTGTATTAAATTGTGAACTGAAAATAAATATTGGTTTCAGTTTATATGATTTTCGCAAGAAGCAATATTAATTGTGGCAGATGATAATACTACAACTTCTACACTTAGGTGCCAATGCTTTTTTTCTGCCTGACCCCTTGCGGGGTTTGATATGTAAATTGATGCTTTCAAGCCTGCAGTTGTCTACAGTATCCAGTGGGAGGCAGAGTGGTCTCGATTTCAGATCAGATTCTCCCACAGCTAAGGCACAATAAGTGGGCTGTTGGCATAGCAACGGCTCTAGAAACACAGACCATACATATGGGGGTTTGGGGTGTGTGTGACAAGAGGTTGTTGGGAGTAGGGGAAGGGTGTGTTTAATAGGGGTGCAGCAAACAGGCAAACACAGTGAGAACAAAGAAGATTAGGTATAGGATATATGACAGGTACGGGTGAGAGCCTCGCAGACACACACATTCACATGAACAGACATATGGAGGCAGGCGGGGCCACTTCAGGTTTCACCGTCCTGTGATACTATCCTGTTTTGTTACCTGACCGAGGGCCAGCAGCTCGAAGAGAGGGGGAGGGGGGGATAGACACTCCACTTCTAGGCTGGAGAGAGACGCGAAAAAAGAAAGCCCAACCCAGCCCTCTTCTTCTTCTTTTTCTTTTTTTTTCCCCCACCCCTCTGCAAACATGTCACACTCAAACAAACATGCTCGCCTGAGACCATGAGGTGTTGTATTTCAATGTCTATGCTCAATTTCATAGCCGCCCTCTAGATCTATCATTTTTCAGGGGCCACAGCGTACTTCCCAGGATCATACACAGTCAGGACCACAGCAGCGAGGCATGGTGCTGCTTACATAACTCATCATCCACATGAAACACATGTACATTCACACTAGAATCAGCCGGTCATCCCTGCTGCTTCACTTCACTATGTCCAAACATTCTGCTGCGACATATAAATATGGATGTTTTAGCTGTTAACTAATTACTTCCTGCACGTTGGAACTGGAAATGAGTCTAAAATAGCATCATTTACTGAAATCCCATTTTGGGAAGAAGCAACAAGGGAGGTGCTAAACGCTGGCTTCTGCGTGGCTGCTTCTTTCACTGAACTCCAAATGGAAATAGAAAACAACAGGACAATTCAGCGTGTGCCAAATGTTGGTCTCTGTCCTGTCTATTTAAATTTTATTAAAAGCTGCATTTCACATATTTTTTTTTTAACTAATACTCCTTTAACTTTGGTGGCCAGCTATTGCCTTTTGTATTACAATACAGTAATGCACTGAAACATGATAACTTTCATATCCAAAGATGAGCTCAGTGTCTACCAATCTAACAGTACCCGCTCCCTTTACAGCCTCCCAATACTCTCTGCAATTTAGCATTCATATCTTTGCGCTCAATTAAAATTACTAAACTATCATTCCTGGGAATTTCAGCAACATGAAATCATCAAAACATTTTAAGAGTCCATTAAAACTCCAAACACGAGTGCACTAAATGTTTTGAATCTCGATTAGATTCAAAGATTGCCTCTGAGGCAGAAGCTGCTGCAGATGTGCCACCTGTTCTGAGGCAGGACACAGGGGTCCCAGGTTAATGCTCCAAATAGCTTGTCTCCCAAACCGCCATCCGTCTATCTGTATGTATGAGATGAGCATGTGTACCAGTGTGTACCTGCTGGCTAGAGTGCTGCCTTCAGCCCTGCATAACGCATGGATGTGCTGAGTACAATAAGTACCCTCTCCCACCACTCTCACAGAAGGAAGATGGATTTGTACTATGGTTTTTTTCTCTCATGTTCCCCTGACATATGGATGGATGAATGTATAAATGTGTTCCCCTCCTCCTACTCTTTGTGACTCCTTTTTTCCGCTTTAGTGCTACCTACTCTTCCCCTCTCTTGGCTAGTAACTGAATGCATCTCAACATTTCCCCTATGATGTGCAGATGAGCATGGTGGCCACAGGGAGCTAAAGCCTGGGGGACGGTCTTAACCAGAGCCCCTGAAGGCTTTTCTGATTAGCCGGGCCCGTAAAGCCCCTGTCACAGGAGGAGCACTGTGTCAGACTAGCGGAGCATAGCATAATCAATTTACATATTTATGTACAAACACGCATACAGATTATATCATCTGGAAGCATTATAACAGCAGTTCCATCTATTAACTGAGAAAACAAGGCCCAAATGACCCCCTAAAAATGCTCTCCTCACATGTGCATGACCTTAGAATGACCTAACCTTGCATTAGCCCAAGTACACATCCTCCACCACTTAAAGATGAAACTCTTCTTCCTCAGACTAATGCGGTTAGAGCACAAACACACCGTCATTACATTAAAGAAACAACCATTTATATTGATTTAGGTGAAGGGGCATATTTGTTGTATTTCTCTTTGCCTTTCATGTCAAGTTAAGCAATGTAATAAGCTCATAAATTATGAAGCAATATTATATAGCCCACTTGGCAATTAACAGACACTCAGAGATTCAGAAAGCTCATCATGTCTTTTAGGCAGCTCATACATCTATATTTATTATTATCTACAAGACATATTTTTAAAACGAGGAATAATTCCACTGGCTTACACAAAGTGATGTAACATACATGGATGAATAATTGAAAGACCACAGGCAAGTGGATTGAATGTTAATGTAGCACAAAGCTACATCCCGCCTCCTCGGCCCTGAACCTCCATCCTCATTGGGTCTTTCGCTTGCTGCTCAGAGAGAGATCTAGATTCAAAGCTCTCGGGGATTGTGGCTTCTCTTTATAGAAACACTGGAGGAGAACCTACAGCATAGGTTCACTGAATCGCAGCAGAATTGTATGAGTGAAGACCAATGAGGCATTACCGAGCCACTCTAACATCCTAATTAAGCTTTCTACAATCCCCAACCTATGGATGTCTGGGATATAAACATCTCAGCATGTGTTGCCCCAGAGCTAAAGCAACACACAATTTTGTAATCCAACCAAACTCCTCTGCTACTTACTAGTGCAAACCTCCCTCCCTCTCTTTCTCCCTCTTTCTCTCTTTCCCCTGGATATGTGCTAACCTTGGTTTGAAAGTCTCTGTAACTACCAACAACTCTGGTGCAGTTCAAACTGTCAGTCAGTTCCTCACTTCATAAACAAATGGCCATGTAACACTTTCATGCAGCTATCGTACACACAAGGTCGGCGAAGGAGCGTAATGAATGTCACGCACTATAACACCCTCTCATGGCCAGTGGGGATAATAACGTGTGTTTGTTTGGCTTGCCTTAGACAATGGCCCAGCAACAGTGACACACTGCTGAAGGGTACATGTAAAAGCCTCTTTACAGTTATATGTCAAGTAGTTAGCATACATGCTTACATTAACAAAATCATTTAGTTAATTGTAGTGTAAGGTCAGGAGAATTGTTGATCCCAGTGGTGGAAGAAGCGTTCAGATCTTTAAACAAAGTAAGAGATTTCTTTCATATGTAAGTCCTGCTGTCATACTCCTACTTAACTTGTTATGTCTCAGTATTTCAAGCAAAATGTAATTAAAGTATCTGAGTAATTATGTTTTATATTGTGATAAAATTAAGTTGTTAATCCTGATGCATCAGTTCGTCAGCAGCATTTCACTGATTTAGCTGGTTGAGATGTAGCTTTAATTAATGTTGTAGTTTTGATAGAAAGTTGAGTTGACTGGTTCCCAACAAAGGGGTCAAGTCTGTCCAAAGGCTCACATTAGATAACTAAAAAATTCAAAAAGTTCTGCTACAGAACCATATTTTCATTTTTGGAATATATAATATTTGTTTGTCTTTTTGGGATTGGATAACCTCTTTCTGCCTGAAACACTTCCTTAAATAAAACCGTCTGAGAAGTTTGGAGGGTAAATGTCTCTTTGGTGAAACTACAGGCAACCCACTGACATTTATTATGGTAACAAGGCCCAAATAAACACAACTGTATTTTTAGATCAGAAGCCAAAAAGCTTACTTATATCTTTAATGCATTAATCCAAGTTAATCCATGTTTTACTATATAAAAACTGAATCTGTACAATAACTATTAACTATAGCTGTCCAATAAATGTAGTAGAGTAAAAAGTAGTGGGTCCAGTGCTTTAAATATAATTACTTCTTACCACTGGCTGTTTCACTATGGCAGCACATACCTGTGGTTCAGAGCAGCTCTTATATGTTAATCATGAGTAGAGCGATTTTATTTTTACCTCAGCATTGATTATGTCAATTTTGAGAGTCACATAAACCATTCATGGTAACTTCAGAGGCTTAATGTTTGCCTGAAATAATTTTTAATCAATTTAGTTTAATAAATTCATGGGGTAGGATGTGAGTAATGCAGGTATGGAGATGAATAATGGGCACATGAAAGGCATGTTTGGATTTAATGCAGGGACTGTGGCTATACAAGGGGTGTGGAGAGTGAGAGACGAATGAAAGTGCAGCTTTGTCTCCAGCTTGAGGCAGGCTCGAGAGCCCCGTTCAGAATGAGCAACATGCCAGGAGTGTGATTGATTAAATCATGGTCAGACATCTGTGAAGTCAGCACTAACACTACGGGGAATGATATACTCCCAGCAAGCTTACACCTTGCATTTTTAATACACTGTGGACTTTCAGTGTTTATTAAAGCCTCTAAATTTAGCATCCAATTAATGTGTGGCTAAATCATTTATTAAACATTTGAATTTGTAATCTATCATGAAACAAACAAAATAATAAGTGGCTCAAGTGGAATTAGATTACGGCTCAGGGGAGGGATACACAGGAGCACACGCAAGAGACAGGAATTTATTTATTTTTTTAACTTCCTAGTTCTATTATTCACAGCGTGTAAGCTGCCAGTCAATTTGTTTTGACTGAAAAATATTAAATGAACCTTAGGTTAATCTATAGAATACCACAATGCACTCAGTCACTGTTAATCGTGCTAAGTCCTTCTGGCTACGTGCTGGACTGAGCAGCCTGTGGTTGCTGCTTGCTGTTGAGTCTATTAGTGGATTTCACAAGCCATTTAAGGAGGTTTCCAGGTGAACACAAGAGCTGGAAAAGCCAGATGTAATGTGCACAGCAAATTACACAGAAAATTGTGCTCCTCTGTGGCTCCGCTGGTTTTCACGCTAATCCTGAACAATGCAGATAGTTTTGATGTTCACAAAAGCGACATTATTACTCAAAGAACACTTTCATTCTTGTTTGTAACTCCACGCAGCGCTATGACTTGACTCGCGGGAAAGTTCACAGCATGCTTGAGGGCAAGAGATTAAAATGAAGCAAACCAGGGAACAAATTTCTTTTACTAGTTACTGATGTAGCAAAGCTCTGAAGGCAAATTTTATGATAAATAAAATGCCTATTAGTTCAAGGAGGACAATTACAATCATGCTGAAGACACAGGAGATCCTGCAAATGTCTCCAGTTGCACAGCCCACATGTGCAGCTTCATACTGCAGCTGTGCACTCTCGATAAGAAAACAGTTACCATCTGTATTGTAATAGAGCCCCAGTTTGAAATCATGTGTCAAATTGATGAAACACTTGTGAACGGGGGATAATTGGTGTGACGAGTAAATCAGAATTTGTTCACCTTCTCCTGCCATTTTGTTTTAAGGTGAGTGTCATATTATATATCTCCAAATTGTCTCCAATTTGTCACAGAATCAAAGTAAGGTTAAATCGACCTAATTGGACCGCAAAGGAAATCGAGTGTGTCGCATCTGCCTAAGGCTGAGCCAGACGCAGGATTTCACTTCAACTCTGTGGCGTTATGTGCTTGGGCAAATAATTGAAACCACCACACCACAAGCGCAAGTGTGGTATGAGCTGTTTGCTTATACGACGCAGCCGCTGTACTCATTTGTCAGTCTTAAACTGTTCGACCAAAAAATTTAGTCCAGTTCCTCAACAGAAAACAAAACTAATTATTTTGGCAGAGAGGAAGATGCTAGTGAGTGTGTTGCATCCTTATAGATGAGTGGAAATATTTTGGCTTCTAGTGTGTAAGGTGGCTGGCAAGGAAAAGGTTTATTTTTAGCAGCATGTTTATGTAAGTGACTACCATGTTGTGGAATAATGAGGAGGCTCTCTGGGCCCTCGGTGGAGCTACAGAGACGGGACTCTCAGAGCAGCAGAGGGTGATTGAAGGAAACTAATGAGCAGGAGGGAAAAAAAGAACACAGGAGTAGAAAGGACTGGATAATAAAAGCATGAAAATACAAAGGAAATACGACAATTACCAATGGGAGGTCTCTGTAAAGCAGGAGTGAAGAGACAAACAAATAGAGATGAAAATGGTGGAGGAGAATGTCATTGTGATAGGAGAGATCATTATCATGGTCAGGATAAAAAGACCACTGGCATGAGAAAACACTGTTTTATTTGATTGGTTTAAATTTTAGTCCTAAAAACAGCAGAAAAAAAAAAGCACCGGACTACCAGTGAGCATCACGCTGCTGTGATTTATGAGCTCATTACTGCTTTACAGCGAACATCCAAATTGCTTTATCTCTTTACTCATCACAGCATTACAGGCATTTTTCTACATTTGGTTTTATAGTCAGCTCGCATTTTATTTCTGCAACATTGTGTTGAGCTCTGGTGTTACTTCTGGTGCGGGTATGTGGCTCAGTGCTCTTAAGTGCAGTGACTCAATGAAAACACTACAAAAAGAAAAAAAAAAATTAGTCTCCTCTACCTACATTCTATAACCCTCTCTTGTTTTGCTTTGATATCATATCCTTCACGTTCTTTCATTTTCACTGCATTCTCTCGCATGCAACAAGCACTCTCATACATTATCTGGTACCTCTTCTCAGGAGGGGGCTCCTGATTGGCTGGTGGCGCTGCCTGCGCTGTTTCCTGCAGGTCAGGGATATTGGCAAAGTCATCTTGCTCAGCCACACCAATGGCCAAAGCCAGGACCACCATCTTCCCTTCTCTGGCTCCCCATAAAAAATACGATAAGAGATAGGACACAGAAATAGAAAGAAAGGCAAGAAAAGAGAACAGATGCAAAGGAGAAATAGAGAAATAGAGGAATCGGACATAAAGAAGGTGTGGTGCAGGGGGAGAAAAGAAAGAAGAGGTCATTTCAGGTGACAGCAGGGACAGAAAGCAGAGAGGTGGCGGGACAATAAGACACCTTATGAGGGCAAACACAGGAAGCAATAACAGAGAAAATGGTCATAAAGGGAAAATCTGAAACACCACATAACAGCCCATCAGAAAGCATTTCGTCCAGGGAAGGATACTATTAAGATACCTTAACCTGAAAGGCCAAATTAATAATGAAGTTGATTGATTTTAATGAAGTAGTGCTGACAACAGGTGCAGGCTGTGTTTCACATCATACAGACAACAAATAATTAAAGGAACCGTTGATGATTAGGTAATGATTGTTAATGGATGTGATATTCAGCTGCTTGCACATTAGCTTTCCCACATGAACAAGGTATGTAGAGGTCTGTATGCACACACTCACTCACAAACAACACCAACCACACACTCTGTAATTTATCTAGTTATTCAACCTGCCTTCTGCTTTCCCTCCAGATTCACCTTTCCCATCGAACATGCCTGTCGTCTTTCTCCAGAGTTAAGATTTAATTAAGCCTCATTAAGAAGATCTGGACTAATTGTTTCTATTTGAGTGACATAGTGTCTTGAGGTGCTCGGTGTGTGTCACCGTTTTCTGGGTCACTGCTCTCTCACTCTCTGTGTTACACTCTTCTCGTTTCATCTTCTCTATTGTGCTACACTTGCTCTCCAAATCCCCTTTCCCCCTTCATCCCCTTCCCCTGCACTTAATTCTCTGCGCCCTCATCACTACCTCCCTCCTGTCACCCACACCCGCGGTTCTATAGCTTAAGCCTCTGACAGCGTTACAATACCCCCACTAAGAAAGCACGGTGCCGCCAAAGGGCTGGAAAGATATCACCCTTAACTTTTCTCACATGCTCTCAAAAGCTTTTTTTTGCAGAACCATAAAGCCTTGTTTAATTATCTTGCTGTTTTAAGTGTACATCAGTGTTCCCCTTCTTTATATCTGACCCCACCCACCACCACCACCACCATTTTCGGTCAGATTAAGTCAAGTACCCCTTCACTGACACAAAGGCTCATAAATGTGTTAATCTGAAGTAGTTTTATCTTCGCTATTTATTTATTCATTACTTTTAAGCTGAATAGTTAAACTATTTATCCATTAGGCTTCTTCCAGATAAGTGGAATGTTTTATTATAATTTATGATTTATTTATCAATTTCTCTTAGTGACTATAACATTTTAACCATTGCATTTAGCTAATTATTCCAAACATTTATCCATTACTTTGAAAAAAGCATTTAAATAAATAAGTCATTGTTTGTAGCTATTTTTATTGCTTATCTGCCAGCAAACTTTTTAATTGTTTCTCCATTTGCAAAAAAATTTGATTTGTTTATCCAATTTTTAGATAAGCATTTCAACCTTTTTTCCATTACTGGTGGCAAATGATTTTCACAATTATCTGTAGCTTTTAGCTAGCTAGCTAGCTACTGAACAGTAGTATGGATTTGTTTAAATTAAATTGAATTCATTCATTTATTAATTCATTTTTTATCAAAAGCTGCAGCACAATCTCTACAAACTCCCTTATTACTGCAGATTTCTTGGAGACTGGGATTCACTGGTCTATATGATAAAAATAGTATGGTACTCATATGGTATAACAGTAATTGGGTCCCTCTTATACCCTCACCTTTAAAGTACGAGCATTTCCACTCAACTATATTGGTGAAACACTTAAATCAATGCACAGAACATTGAGGAAGCAGAGGTGTGAGAGGGAAGAGACATTAATGACACTAGGATAAATTATTGATTTTTAGCCAAAAAGCATTAAGACCAATCACCCAGGAGATCCATTTGGTCAAACAGCTCCAAAGGCTAGATATCTGTGTCACATCAACACATTCACTAAGCAGTGATTCACACAGATAGGGAATCTGGCCAAGACTGAAATTAACTGGCTTGAACAATGGGTCATGTCTATTACTGGATCACTTTTTCATAAATCATATGAGGTGTTGCTGTTGTAGAAAAGGAAATACAACAATGACCTCAGTCTCACATCAAAATGATGAGTACTACGGTTGACTATTATGGGCAATATTCTCCGTGACCTTGGTGGTGGCATGTGCTATATTGCTAATGCTCAGTTAGCTGATGGCATTAGTTAAGATGTGTCATACTTAAATGCTCAGAGAAGCTTTGAGCATGTAAAAAAAAAAAAAAAAAACAATAGTGAAAAGCTTAGATTCAGTGCAATGGGACATAAAACACATGTTGTACCTTGGCAGTGTCCTTCCTCATCCCTTCACCACCCCCCTCTCTCTCATCTGCCAATTCCTCCCCCTCCCCATCCACTTCTGGCCTGAAGTAACAATATGTTGTAGAAGTAATGGTGCTGGTGACATAAGATCAATGCTTCAGGGTTAACACAAATCTACACACAGCTGCTTAACCCTTGTTCTTATACTGATGCACAGTGACACATGGACTGTGATGTACACATGCTGACACATATGTCAGCAGGCCTGCAACACAACCAGATTCATGATTAATATAAATACAGTGTTAATAGAAAAACTGGTGCTATTTTAGTTCCAAATGCTCATGAAATACAGATTATGCATAGCATTAAGTATGATATTTAACAGTCAGTCCAAAGGACAGCTCTGAAATAACATAATGTAATTGAGTAAGACAGTGTGAATATAAAATATACTCTGACTTTTTATGACACCGTCTCATGAATATTATGAAGCAGCACCTCTAACTGCGTCTTGTAAAGACAATTGCAGCAGACAGGCTGAATGCCATCCAAACAGATGTTACTGTTTAGCAGAGCATACACTGTAAACACTGAACAATTTATCATCGAATAGTACAGAAATATCCCACAATATGTCACAACTTCCTTGCCATTTTTCATGCACATGATGTCATTCATTTTAAAATTGGGAAAGATGCATAAATTAATAAATTGCTCAAATGTGAAGCTTTGTGATTAATTGCAGATGATCACTGTGCAATACTGTGCATATAATAACAAATGTTTAAAACTATAATTACTTACCACATATTTATATTAACACAATCAGTTGAGATTTGAAGGGAAAATAGGAGTTACCATATTTACTCTCTCTCTAGGAACAAAGCCTAAAAACATAAATTGTTAATATCAGTGTGTGATTTAGATAAGATTTTGATCAATTTCCTACACAACCCCAGGGCCAGGAACACAAAGAGAATAGCCTTTTTACATTCATAACTCCACCCTTGTTAACATTTATAATAGATTTTTCACATAAGCCAACCTCTGGCCTCCCAACTGCGTTAAACTTCATTTTAAAATGATTCCCTATAATATTGACTGAAATGCAATTATTAACATACATAGAATATCTTCTAATGTATCTTTGTTTCACACACACAATCTCATATAGCCTAGAGGCACAAAAACACACACCTTCAGCACACACCTATACTCATTTATACACGTATGCACACAAACACACAAGTACATATTTTGACAGACAGAGGTAATATCCTTCCCTGGATATCAGATGCAAACTGAAAGAAAACACACAAAGGAAAACACCAAGAATAGTATTTTACAAAGGTAAAGGTAAAAGCAGATTAGTCAAAACTTAAAACTACTGCTTATACATTATAAACTTTTAAAATCTAAGACATAAAGCATAAAAGCCAAGCGATACCTTAAATAAAGGCATAAATAATACTGCATAGCACATACTGATAAACTGATATATACACAGATAGAGTCAGAAGTCTAAGCAGGTGACATTACAAAAGACTCCATAAGTGTATGAAAGAAGAGTTGTAGAGACTCACAGGAAGGATTTGACGTCCAGGCCACGATTTCGAATCTGGTCCATCATGTAATCCCAGCTGCCAGGATTGGCACGTGAGCGCCCTCCTGCTCCACCTCCTCTATAGCGAGAGGCACCTGCTCCCGCTGGGCTGCCCCGTGCACCCCGGGGACCACCTCGTGTACCTGCACCCCCACCCTCACCACTGCTGCCACCTCCCTCTCCTTTCCCAGCACCCCCGCCTCCCCCAGGCTGTCCAGGTGCAGTGTGTAATTGTCCCAAGCTCTGGGATGTGGTGGGGGGTTGGCCGAGACCAGGGCCTGATGGATGGATAAGAGGCTGCTGTAGGCTCTGCTGGCGCAGCAGTGTCCGAGGCCGTGCTGGCCCAGAAGGGATGTGCTCCAAAGTGGATGCATAGGATAAGACTGGATCCCCAAAGCTGGGAGGACAGAGGAGCAAGGAGGAAAGAGAGCGTGAAGAAGGCCACGGCCGGCAGAGGACAGGGAGATGAGGAGGGAGGAAGGAGTCAGATAACACAGAAGAGGACGGAGAAGAAGCAGATGTAGGAGAAGAGCCGTGGCAAGAGGAAGAGAGTCGGTCAGAAGTGGTGAGGTCAGAAGATGAGAAGAGAGGGAAAGAATCATCAGAAATGAGACAAGGTGGCACCGGGCAGTATGAAGACACACCAGGAGAAGTCAGGTTGATGTCAGGATAGAGTTCATCCAAACAGGAAGTTGATGATGGTGTGGGGGTGGAGGAGGTGGTATTTGAGGACCAAGTGGAGAAGCAGGCAGAGGAAGGAGTGTTGGGAGGTGGAGACAGGAGGAGGAGGAGAGAGAAAGAAAGCAACGTGAGGCAGCAGCAGTAACAGCAGTAGCAGAAATAGCAGTAGAAGGTGCAGCCTGAGTGATCGCTGTGTGCTGTGTACTGCTCATAGGGCTGCGTCGAGCAGCAGTGTGCGGACTGTGAGCTCGCCCTGCGCGTCTGCGTCAGATGTGTGTGCACCTTGCTCGTCTGCGCGGTGTGAGCGTGCTGTTTGCGTGAGGGTGGGCTTCGCGCGGGCAATGGTCGGATGTGCACTGTCCGCACGGGCGTGGTGCGATTCTGCGTCACGTGACCTCGTCGAGGCGAGTGGGTCGGGGTTTTGCAGCTTCCCGGCCTTCTTGATGAGGCTTTTTTGGTCTGATGAGATATCCCCATTTCCTCTACTCGTCAGTCAACTTTTTCCATCTCTGATAGTCTCTCGTCCTTTCTCTCTTAGTCTTTTTCGTCTTTTTAAATACATGCTGCACCTCTAGAGACATCCCAGCAGCCAACCAAGTCCTACAGTATGCCTCCCTCCCTCTGTCAGCCTCTCATTTTCCACTCCTCCCCTCTATAAATGCTGTTTAATTGGCTCATTGGCTTTCTTAAAAATGTTTTGGTACTCACATCCACATAAAGGTCTGTGACATGTAATTTTAAGGTCATCACTTACTCACAGGCAGGCCTACATCACCCCTTTTTTTGTGGGCTCTACAGTATCATGTATTATCTTTTAGTACATTTTACACTCACTAAATATAACCTCCTCTCTCTCAGATCGCTGTGTAACCCACACTACCAGAATTAGGTCATGAGAGAGAGCTATTCACATCACTTAGCTGCAGTTTTACTCCGCTCTGTATTACTTCACCTAGCGCAACTTTACCTAAGGTTTCAGTGTGTTATCCATCACATTTAACAGTCAAAAATAAAAGGGTTAAGAGGTAAATGGAAGGTCTTGCAGAAATAAAAAACAGTTAGTGTGCAAAACAGAGAAAAGAGGAGTGGCTTTACACAGCGGCAGAAAGATGGAGAGCGGATGGGAGCGATAAGAGCAGAGGGTGATGATGGAGAAAAGACAGAAAATGGGGTGCGAGACACAAACACATGAGACACACACACACTTTTATAGCAGCCTGAAAATAGAATCCAATTATAGACAGGGGGCAAAAAGAAAGATGAGAAGAGGAGAAGAATGACGAGTGAGGTAGTGATGAGCGTAAATGTGTTGTGGGGGAAGAAATCACAGCACGAGGTGCCAAAGGAAGGTGCAAGAAATTACGAAGAACTGAAAATTAACTGCCTCATTTATAACATGCTGAATATAGACCCTGAATCATGTAATACATGCATGGCTGGGGGGTACACGCAGTCAGTAACCAACATGCAGTGGAAATTTCTGGCTGGATCTTAATTAAAAGGGCCAGGCATTATTTTAGCCATTGTGTTAAAATAAGACTATTTCTGTAGAGCCTTTTTTTTTGAGTACACTTGCAGGCTGTGCAGTTCCTAACACGCAGTTCCATAAATAAATAAAACACTTTCCTGCAGATTTATACACGAGCAGCTGGGCCAATTGTGTCGGCTGAAGGTTTGAGTCAGCTCATGTAACTATTGTTATCACCTCATGATGACGAGAGTTCACATTTCCCCAGTGCTCACACTTCGATCTGTGCCCGCTCACTCACCTTGACACCTGAGCTGCACTTCCCTCGCTGCTGAACTTGGCCTGACTCTCTCTTTTTCTACATGGAAGTGATTCATTCTTCGAATCATAGCTGCTAAAACTAAGGATAACATGCATTGTAATAACATGTTCATTCTGCTGCACAGTGACTGAAATGTTAACTCTTTCATTGTCCGGTTCTGAACTCACTCTGTGGGTCTCAATCCTCCAGACTTCATGTGGCCCTGGACCGTCTGCCACCTCCCGGCCTTCACTCCCTCTGTCACCATGCTCTTCACGCTGTCACTGCGATAAGGACCCCCCCCATCATCCCCATGCCCAGTTGCTGCCCCCTTCTGACCCCCTGACACTGCCCCACTAAGAGACAGAGACAGGGTGCAGAGGTCCCACAGCCGACAGAGGGTATAGAAGAGGGAGAATAACGACAGGCAGAGGAGAAAAAGACCAAAGAGAGTGAGAAAGACAGGCACAAATACACACGCACGCACACACACACGCACACACAAAGGAAAATAGATTGAGTAACAACATGGCTAAGGAAGTGAGACAGATCAGTAGAGTGTATGAGGGGGCAGGTCTAGTTTTCCAGGCCAAGTGAGAGGAAGGTGAGAGAAAAGGTCTGTCCAGTGTAGAGGTAGAGAGGGATGGGGGAGAGGAGAGCAGGGAGGAAGAGGTAGAGGAGGAGAACACTTTACAGGGAGCCTGTGGAGGGTGGAAAACCAGCAAGTAGTCACTCATTTGGGCCTAGAGGACCAATACTGCAGCTGTCAGCATTCCCTAGCGGCAACAGTGTGTAGATGCTGGTTGTTTAGTTCTCATTCTCTCATTCATTTAGGCATTTGGGGCTTTAGATGTGCTTCTACACAAGACAATTCAATGGCAGCAACTTAGAGCAACTGCCTGTAATGAGGTGTCTCATGAGCAAATAATCTACTTATTTGGGAAGTCATAAGCAATATTCAGTTAAACATAAGTGCGTTTGTTCCCGTTAAACATTGATTCCATCCTATTTTTAGATCTAGATGTGTAATATTTCATTGTTTAAACATCTACTTGTTATTTGATCACCACTTAGCATTAAAAACAGCCAACGGGAAGTAGTGAAATACCAGAACCACACGGTAGAAAGGATCAAGAGGGCAATCTAGTCATATCGACCTCCAAAAAAAGGTAAGTGGAAAAGAAATTAATCAGTGTTCGTATTTAGGAGCAATTGTCAACTCATATTTCCTTTCAAAACTGGTCTTAGGTTGAAAATGTCATGTCTTCTCTGAAAGCAGTGATGATCAAACATAAAGCACAGTAGTGCCCTCTGGTGACATGACTACATTTCATTAATATGCATGGTGCTCCTGCTTCGGGATACACAAAATAGGAGACACACAGAAGATGTTGTAGTCTGGTGTGCACGCATGGGATCGGCAGGGAGGGGTTGCTACACTTGCATCATGTTGCTTTGAAGGTCACCTTTCACATTTAATTCTGACCAATTGACCTGACAGTTCATGTGGATAAGTCATCAATCACAACAAAAGCAACGGATGACACTGCTGAAGCAACGGTCAACACAGGAGACGGGGGCCTCATTTATCGAGCCAGGCGCAAGGTGAACATCTTTGCTCTTTATTAAAAGCAGGAACACATACAGTACAATAAATGGGACCATGAATCACCAAGAGGATTTACAGGAATATAGTATTCAGTTATCCATCCTGCATCTGACTTAACTTCACTGACAGTAGAAGTGAATTACAAAAGAAATATAACCACATAATTTTTGACAGTTTTTCACCTTGAAACTATCAGAATTATCACATAAAATATAATATACAGTGAATAGAATTCACTGAACTTGATGCCCAATTTTGAAAAATGGTTCATGTCCATTCAGCACAACCATTTTGTCAGGATTGTGTCATGACTGTTGCTGACATTAAACATATAACAAGTTCCAAAAATTATAGCACTGAACCTCAGATCCAATAAATCCTAAAACATGGAGATTGAACGTGCAGGCTAAGTAACCTGTTTGATAAATGAGGCCCAGCGTCATTACAGAGATTGAAAGCTGCTGATCTCGAGAGAATCTCAAACAGGAAATGATTTCCTAGCTGTCTGTTGGCTTTGGAGGCATATCATTGGTTAAACTCTGGGGGTTGTCCCCTGTCTCTCGCAGTTAGAAAAAGAAATGTTCAAGTTTAAAATGTTGTCTTGTTTTAGTTGAATGCTGGTGTTTTTACCGACTCACATTCTGCTGATTTAAGAGCTCATCTTAGTGTTACTGCAGTAAAAAGTTCCATCTGTTTTTTTAACCGCTGGACATAAGAAAAGCTAACGAAGACAGGATCTGCTGAAAAGCAGCTTTTATGGACAATAAATGACAACCTTGAAGGTTTTTTTTTCTTTTAAATTAACTTCTCAGAACACAAACACTAGAGTCTAAAGCTGGTTTTCTGAGATCAGCAGCCATCATCTTCAGGCAGAGTTTTCAGACAGTAATCCATATATCCACTGTGTTCATGAGCACACTGCTGCCTCCTTTCTCCAGGCAATTTAACACACAGTCCTCAACAGCTAGGTCTATTAAAGATGACCAGTTATACAGTTTATCAGACGGATGCCTGGTGGCTGGATGTCTTAGCTTACAGTCCTCTAAGTGCCCAGAGGGAGATAGGTATGACCTTGCTACTGCTTTATTGGATTCAAGTGCCAAGTGAGTGAAAAAATTACTTTTATTTCATCACATAAAAACACTGTTATCTTATCTCCCAATAGAGACAGTAGACACAGTTCAAGTGCTACAATGTTAGTGCAGTACACATAAGATATTAGGTTGATGGGGGTCAGAGAGAAGCAACAGATAAATCTAAACCACAGGTAAACAGTGGCACCTGGTTTAACGGTCAACCCTCCACAACATCAAGATCAACATCAACAACAGCAACAACCAGAAAATTTCAGTTCGCACAAGCAAAAGACAGGAAGATAACCAGACTACAAAGAAGACGGGTTAAAGTGTACACACGTCTTTTGGAGAGAAAGGCTACGAGGGTTGTCCGTCTCCATGGTTTCACCCCATGGGAAAGAGGTGGGAGGTTAGAGGTCAGAAGTTAGTGGGACCGGCAGGGCTGTAGGGAGTGGGGGGGCATCTGAACATGCACTTCTGTGTTCATTAAAAGGTGACAAGATTTGAGGAGCAGCGGCAGAAAATTTGCCCGGGGTTGTAACGGGGCTGTGCTGCTGCAGTTATAGTCGAATGGCTGTTGCGGGGATGCTTCAATGTGCATGTATGACATTTCCTACACTCATATTTCCTAAGCAGATTATGAGTAATCATTAGTAACTATTTCTGCCCTCCAGTGTGCTAACATTGGGTGGGTTGTTTTTGTTTGTACTATTGTTGATGAAAATCGTATTATGCAACAAAAACAAGTCAAGAGATGTGAAATTTGAATATACTGCAACACGCTGACATTTTTAGAATGGGCTTTTTCAAAAGGCCTTTGGCTAAATATCCTCGGTTACTCATGAGAAGATTTGTTCCTCAGGAAAAGAAAAATAATCGAAATGATGAAAAAAACTGGGTGGATTTAATAAGCTGTCAGGCATCATAACTTTCACGTCCAATGGTTCAGTTTGATAAGTGACTCATGGGGGTGACTGCATGACAAGAGAACCATGCATCAGAAATTTTCTCATCTTAATCTGTGTATGAATTTGTACGTTAGTTCTTTACATTTGACATCACTTGCACGTCTGTCTGTCCCGGGAGAGGGGACCCTCCTCTGTAGCATGTTATAAGGTTTTCTTTTCTTTCTTTCACTGTTGGTGTGAGTCTTTGGGGGGAATTTTTCCTTACATGAGTGTAAGGTTTGGTACCAAAGGGTGCAGATTGTAATCTGTGATTCAGGGTTACATAAATAAACTTGACTTGACTTGAAAAGAAGATGGTGTGAGAAGGGGAGAGGTGAGGAATGCAAGCAAAGGAAGAGAAGGATACACAGGCAAAGGAAAGGAAGGCACTGCCCCTGCCTCGTTACAGCCCTGCTCAGGGGGAAGTCTCTTACCAACCTTGGACCAAGACTCACTTGAGTGTGAGGCGAGGATCTCCATATGGGGCATAGGGAGAAATGTTTAGTACGAACTCCTTGGGCGGATAGGAGCTCCACCTCTGCTGCACTGTGCTGCTGTCATTGTTATTCCAAAAGTCTCTGTCTAGATCACTGTGGCGAAGAGAGAGACAGGTCAGAGCAACACAACTATGGACAGCCTTGGCACCAACCAACCACTCGCATCACGCCCTCCTGGGTTTGGAGATGATGCGAGGACTTGGTTTAAGGGAGAGGGTGGGTCTTACAGCTGCATTGAACAAAATAGGCCCAGATTACTGTCTATTTTTCCACCTGGAGTTGACAAACAACCATAGCGGTCCGATTGAAAACAAAACAAGGAGCAGCCTGGAGGAAAAAGGCATTCACAAAAGCTTTTCATCAAGCAATGTGCTGTAGCAAAGACACAGAGAAATAGAGGAGATATGCAGCAGGAAAGAGGAATTCATAATTTGATGAATACATACAGCATGTGATTACATTGTTGTCATCTAGCACGGCACTACTGATGAAACACATTTGAGTAAACATTAAGAAGTCTGGCCCCCATCCTCGGCGAGAGCAGTGAGAACGCATGGACGCATGAGACACAAGGCAGAGAGATTAATCGCAGACAGTCAAAGTAGAGGAAAAAAAGGTGAGCAGAATCACTGACGTCATACAAGTCACACAGCAGTGGTCAGAGCTGCAGCACAGGGACAGAGCGGGAGAGAAAGGCAATGAACAAAGAGAAGAAGTTTGAAGCTGAAATGACCAACAGAGCACATCAATGCTGCTGGAGCAAGTGAGAAAAAATAATGCAAAAAATTAACAAGGGACTCAAGTCAAAATACATTCACGGAGCCCATCTTTACAGCTTAAAACCGTCCGTACAGAAAATAAAAGTAACCACAGACATTCAAACATAGCTGAGAGAACAGCAGGCTACAGAAGAGAAGTTGTGATGAGTAGGTTAATAGAGGCATTTTGTGGAATAAAGTATTGTACTTAGCATTACAAAGCTGACATTTTCTGGTACTGACCTATGGCCTTGTTTCATCAAGAGCAGAAAATACCTTAATCTTAGTTTGAGCCCTGTAAGAAATGTTAGATAAAAAAAAAATCCCCCAAACATTTATACTCAAATGATTTTACAAAGAGAGCTCAAGCCTACCTGCGTTCACTTAAACATGCACCACCACTATAAGCAATGCAGAGGACTGCACTTAAGGGAGACCAGTCTAACAAGCCATAAGATAAGTGCAGGAGCAGACTCGTCCAGCCAAAAGCTTCACAGGTAAGATAATGCAGATTTAATTTATACTGATTAAATCACTAACCTTTCGTTTAATGTCTGTCCGAACATGTCTTGCAGAGACAGTGTTCTTCAAGATAAAACAACCGCCTTCATTTTCTGTGTTTCTGCCCTGTCTTGTGTACATCGAGGGGGGTCGAAGCTGGACCAGAGGGAGTTCATTATCACGAGATTATTCTACCCCAACCAGTTACCAGGCACTTACTTGATGGCTTTCTTCTCCCCTCGCCCACGTGCCGAGTCTGGAGTGTCTGCTGTTTCCACTCCTGGCTTGTTCCTCTTCCCCTTGAGCCAAGCAGAGGGTGGGGACGATAGAGAAATCAGGGAAACAAAAGGTTAGCTTAGATTTGTCCTCTGAATCTTTGTTTTTGCTATACTAATTTCAAGTGTAAACGCCTCTTCTATTATCTCAGGAACACTGGGCCATCAGTCCTTTACCTGATGGTCTCCTGATTACACTCATCAAAGTCAAATCAAATCTGCTGTGGAGAGCCATTTCTGACTATGATTATCATTCGCATCACCCAGAAATTTACATGGCAATTGCCTCTTTAAGGTTATCCGCTGAGTACTGGAGAGAAGCCTCTGGAAAGTCCTGCGCCAGCCTGATTTCAAACAGCTAGAGCATGACCTGCTGTAACCATGGAAATAATGGCAATTTGAAGGCTTCGAGAAGTGAAGTCTGCTGGGCACATTCTACTGGAAAAGCTCATTACAGTTAAAGGTGTTTCACACGTGTCACAATGCAGGTAATCTCTACTGACACCCTGGTACAAGTGGGACAGGGATGGGATCAGTCTAAAGCTGCCCCCTCCCCAAAATACCATGCATGCTTCCCTGACAGTGATGCTCTGATACACACTGAGGACGGAGGGGAAGATTCTTTAACCCAGAAAACAAGTGGGAGGTCAACACTCAGAGAATAGGATCGTAAGGTGGCTAAAGGGCATTTCACATGGTAGGCTTGCTATGAATCAAGCTTGAGAGTGGAAAACAAACTGGACCATGGTTACGAACTGGGCAACCTCCCTGCATCCACTTTACTCTTGTAATGAGTTTTCATGATAAGCCTCACTGCAGTTCAGCTACCCGACCCTGCCTTTGGTGATAACGTATGGCGGTTGGGTCTGATTCAGCTGTTTTGTTACAGGAAGCGTGTTTTTCTGGGAAGGGCTGGTCAAAAGCTGTTATCTAAGTAGACTTAGAACTAATTGTGTAGCTGCATCAACCTCATCCACTCTTATTGCCATTTGTCTGTCACTTGCTAGCTATGAAGGAAGATGACATCTTCATTCTGAATCATGCCAATTAAACTTTGATTAGTCAAGTGTTTCTCTAACCAGGGAAACAGCCAGACAACTTCAGACCTATTTGAATGCCTGAACAAATTGGATATTCAAAGGGCTGGAACCAAGCTAAGCTTGATCAGTAGGTAATGAATGAAATAAAGCAAAAACTTGCCAAAGGGAAGCTTCCCATAATCCCCAGTGATTTAGGGAAAGCCTCTGCATTGGGAAAACATTATGACCAGATTAAAGCCCCACAGGCTAAACAGAAATTTTAGTGCAGTATATAACTCTGTTATGCAGTATACAATAATTGTTTAAATTGTATGTAAAAATGTAAAAGTTGCAGTCACTTTCATCTCGTTAAAAATGAAAAAAAAGGTAGACGTCTTTGTAAAGCCTTACAGGCAGAAACGTCATGAAAACTCATTTTTCAGTTCCAAGTTGTTGACAAAATGCTGTGTGTTAAAGCCTTAGGTGGACGTTGGAGGCTCTCTCAGACAGAGGAAAACAAGTCAGTGCAACAGGCAGACTTGATGAAAGAAGAGTAGCTCCCTCTGTAGATATAAAGAGGTAAATATAAAAAGCTTTTTCTAAGATGATGAACACACAGTGGTTCTTTTTCAGGTGGTTATACTTCAATGAATATTACATACAATTTCTGCCCTATTCTGCTCCTAGAGCCTTCTAAATCTTTCACACTAGACCTTTAAAAATGGCCAGCATATACCCAGTACCAAAAACAATTCATATTTAACCTGTTCTCATAAGCACAAACCCATTGACCCACTAAATGTCGAGAAAAACAAAGAGAGGCAATCAGCCAGAGGTTATGAATGAGTTTTCTTACAGAGACTGAATTGCCTCAGACCTTTCTTTGATGCATGCAATCCCTTTAAATAGCACAAGCGTATGGGAATGCAAATTTGACCACAAACTATATTGAGCTTCACCATCTAACAAGCAGACTGACGCAGACTCCATAAGGTTCAGATAACACAGTTTTCCAATCCAAACTACAGTCCACGCCTTGAATACTGTGGATATTGTTGGACCTGTTACAAAGCCAGAGTTGACAATAGCACTGCTGAGCAGAATTGATAAAGCCCACAATGGCATGATGATGCAAAATGATATCCATCACACACACAAGAGGGACAAAGCCGCTCATCTATTGTATAATCAGCACTTACCTGAAATAGAAGAGTCAACAAATGAATAAACAAAGACCTGACGGGAACGACCAGTTAAACAGCTGCTTGCAAGAGATGTGTTTGTGGTTTAGATATTGACATATACTGAACCAATCACAGCCTGTCAATAGTACGTTCTCAGCCTGCACTATAGAGACCAGTCATAATCTTTTATAGCCTGCTCCAGGCATTTAATAGCTGTTATCACTAGCTTGACAAGCCAGCTGAATATATGAAATTACTTCCCATAATTTTAGACACTATTTCGAAAACACAAAGATGCTTGCAATCTGCCATTGCAGCTTCAAAACATCTGGATGCCCAAGAGGCAGACTCTTCAATATACAAGGAAACATGTACATAAACACATTGCAATAAATACTGTATTCTTCTATGTCAATTTCTGCTTGGGCAAAACAGTCTGGATTTCTGGCAGCCGCGGCAGACCAGCTATCAAAGGAAACTCATGTATCATTCAATGCTATCGTAAAATTTTCAGGAAGGTGGGAAGAGACAGAGGACGAGCGAGTGTCCAGTACAGAAAGAGGGGTGAGAGCTGAAAATAGAAATCAAATTTCTTTAAGAAAAAAAACATAAAAAACAAAAAACAGGCAGCCAGCAGGAGAACAAAACAAGGAGAGTGCAGGATGATGTGAGACAAAGAGATGGGAAGAATGGACAGGTGTGAAAAGTGAACTGAGAGAAACAGTGAGTGACAGGAAGTCTCCAGCGAATTGGATGTGAAAACAAGGGAGGAATCATACACTCTGCAATGGGCAGACTCTGCAATGAGTCCCACAGTACGATCCTCATTTCCATGCAGACACACACACACACAAAGATTTACAGCACTTCAAAACCATTTCTCTACCTTCCTCTACACCTTTCCTCCAGCTCATTCACAACAACTACTCTGCTTCTATCTTCAAGGGACTGTCTGAGGCTGCAGGGATCCATAGAGATGAACATAACAAAGCCCACCAGCTCTCAGGACATGAGGCAAGAAACAATAAAGAAAATCAGCTTAATACCCCAAATGAGGGTTAAAGCAAACCATTGGAAGAGTGAGCAATTTCCCCCCTCATCTTCTACTCAAATACCCTTGAAAATACTTGAGTCTAATTTAAACCAGCCGTCTTTTTGTTATACGACAAAGGGGTTTCAAACGATTACAGTATTCAGTGCTGTCTGGCTCTCAGCCATGAGTTTAAAATAGCTCCAGCTGATATGATGAACCAATTATGAGACATATCCAAATTGCAGCAAGCCTCAGCTTGGACCAAAAAAAACAATCCACTTACACTTTTTCACAACCAAACCCCAATAGAGCATGTTATAAATGCAAATAATTATAAACATTATTAAAGTCTGGTACAGTAAATGAGGGAGATAGTGGAACTAAGTGCCTGGGGCCACAACAAGAGGAGGGTGTTTAAAAAGCCCCAAATTAAGTTTGTTTTTATTTTCAATTTTGAAAGTCTACATTATAAGCATTAATTAAACTACAACTTATACAAAAATAAATAGTTTAAGGCACCATCTCTTCATATAAGCCTCCAAGTCATCTTGTGTTTACAAATATTTCTACTCTTAACCTTCAGCAGCATCCGAAGACTTTAGTAATTTAGATTAAGTAATCATTTCAGTCAACCAGTTTGACGGTGATAGCAAGTTCTGCTCCTGTGGTTTTGTTTCAATACTGGGGTTATCTTTATTTGTTTTGATAGGCATTTGAGGTTCTATTATGCTTCCACTATTTTGTATCAGACTGGGCTTACACTTGTTGAAAACCAACCTGCCCTAATTCTGCAAATAAAACATAAAGTAATCCTTCCACAGGAGACTCTTCTCCAAGTAGGTTCAGCACTTAGAAGACATATTAACTTTTAAGTGACAAAGCCATAGCAGTCAACTTAACTATGACAGAAGTAAAGGAGGAAGCTGGGTCACAGTGTTATACTGCTGCCAGGAGATCGCAGCTTAAATAAGTTAGCCACAAAACAACAATGCCCCAACAGCATGTACTGTCAGCAGGTCCCAAGACATGGTCCAAAAACGTATTTTGCTTATAATTTGGAAGGCTTATTGTTACTCAGTGTGGTGGCTAATGGCTTTTCACCTGGTCTTGTGTGCAGTGTATAAGAAAAAAAAACGTAGAGGAAATAAAATTGTTTAATAATAAACTTCATGGCAAAATATCACACAGCAATTAAAGTATAATGACCAAAATAAGGTGAAATATGCTGAAATCTCAATTGTGCAGACCATCTTTAATCCCTTCTAAAGACTTAATATCCCTAATAACCGTTACAGATTTATGCATTTACTTGCTTGTTATTTGTACAGGCATGATAATGGCTGAAGTGCGTGTGAGGACCAATATTTTTCTGCTACACAACTGTAAATGATCTGAGAAACGATGTGGTGCTTGACTGCACATAGTAATGCTGAGGGTTTTCTTGAAGAATACAGACGTGAGAGGAGACAGAGTGAAACTACCACTCTCTCTGTCTCGGTTGGCAGTGCATTGCCTTCCAACACCCAGCTGTGTTTGTTTTCCGTGAATTAGCAGGCAGCAAGAGTCCACATACTCGCTCAATATTACCCGGATCGCACCATAATTAGAGAGGAGTGCACTATTAAAATGGTCATCCACTGCAAAATGATCAAGGGATAATTCCTTTGTCTATCAAAACATTTTTCGTTAATACCTGTTACCAATGGAGTATTAACTAACATTGAGAATCACCTAAACACAGAGGCATAAAATTTAAATATCATCAGAAAGACTAGCAACATTATCTTTCACTTACATGTGACAGGTCAAGGCTTTAGATTGGTGTAATGTGCTGTTATTATGATATTTCCAATGACTGTGACAGTTCTCCTTTGAAATTCTATAATTACTCATTCTCTCATCTTCTCTTTCATCTGATTGACATAATTACTATCATCCTCCTAACAAGTGTGAACTCCGAACTCCCAGTTGATGCAACCAAAATACTGAGGGTTGTTGATACAAGCCCAACAGGGATCAAATCAGGCTGTGAATCTAGTCAAGTTCAATCTAAACTCCGTTCACAACTATGTCACGGACAAAACAGCACAGGGCTCACAGGAGCGAGCAGAGGCTTTATGAATGCCAAACAGTCACTGTTGCTCAAACAGATGCTAGCTGCATTACCTCTGATAAAAATCCCACCCAACACCTACAACATGAGCCCCCTGCTGCCACTCATTGGCAGCGCAGGGCCAACAATGATGTGACACATCCCAAAACTTTTATGCGTATTTGTTCCATTTTTTGTCCCTAATTACAAAAATAATACTAAAGACAAACATTAAAACAAATAAAACTTATAAGTACAGAAGAATAGTTCTGCAAAGCCTGAGTAAAAGTGTGAAGTTGCTTATAAAAATAACATTGGCGTTAGCACATATTCTAAAAATTTCATGCTGATGCAACTATAAACAGCACTAAGCAAACAGACTTAGCGGGCAGCAGAAGGAGACGATAGCATTCAGTGTGCAGTATTTCCAGGGGGCTTAGATAACAGAGAGCCAAGCAGGAGGGAGGCTTCAGGATGACTGCACATGAGGACTTTTAAAATAAGACCCATCGCACTGGTTGCCAAAGCTAAAACACCGAAAGCAACACTCACCCAAAATGTCTTGTCTATTAACCTATGAATCATAACCAAAACTGGCATGGGCCCACTCGCAACTGACACGTGAAGCTTGAGGCAAACATTTGTTCTTATGAAAGCTGACACTGTCAAAGAGTACGCTCGGAAATATCAAAAATGAAAGTTTAAGATGTGGATGGGCTTGAAGTAGCTTTATTTAACATGAGTCGATTAACAGCTGAGCACTTTTTCACCTAATAGAACATTTTTTTTGCACGGATAATCAGCATGCATGAATTTAGACCGTATATCATGCGTCTATAAAAGGAACCTTAGTTCAAAGTAACCGCGTTTATGCAAATTTTACTGTATATACATTTTAATCATGTGCTCAGGGAATATAGGACTACCATGGAAAATAACAGAGATAAAGAGATCAAGGGGAGTGAGGAAGTGGAAACAGTCTGTATCACGCCTTTTTATTCAGAAGAACAGATTGAATGGCTGCCACGCCTTCATGGTTGTTAGTCACATATAGAAAGTAGCGCACCATAAGTGTGTTAATGTGAGAAAATGGTTTTTAACAAGATCAGTACTATTTATGCTTTGTCAAAGTGCAGTGCATTGTCAATAACATGTTTATCATGATGGAATGACTGCCATTTATCTCAGTCACACTTTATTATTTTGTACATTAGGCAGCTGTGCTTAACGCAGTTCCACACCAGTGGGCCACTGACATTTTTCCCAAAGTAAGTAGTCCGAAGACTACAGAGGGCTTAATTAACATCTTAATTGCGCTCTTATTACCCACAACCACCACCAGCACCACACACACAAACACGCACACACTCTGAAGTAAGCAGGGTGAGATAAGATTTACTGATGAGAGAAAAATAAGACAAGCGCAAACAGCATCTCCATTGAGACAAATCACATCATTTTGTGTGAGGATGTGTTTGATACTGTTCTTCTGGAGGTCAAAAGGCCAGCAGACCGTCATCCTGTCCCAGGCCACCTCTGTTCTGCTGTGATGCACTGTCACAGGATGGAAATAAGATCCATTTACAGCAGTGCTCTGGACAGGACCTTGAGCACTTTCCAAGGTGCTGGAAGCAGAACTACCACCATCCACAGCAGGAAACTAGGAGTCATTCACTGCTCCATTTACTTTGAAGTGGAAAATCAAATATAACACTATGTTCCAGCGAAACAAACAATAAAAAGGCCGCATACCACCGTCCCATTTCAGCACAGACCATTTCCCCTCTGGTTCATGTAGTGTATGTTATAGCAGCACTGACGAGTGATCTTGGTAACCTTCTGGGGATTCAAG
>JAPZDY010000023.1:15941107-15966892 GCA_029783645.1 Ctenochaetus hawaiiensis
TAACCTTCTGGGGATTCAAGCACCACAAATAACATAATGTAGAGAGGCATGTGGTGTGCAGAGCCTGATGCAACGCCAAATCCTACCATCTGTGGACCAATAAGTTTCACAGCAGTGAGACAGTGAGCTGAAACAAGTAGGAGTTAAAGCCAACATTTAACTTAAAATAGGTGACCTGTGTTCCTGGGTTGTACAAGCACAGGATGAATCAGAAATCAATTAACTTTAAAGGCATGCAAATCTAAAGAGGAAAAATCAGTCAAGTGGGGTGGCACTCAGCCGTACAGCTCTGTCTGCCTAATGAGTGGTTGCCTCCCTCTAATCAATCACATTTCATACCACATAATCACAATGACATGCCCTCTATTAGAGGTCAGTCTATTTGATCTGTATTCTGTTTCTCCTCAATGAATGATGCTGTATCAGCACAGTTTACTAATGTTGGAGCTGTGTCTGTCTGAGAGTTTCATTAGCTTGAGTCTGGGCTGCTGTGGCCACGTGGACACTGATGTAACGGTGGTGGAACGTGAGTACTCAGGTGCTGCATTTATGCACAATTTTACTACACAGAGCAGTAGGAGATTACTGTAGTACATTTATTTTCAGGTTATCATTTTTCATTAAAAAAAACCCCTGAAAAAGTTGGTAAGTATCATAAAAAAAGTAGTTTTCCATTCTTTATTTGCAACCCCTTAAAAACACAGTGCCTAGTTGGGCTCCCTTGTCATGCTCAGATGTCTATAAATTGTAGCAGCTCCACCAAAGAGACTTTTAACTTCTGAAGTTTTATTTAAGTAACAGTTTGAGGTCCAAAGAGGTTATTATCCAATTTTTCACAAAAAGCAAAGCTTCAGTTCAAAGTCCAAAGAAAAGAAAAAAATGTAAATTGGTACAGCAGAACCTTTACTTTTTCTTCTTTCTTCTCTCATTATTCATCTCACGACTACCCAGATTTATCTTGTGACCCTTTGGAGAGGGCCTTTGACTGCAAATAAAGTAGTTAAGCTAAATCCAACTTGACCATGTACCAGGAAAAAAAAACAAAGAATTGATGCATCAAACTTGTGTTTTTACCCTTGAGTAGAATTTTGAATGCACAAATTTTATCTTAAAAAAACTATGTTTATATTGTATTAGCACTTTTACATAAGTAAAACATCTGAATACTTATTCCAATAGTAATATGTCTTCATTAGTAAGTGTCTTGTAACAGAAAATTCTGAGTGTAACAAGATTGCACATAATATTTGCACAGATTTTCATAATATTTGCACACATTGTCTCTTCTCGAGTGTAGCAATGTGTCATTTTCTAGTAAACTCACAAACAATGTTTATTAAGGCTCTTGGATTATTAAAGCATGTTAAGATGGCAACAAATGTGACTGGAAGCTACAGTATATCTGCTAAAGAAGCTTGTGCGCATGTGTGTGTACATGTTTGTGTGTGTGTGTGTGTGTGTGCATGTAAACTCACCAGCTTGCGTTGACACCAACCACAGACGCCACAAAGAGCCACCAGCCAAACAGCACACACTGTCACTGCGAGGGAGACCAGGAACACACTGAGGGACACTGAGCCTGTGCACATACACACACACACGCACACAAACAAACACATGCACACACACATAGGAAGGCAAAAAAACAGAAAAAATAAGTGATGCTTTTTTGCATACATGTAGAAATTTTCTTCACTGTGTGTAAAATAAAAAACTCAGAATTCCTGCAACAGAGCTGATTGTGTATCACAGTAAATCATGTTGTCAAAAGGGGTAACCCAAACCTGGGCCTTCTCCCTCCACGTCTAATTGAATAGCCAAGCACCCATTTTTACATTCTGTCATAAGGAGCCAAGAAATACAATCTCATCACTATTCCCCTTCGTACCGGAGCATTTCAATACCTTCCCAATAAGGGCTGCAGCCAGGCATCACTCAGTTGCACACACATCACTGTCATGGTGTCACAGCTTGTTAAGTGACAGGCTGAAAGTGAAGGGAGGGGGGAGAGGAGATGAGAGTGGAGGAGAGGGGAGGCTGGGCTGACAATACAAGAGAGCTCATGATTAATGGGTATCAGTAGATGCCCAGTGAGAGAGGTGGCTCTGGAAGAGAGTCATAAAAAAACATCATCTATCGCTGCTCACATGTGTCTCAGTGCGCGTGTGTGAGGCGTTTCACACCGACACCTGCACACCTGCATCTGTTAGCATGCTGGCTATCATGCCGGCAATAAGTGGATCGCTTTGCTTTTCACATTTAAACAATTCAACAGCGTTCACTTTAGAGGACAAGGATATAAAGCCTCACTGAGCTTTGATATTTACACAGCAGGGAAGATGCTAATGTATTCAAATTTTTGATTTCCTTACAACAATTCTGAGTCCTAAATATACAGTGATAAACGGGTGTCAAGATGCATTTTCACACAGCTGACTGACAAACACCCATGCTTTTCCTTTTAATAACTGGGTTTGTCTTCTCCCCAATTGCTTTCTCCTCTTCTTCCTTTGCCTGTCACAACTGGCCTTTTCATCTCACTCCTCCATCACATCTTTGCTTTATTCTCCACCTCGTCGTGTCCTCTGGGAAGAGATGAGCTCAAAAAGGAGGAACAGTGGCAGCTAAACTTGTCTCATATGGAAAATAAGAATGGGATCAGCATTTTAGTCTACAGGCTTTCCCTCAGACTCAGCTGCTAGTTTGAAGTCAACGTGACACCTGATGCCACTTGCAGTTAAAAAAGAGACAGCTCATACAGAACAGCTAAGACCACGGACAACAAACCTAATAACAGAGAGATGATGATGAGGCTTCTACTACTAGACAACCCTTTAAAATCCCCTGAGAGCACAATTTCCAGAGTGTGCTGTATCAAAAAAGAACCACTTACTTTGTGCATTTGCCTTGAATTTTGTATAGATTTGGCTGAAATGGAGGGTGGACAGACACTGTTGACACAGACTATGTACTTTGCAGGGAGAGTAAGAGGTAAATGAACTTTGACAGTGTGACTAACTCATTAAAAACGGAGAGTAATCATCATAAAACCTGAACAAACTGTTAACCTTCATCACTTTTTTTTATAAATGCAGCAGCAGGGAGAGGAGAGTGGCCTCCACCCTAGAGAACTCACACAGCTATTTACTGCTGCATTCAGACTTCATGATGGTTCAACTTTTTCAACTTGATGTTGTGGCTCACCAAGTGACCATGGCAACCACAGAAATTACAGCCATGGAAAAGGTACAGGAGCCTATTTTACTGTTTCTGATTTCCTTGAATTAAACACCTCTTAATCAACAAAGTGCAGACTGATCAATAAAACTGCACTGGAGTGACATTTTGATTGTCTTGAACGATTCACAGCATTTATGTTACATTTTTTTAGATCATCATACATTTATCATATTATATGCATTTTTCTCTGTTTTCAGTTACAACCTTTTTCATTTGGTGTGCGATGAAATTACAAAAGCTGGATAACAGCCTGTCATATTCAGGCTGGTAGGATTGGTGTTTACCACCAACTGAAAGAAAAGAAGGCTATTACATGTAAATGTATTATAATTACTCCACTCAGAAATTTGTTCGAGTCCCTTTAAAGGATCAGTGTGTAGGATTTAGTAGCGCTGATGTCTGAAAATCTATTTTTGCAGTGAAACCAGCGAAAATCATAAAAGATCCTATCGAGTTAGTGATGTTTGGTTAGCCCCTTCTGGTGTCACAACATGGAGGACTCTGTGGAAGATTACCCACTCTTTGGTAAAAAAAACAGTGATTAAATAATAATAATGAATACTGTTTTTTGGATTCTGCCACTAGATCCCCCTGATAATTCTGAAACACTTGACTTTACAGACCAGCCAGCATTTGAAACCTTAAGAACCTGTGGAGTTTTCTTTCCTTCTTAAAAGTTTGAAATCCGCACTGTTTGTATTCATGTTAAGTGCTGGCAGTCTTTTTCTTCCCTGCCTTTTTGGCACATTGCTGTGTTTCTGGGCACATTACAGCATAGTGACTCAGTGGCAAGCACTGTCACCTCACAGCAAGAAGGTCCTGGGTTCATTTTCCCGCTGAGGCAAGGCCTTTCTTTGTTGTCTCTTTTTAAAGATCACATGTTCTCTTTGTGCTTCTGTAGGTTTTCTACAGGTGCTCTAGTTCTAGTTAACCCCCACCACAAAACACATGCACTGGTAAAATACATGTGTTTAGTCCCTGGCACCATATGGTGGCTGCCCACTGCTCCCCATGGATGAATTACATGCTGATAACAAATTTCACTAAGTTTTACTCAATATAATCATATGTGATAAACTTAATGAAAGTGCTACAACCAACTAGTGGGAGTCTAATAAACTTTGCTCCCCGTGGTTGGCGAAAATATGCTCCTGTACCTTAATGACTTTAGAGATAAGAATCCTAAACATCTTAAACATCTCAAACTAGGTGACTTTATCTCCTAACAATAGCAAATGCCACATACTAGAAAAGACTTGATGTAAAATGTCTGCTCTTGTTTAAAAGGTGAAGGTATAAGAGTGGTCAGCGTAACAGTAATTACAAGTGTCCCTCTATTATTTATCTGCAGTCAAAGAGGCTGCTAATGGTACAAAAGGCACAACCATGCCCTCCTGAGCATTAAGAGGTCAGTGAAACACAGCCAGCTCCTGAATGATAAATACAACCATTCACAGATGTTCAAAAATAGACACAGACTATAGGCTCTGCTACTGTATATTCATAGAGGGGTCAATAAATTTGAGTCCATTAGATACCACAACATCAGCAAGTGAAGCAATGGATCTTAAAGAAGGGAAGCTGAACAGGTCTTCAGGGCATCTGTAGTAACTTTTATGCTAAGTGCCTCAGTGATGGATGTTCTGATTTTTGAAGGGCTTGAAGAGTCAGGTGGATGTGTGAAAGCCTGCAGATGATGTAGGGCCTTACGTCCTGTGTGCTCTCTGAAGGTCGAGGGTGGGGTTGTGGGTGGTATGGTTTATGATCTGTGTCAGTCATGAGAGCCAAGGGAGTAAAAGGCCTCCAAATAAAATGCAGCATCCAAAGAGGCCACATTACTGCCCTCAGTAATGGACAACTGGATTCTGGTTCCCACCTTGTGGAGTATAACTTCCCTCTTAAAAGTTACAGAGAAGAAGAGAGAGTAAAAGGAAATACACTGTGTTGAAGTATTAGGGAGATATGCTAATCTTCAGCACTGTGGCTGTGGAGTAAAAGAGGCATCATTAGAGTAAGAGAATCCTGCACTGCACACGGCGATCACAGCTCTCAGGAAATCCAATTTATCTTTCCTCTTGAAAAAAACAAAACTTTTAGCTTGAAGTACTCCAGCAGGTGACGCATTAAGGAAGTTAAAGATAAAAGTGTTTGCATGCTAAAACTGGATTAAGAACACAGTTTGACTTGATGAAAACTGCAAATGTCACATGTAGCCATTTTTACAATATTTAACTAGGTAAGGAATGAAAAATACTTCCAAATGAACGATGACGAATCCCATCTAAAAAGGCACCACTTAGTAAAACTGACAAGTGAGCTGAACAAGCCATCGAGTCCTTTGATCAGAAGCCTTTAGAAGTCAGAGCACTCTTGAACTTGAAAGTTGCTTGTTTGTTTTTGATTTCAGTGGCCATCTCTTTTATATGCACATAAAAGAGAAAACAAATGGCACTATGTACTGAGTTGAGTGGTGACAATGATGGTGTAAATGAGCCTGCAATAAACCCTTTCACAGAAGAGGACAACAAAGATCAAGTTGTGCAGGAGGTTAAATGTGGACATTTAAGGGTCCAGCAGAGGCAGAACTTACAGAAAATGTCACAGTAAAGAGTTTTTAGCATGGAGTGCATATAGCAGCACTGAGCACAACAAGCATTACTGTGGTTACACAGTACATGTAGGTGATCTGGCCCACATGCAGTGAGCTAAGCCAAGCAGAAAGGGACCAGTCCTCAGGGGTAAAAGAAATTGCTAATTGGACAGGCGGAACTGGAGCAGTGTCCAGTCAGCAAAGCTGCCACACTGCATCTTTATGCTCCGACTGAGGTGGAGAGGGCAGTGCTTCTGAAGCTCTGGGTGCAAAGCTCATAGCCTAATCGCCACTTCAAAGTTCTACCTCCTTGTATTGGAGCTGGGCCCTGGCCCCTGGCCCCTTCTGGCCCTTTTGTAGCCATTGCACTGTTGTTTGCGTAATCCTCAGATGTCACTGAGATGTCTTTACAGTCTGTCCCCTATGAGGCACAATCTCTGTGCAGCAGCGAAATGTTACTTCCAGTTGTATTGTGATCCTGAGTATTTCAAATTGTTTCAATCTACCCTCTGGCTCAACTCCACATCGCAGTTTATTGCTTTTGTTTTACAGTTATTTCTCAAGACAAAAGATTGGGTGGCACTAAACAGCACATGCATTTTAATGCGTTCAAATGAAACATTTCTCCTGTGCTCAGTCAAACAAAATGATTTGTGTGGGAAGAGCATAAAATTGATTTAAGAGGGGAGATGTGGATAAAATGAATAATTACTATGGTTCCAGGTAAATAATGTCATTGTCAAATAAACTGATGTGATGACATTTCACACAGCGAGCTCAGAGGTGCCTGCTACCGGTGCTGTGGCATGCTAAAAGGAGGACCTGTTGTTTTGGCATGTTGTAGGCTTTTACTGTTGCTGCAAAGTCAGTCGATCTGGCAAGGCAATTTGGGCATTTCCATAAGACAGAGTGTCATTTTAAAGTATGATCTACAACAGATGACAGTGACAGTGCTCTCCTGCATGCAGACATCATTTCAAATCCCTCCTACAGCTATTGGAATAAATGTATGGGTGGGTGGGTGGGTGGGTGGGTGGGTAGGCAATTTTATTTGTTTTTAATTCACAACCCCAAAAATAACTTGGCAGCTCTTTGAAAATGTCTATTATCTCCTGAAACCCACAGATTTCATGAATCCATTTACAGTTGCAGGATCATACTTCATGTATATCACGTATAGCTTGAATGATTATTCACAAGCTTAAGTTTGCTTGGTCGTTTTCCTAACCTTTCTTACAGGTTGCTGATTGGTGCATCTATCCCATTATTTATCCACTGTTAGAGGATATCACCGTAAGTGCTAAATGAAACAGGTTCGTGCATGTTCTGTCTGATGTAACTTTGAATTGCATACATGCAACGCAAATGCTACATTTACTGTCTTTGAACTATCATCTAATAGTGAAGCTTCTTTCAATACAATAATGGTTTGAGTGTGTTCTTTTTCATTATGCTTCAACAGTGACAAATATTGAAGTGTGTGTAGACAGGAGGGGCACTAATACCTTGAGTTTAGCAGCAACAGCTGAGAGTTTGGCTTAAAAAAGTGTGAAAACAGCAATGCTGTTTTGCTAAGAAGCTCTATAAATATTTTGTGAACTAAAAAACCTCCACTCACTTTTCATCAGCATTATGGTGAGTACAATATGACTCAATTTTCATTTTTCGGTTAACGGTCCCTTAAACATCTTAGATTTATTAGATAATGTTTTTACTAGGGGTGTACATCACCAGTTTCATGACGATATGATACTATATCGATTCTTTGGACAACAATACGATATTTGCCGATATCACAAAGTCTGCCACGATTCGACTCAGGGGCCTTCGATCAATTTAAGACGATATTATGTACACATTTAACACAGATCTACAGCATTGATCTACAGCAATGCTAACGCTAGCATGAAAGTCAATACCGTGTTTCTTTTTAAGGTGCTCAGTCGAGTTTGTCGTGTTTCCTGAGTATTTTATCTCATAACGACATTTCTTGCATATTGCACGTGTTTTGCCTGTTGACCCATCTTTCCTGCGAAATCCAAAATATTGCCAAACAGCTGACATATTCCTAAGAGAGGAGTAAATCTCGTCATCCTCTTTACTTTGGCTGCTTGTCGCTTGCATTGTTTGAAACTTCAGAACGAGGCGCAATTGGGCGGAAACTGTGAAACTGGTATGCGGTCAGAATTTCAAAATAAAGGCTTATCTTAAAGGTGTCGATATTTATCGATAGTTTGAGTTTCCATCGATTTGATTGGATCGTTGCTTAACCAATCGATATTGATCCAGATCGATATATCGTTACACCCCTAGTTTTTACTAACAGCCCTAGTTTCTATTTATTTCAGCATTCTAAGAATATCCACCATAAATTCAAGGATGAAGGTCAATTCATTTTTACTTTTTAATAAAATTACTGAATGTTATTGTTTCATAGTTAAAGGCCTGAAACTGGTTTGCAGATTACTTTTAAGTAAAACAGGGTGTTTAAACATCTGTTATTGGACTTGAGACCATCCAAAATATATAAATGTATATAAAGGGAAACTTTAATAGGGTTTTTTAAGTTAAATTGAGATTTGATCTGCCTTATATATATAAATTATAAATATATTTTTGCTTAAATGATATGTGTTTTCCAGAGATACTTCTTCTTACAACATACTGTAGCTTTTGGCAGCAAACTATAAATATTAATTCTTGATTGTCAGTGCTTGCCTTCTTTGTTTTTTTCAACGCAGCAGTAATGTTGACAATCAGTATACACAACTTAATGTCACCATGATAGATTAACTATCTTTAGCAAGAAGGCAGCAAAGATCCAGAGCAACTTCCAAGCACTGAAAATTATGGTAAATAGAACTGTCACTCTTTATAAATATTGACAATAACTGATCTTTAAAATTAAAGATTTATATTATGTTAATAATACATGTGATAATATTGTGTAAAAAATACACTGCTTCTTTAATCATTTCTGTTCTGTTCTCACCTTATCAAAGCTGGTAGCTGCTGTAAAATAGAAAAAATCATTATGTGTAATTTTTTTTCATTTTGGACTCTTTTGTACAGTAACGGTTACAAAATCTCTATCCACCTCCATACATTTGGACTTTGAGTGTAATTTATTTGTCAAAAAAGAAACAAAACACATAATGAAAAATGTTAAAGATGAAACTGACTGTTAGCAGTTTTTTTTTTTTTTTTTTTTTGTAGATATCACAAAAATATCCTCACTGTGAATTCTTTAAGCCACAATAATGTTTGTGTAGAGAAAATCTGATATCGCCCAGAGAGTAATCTTTCTTTTTTTTAAAAATTCTAGTATGCGTAGGAAATTGGTGCTGCTAATGCTGATATAGTCTGCCGTAAAGGGGTAAAAATGAGAAAAAATTCTGGTACTGTCTCTTTAACCAATTTAAAATCTGAGTCTGCAGTTCACTGGAGCTTCATGTGCTGCAAATCACACGGCTGTTTAGAGCAACCAGTGAGATTTTGACAGGTGGAGAGGGAGAGCACCTGTGGTGAGAGTGAGTGTCTCTTGCATCCCCTGTAGGCTACAGGGAGCTTTGCCGGCTCCCTGTCCCTGTGTGCTCCCTGTGGCTCAGCTGCAGAACTGCTGTACTGTCACAGAGGCTGTTTCACAGCAAGAGTAAGAGGACTGCCACCCACGTTCTGTCTGCTCTCACATGAGGGATAAGATCCATCTCAGTCCAGTGACAAGCCGGGCTGGAGTCGAACCAGCAAGACGTCATGTGACACATGCCTGGTGTCACATATAATGACACCATCATCTTATTAGCACCACTGACACCCAATGGGTGAATTGTCCATAAAACCAAACAAGATCTGGACACTAAGGGTGAAGTGTCGCTGTAACAAAGGGAACAAAATCTTTAATTCTACCATACAATGGCTATATATGTATACCTCTATTCAGGATACTAATATTCTTATATAACTTTGGCAGACAATGCGCTGCATATTATTGAATATTATAAGTCTTAAGTACATTTAAATGTATATATTTTAATTAATACTTTTGGATTGGACAATGGTTACGTAATTATTTAAGTGCTGACAAATATACCCACATAAATTCCTGGGCCAACATTATGGAAATACTCAGTGTCCTTATCTACTGTATGCTAATAGTAAATACTCAGGAGTATCTGGGAAAAACAACCAGCAGCTTGCTCACAGTAAAATGCTAATGAACAGTCTCAATTGCTTAACTTTTAAGTAGGATTCTGTATTTCTGTCAAAAATGACATACTGTAATGAAAATAATGAATTTGTGATTACTGAAAATTTTTCTTTTCAGCATGTTTGTAGATGTATTTACAGAATTAGCTGTCTGAACTAACTTCTAAAACCTCTTCACAACATCAGCTGCTTTTCTTCAGAATATCCTTTTCTTTGAACCTGGTCCCTTTATAAAAAATGCAGCCTGTTGGAAACTGTATTATTAACATAGAAATTGTGAGGCCCTGTAGTCTCTTTAATGTCTTTAATGTCATGATCTCAGTGGGAGGTAACTTTTAATTCTGATTAAATGAGTTCTATCAATAACATTTTGGTAACATCTATATCTTTGATCAGGACTTCATACAGAATGCAAGGTCTTGCTCTATCGCGTAATCTATCAGTGCCTTTGTTGTATTGTTCTCCCCCTGCTCTGCCTCAAAAAGACTGAATTAACTGGTCAGATTGAAATGGATGAGTTTCACATATGTAAGCCCAAGGAAGGACTCAATACATTATCAAGGACACTCTCCCTCATGCCTCCTATAGCAGGCTGAGTTGTTTACCAATTTGTAAGCACCCCTGCCTTTCATCAAACACACATTAATAATGTATTTCTGTCATATATCACTAAATGATTTCAAAACACTACTTTAAAAGAGGCTGTCTGCTTGGATATCACTGAAGTGCTGCTAGTGTGTCAAGTTTATAAGGCTAATAACATATCTATTGATTGTGTCAGATCTGTAAGGATTAAAAGAAATATTCAGAAATATGATTAATGACTCATCTTCTCATAGACTTTTAATTCTTAGCGAAGTAACCCCCACACTCTTTACAGACGTCACCTTTCTTCCCTTTTTAGTATACTCTTTCATTAGAATCACACCACAACAAATGACTGAATAAGCTTCTCCTGTTTGATGACCCCACAGCTTTATAGGGACGTCACGGCTTCCTCACACAGTCGCAAACAAACTATCACTCACCAGTCCCACTGATGACCTTGACTTTATTGACTTAAATCCACATGGGGGCTTTAGATACTCAGGAGGCAGACCAGTGTCCATCTCAGTAATGAACTCTAGAGCTGTAAACTAAGTCAGCCATGACTAACATTATTTCAGGTTCAGAGGCTTTAAATTGCCTCTCTATGGTCTAGTTTGTTTCAAGCTGGGTTAAGGTTCACAATAAATCAGGACCTACAAGAATCTTTTTACTACATTTCCGCCCTGAATTGTCCACATTTTTTAGCATAATCCTTACCCCAATTCACCCTCTATAAAGCTCCACCAATCATAAACTGTTGCTATGCCTGCGCAGCTTTTTGCTCTGGCTAACGCATGAGGCAATCTGCAACCGTTACGGTGACAGATATACTATTAAAAATTCACTAAAACAATGTGTCTTGAATTTAAACAGGTAGAATAGGAGCTTTCCATTGCTAGCCCAAAATCACTGATTTTGCCGAGTGAATAGGAGCTGTTGCTGGAAGATTTCATCATTCAAGGCTAGCCAACAAATTTAGCAAACGTTAAATGTACAAGCTAGTTGAAAGCTGTGATCTGTAATTGGCCCCAAAAATCCTAATCAGAGCATCCTTACTGTATGCAGATAGCTGGTTGGCAGACATGCTAATGAACTGGCTTACATTGGAGAAAATACACTGTTTAATTTTACTTTTGCTACAAGGTATTTTTTTAGTTTTTCTTGCGACCAAAGGTAAAGGTTGTACCCCCTTTGACCCAATGTCAATGTCAAAGCAAGGACTGGCTAAATCCCCCTGGCACCCTAGATGGTAAGTATGGCTCATGAATAGAAAAGAAGGATATCTTATTGAGGCCACAACCTGTAAAACTCTCATGTGCTGCACCAAACATCTTAGCTCCTCAGACCTCCCATCTTTCAATACTATTTCTATCATTTCCTTTGCCTCTGAACTCTTCTACTGCACAGTAACTTCTTATTTTTTGCTGCATCACCTTAACCATCTGCATTGAAAGTTTGTTAGCTACTGCCTTTCTCCAAAATAAAAGCATGCAATCTCACATGCACAAAACTGCAAACACATGCACTGACATCCAAGTATTCATCCACTTGACACAGCTTAAGTGACATGTGTGGGAGCACATTCGATTTTCGGGAATGACGAAAACAAGAAAGTGGAGGGAGCAATGCTGGAAAAAGCAGAGTGGGAGTGAGGGAAGAGAGACTCCACTGTAATGCTATTGAGGAGCAATTTGTGACGCTTGTGCATATGCATACAGGTCTACAGTCCCCATCTGCCCACATCATCAGCTCACTGCTGGTGACATCTACCAAGACAAAGAGGTCTCGGATGCTCCAGATGTATTGTGTGGGTGGTATTATAAAATCTAATCCAAGTCAAAGTCAATTGTATTTGCCTAAGGACAAAAAGCAGAGTTGCATGCATTTATTGTATATGTGTACATGTGTGTAAGTGTGCATGTGCACATACCTCTGCACTTGTATCTTTGTCCATATACCAGTACTCCTTATCACATAAAAATAATAGGCTAAATGTTCTCACTCCATAAAAAATGGGAAAACAATTATTGAGAGTGTAATTAAAGTATTGGCAGGACAAGTGCAACTTTAATTGAATGACAGTTAAATGACAGTCAAATGACAGTGAAGCAGCCTAGTCCTTGCTTCTCCGTTACGGTTTATATAAATCTCATCAAACACCGAACAACCACACAATGAGCTTAACTTGGGATGCTTGCATGATTATCCACAACCGAAACAGACACACATCCGTAAAGTGACGTTCATGTGAAAAAGTCAGGCAGGCTCCATTTGTCATCAATAAATTAATTTCAATTCATGCCTACCTGGAGGCCTCCACCTTTGCCTTCCTCATTCAATTAAAGACTGCTTGTAAAAAGCACTTTATTACCTGTCAGGACCGAGCAGGCAGTAAAAACCCAGGGCACAGCAAACTCCAGCTTGTAGCTGGAGGTTAGAGTATTGAGTAGGCCACAACCCAGCCAAAGTCGTCTCCCCGTAGACTCCATAAAAAAGCCACTAAAACGACAGACCTCACATGACCCGATGCCATCCGTGCTTTCTGTCTCTGTGTCTGTATCTCTGCCAATTTATGTCTCCCTGTAAGTGGCACTCACTTTCCCAGGAATCAAATCCTCAAACTGACTAACTTGAACCCTTGGCTGGTGTGATGACTGATCACCCTGCCTCCCCTGTTACCAGAACCTTCTCACAGTTCATGTCAGGAGTGCTGACAGGGGAAGGATGTACAAGTGTGTGGCAGCTCAGTGAGGAATGGCAAAAGGTTACTTTGAAAGAAATAATGGGTCTGGTGTCTTGTTTGTATGTGCAACAGGCTGCAGAACTGTAATTTACACCGTCACAGGAGTGCAGAGGGGGAATGGAGTAACTCTGCAACAATGTGCATTATAGTTGTGCAGTGGCTGCCGCTCTCATCAGATGGAGCAGAGAATTCCATCTCTCCGGTGACCACCTTTCTCCCCCAGGTAACCTTTCTCGTCAGTGGGTGTGCATTAACGGTAAAGCTCTACTATGGCTGAAGTGATCCTGTCCTCTCTGGTGCTGTGGACTGAGCAAAGGCTCCAGGGACAAGAATATATTGGCTCAGTGTCAGGAGGAGATTTAAATACCTCTTCTGCTTTTAGACTCCAGCTGGACAGACACCACAGAAAATAACTCTCATTAGCATCACCCAATGTCAATGGAAGGACAAATTAAAGTAATGAAATATATCCCCTAACATCTACTGTAGGTTTAAATAAATCTGTTTCCTCTGAGTCAAAAGTGGGTTTCTTCCAAAAAACACATTTAATTATTAATGATTAAATTTAAAAGCCAACATGTTCCCGAGAATGAAGTTTTACTTTTGCAGACATCCAGCTCTGTAAAAACATAATTTGCTCTTCATAAGCATGGGGTCATACTGTATGCGCCTCCAGCTTTGCTGTTGCCTGACTACCCATTGATGTGTTTGCTTGTATAACTGTCAACAATTTACAGCTGGGTAGTACCCAGCAGACTGAGACATATTGATGATGCCATGCAGCTGCTCGCTCGCAGCAGGTTACAGTCAAGGGCTCATGGGAAATATAGTTTCCACTAACTACCACTCCTTGCGGCCTTTACTTCTGCTGGGAGCAGCATGCAATTTCCCTTCTACATTAACTCAATTACACAGCACCTGAGGACATTTTAGCCTTGCTCCATACTGTAATAGCTTGTCTTAATTTTTACTCACAAGCATATTAATAGTAACTGTTTTGGAGAAATGAGCTTGAAACTTTCACAGCTGGGCTGTTGCTGCAGTCAATATCACCTTAGAGTTCAGCGGGGGCCATAATACCTGCAGTACCATGCAGGATGTCACTTTTTGTAACGTCAAACAATACGGTGAAGTATTCCATCTGGCTGGCAGGACAGCAGAGAATAAATGGCAGGCTTGGCTGCTGCCATTAAGCCAGTGACACACACACAGCTCTCACACCTACTTGACATTATCACCCTAACATCATGACAAGGATGTCATTTGGCTAACTATTGCAGGCGTAGCTGAGGGGGAAAATAATAGAGCGAGTGTGAGTTCATGCTCCAGAGGAATTAAGAGCGAGAAAGAGAAGGGATTGGAGTTATTACTGGAAATCAACTTAAATGCTTCCATGGCACAGCAATAATGAACAACCCAGTATATATACTACAAATATATGATTAGATGTGGAAAGCATGTCGTTGTAATTTTTTTATCACTATCTCAATCCAGTGAGTGCCCTGAGAGCTTAGAGTACTGTATTCACAGGCAAATGCAGACTAAGTTGTCACAAACAATCTAACTGGCATTACTGGCATTATTTATAGTGATTGGAATGAAAAACAAAGAGGCAAAACTAACCTGATCCATGGTTGATTTATTAACTCTCTTCAAGAGAGCTATAACTCTCGTTATGTGTAATGGGCCAGATGGAGTATGTGAGGAATAACAAATGCAGTCTCTCGGCACCATCTCTCTATGAGGTCTGTTATATTACTAAAAGGACAAACAGGGCGGTTGTGTGATTTGTATGCAACCTGACCTTTAAGCCGATTGAGGGGCTCTTGAGCACACAAAGAAACAGTCTCTAAACAGAGGTTCCTGTTAGATCAGTATCCTATTAAGATTTGGCTGTATTGAACAGAGCTTTTGTTCAAATTATCTTTCCTGGCTCTTTCTAAAGAAAAATCAGTTCAGCTCATTTCAGTTCAGTTTGGTAAGGGCTGGGTTCAGAGTTCAGGGGAAATTTATGGCCACACCAGCGGCAAGCCAGAGCCACTCAGTCTGTAAGCCCCTAACTTTAGTTTATACTGATGCAGCTCAAAAACTATTGCATAGACTGTTATCAAATTTGATCTTAATCTTTAATCTTGTTCCATCAAAAGTACTTTGGTCTATGAACAATAAACTGCAAAAAAATGGCATTCCCTATGCTTTAATTTGTGCTGATTAATGGTTAGCAAGCTGACACACTAGACAGAAAGAGAGCATGATAAATATTATACCTGCTGCAAATTAGCTTTCTAGCATTGTCATTGTCCGCTGGTTTACATGTTTACATGTCACTATTTAGCTCAGTGTAGCAAAGACAGCCTTACAGAGCTCCTTACATGGCTGCTTTAGACTCCCTCTATATGTTCAAAACAATACACTGCAGGCACTGTTAGATTTTCAAAATTGTGCAAAAAGTCAAAGCAAGCAGTTCAGAAAAAGTCAAGTCCAATAAATGCTGGATCAAGCACTGAGGTGCTTTGGACATTTTGTGACTAAACACACCACTCCTATTTGAAAATCAGTGGCTATTTACAGTTAATGGAATCATTTCACACAAACCCCTGACAGTTATCTAATGGACCTGAGTAAAGTGGGTAGCACCATACCATTTCAAAACAATACTTGATGCACAAATGAAATGTAAGGTTCAGGGGGAAGTATGTGTGTGTGCCTGTGTGTGTGGATATGTGTCTATGCCTATTTGCGTAATTGTTAGAACGTGTGCTGTGCTCAGCCTGTGGATGCAGGGTGAATCACCAGGCTGTTCTGGAGGATTCCTGTGTGGGCTGACAGTCATGGAGAATGGGACCTGAGATGAGGGAAAATTGGAAAAGTGGAACAGGAGGGAGAATGGCACATTCAGTACAACGCAAAGATTTGTGGTCCCCCTTTGGACTCTCATACCCTTGTCTCCAATGACTGATGAAATGACAAGTGCCACTTTCACAGCATTCCTGGGTGATGTATGGTTGAACGGTTGACTGGCCATAAACAGATGATGTAATAATATGCGGGGGGAGGGGTCTTCAGTGTCACTCCTTCCTGCATCTGGCCTGGAGAGATTGTGCAAACCTTGTCTCACAGCACCCAAAATAGGATTTGTCCAGAGCACGTGAAAAAAAAGAAAAAAAAAAAATCAAACACAGAGGACTGCCAGCATGCCCTACCTCGAGGCTGTGCTAGTTGGGGGCTGGCAGGCTGAAGGCTGGGGAGGGAGAAGAGGAGACCATGCGTGTGGCTGGCTGAAGAAAGATAGTTTGCGAGCATGGGCATGCAGGCCTACAGATGCACATGGCTTTCATTAGTCTGCTTTCCACTGCAAAGCCTAAAAAGACTAAGCAGGGATTTGTCATTACTCATATGACTATTCTCCCTCCTAAAACAATTGCAAATCTCCACTTCATTCCTGACAGTGATGATTGTATTCTGATGAGTACAAATAATGTTTTATATGACACATTATTAACACCTTCTACAGCTGGCCAGGGTTCTGACAAATCCTACTTGGCCTTATTGTTGTGGCTGGTGGCCCATAATCCTGTAAAAGAACAGCCCTTCCACATGTGTTTCATGCCCCGGTCAGACCAACTGCATCCAGATTGTGTCTAGCTTGAGCCGCAAATCACACTTGGCATCAGAATGTGTCTAGAAGTGACTAGACACTTCCTAGTTCACATTTGATTTTGTTTGTGGGAAACTGCAACCGCTGTTGAACAGAAAAACACATTTGTTTTCAGTCACAGAGCGCACAACAAGAAACGCTGTTTGATACCTCCCCCTATGGATCATCTTCACATCACTGTCTATGCTGGTTTTGTCACAAACAGACAACTTGTCGCACTATATGCATGTTGTACAAAGTTGAAGCTGACCCCACGGCCCTTTGCATGCAGCCAAGGAGGCACTTGCTTTCACACTACATTGAATCTGCAGTCACACGCATCACTGACCACCTCTGGATGCTGTTTGAGGGATTCAATCTTAGAGGCTCCTTGAAGCTGTGCGTTTGCAATTACACCCATATTTACAGCTGAGAGTAGGTGATCAGAATGAAGAGTGGTGGAGGACAGGGTAGAATATTGGGCCACACACAGGACTGCAATCCTTGAGACCAAGTCTGAATCCCAGTGGAAACAGAAGTCAACTCTTTTTCTAAACTACAACAAATAGTTTTGTTGCTGAAACCTAACCAAATGTCAGTCACAAGGTTAAATGTGTTTCGAAAGCTTAGTGGCATTAAGACTTTGTGTGCTGCAAACAGACACTAAACTGGTGCTTTAGTGCTTCAAGAAATGAAGTCAAGGGGGTCCTGAGCAAGCATCAGTATGTAAGAAGTTGAGAATGAGTGAAGACCATGCAATTGTTCAAGCTTAAAATGCAGATATTACAGGCATGTTACTTGATTCAAATCCAGTTAATCCTGATGCTAAAATTACTTGTGTTTCAGCTGATACCAAGTATCAGTCCACCAACAGTGCATTAAAAATGTAAGCATTCCTATCAAAAATTTATTTCTGATAGAAATTTACTAATTAATTTCAGGCAGCATTTGAGGTCAATTACAATTCTGTAAGTGGTATCGAGAAAATCCTAAATATAGCAGCTTACAGTCGAGCTATTTGTCAAAATATTTCCTAGAAAAAGACTGAACAAAGTGCAACATCAGTAAATTAAAGCAACACGGGTGGTTCAACAAGCAACCTAATTAGACATGCAGGTCTGCATTCCCAAACACGTTCAACAGGTGGAGCATCGAGTGCAAAAGATAGGTATGACATTACAACATAATGCCCAGCAGCACTTTCTCAGTCCACTGAAACAGCAAACCAATGGCTGCATGCAATGGATTTTTTTCCTCATCACTGCACACAGAAATAACCTCAGGTCAGCGCTAAAAAAACGTCATACGTTAAGGCAACCGTTCAGACATATTAAAATGCATAAGAGGATATTTTTAAAAAACCAGAACACCAGATCACTCTTTGATATTGTGTTCTTTTTAGATACTTTTAACTATCAGAATAATATTAATTTAAATTACATGAAATAATAGTATCAGTCACAATAAATATGATAGAAACCATTCAACTGCAGTATTTGTTAAAAATAAAACTTCAATAATGGCTAGAAATTCTGATCTTCTTTTTAAAAGAATGATGTATTTCCCACAAGTTTAGGTTTTAAGGTCAGGGGAAAACCTTCAACCTTAATTCTGATCACTGTGGCTTCGCCTGCCCTTCCTCCTTCATTTCATTCTTAGGCTTTTTCTGCCTAAACCTCCGAGACTCCACGCACCCGGGCTTGTGATGTCTCAGTAGATAGTACTCTAACAGGAGGTATTTTATGGTCCACGTCCAGGCTGTCAAATCTGTCTGGAGCACATTACACAAAGTGCTGCTGCAAACAGTCGGTAATAAACAGAGGGAGACTGAGCCGAGCGTGCTGCGTTTGGAAGTAGAGGAGGAGGAAAATGGAGCAGCCAAAAGGACACAAGACGCATTTTCACTGAACTTCCCGAAGCGGTTCCCTGCTCGCTCTACACACTCCCCCTCCTCTCCCAAACCATCCTCTGCTAATCTGCCATTCTAATTCTGTCCCAGTCCTACAAGTTTTAAAATTTCAAAGGTAATTCAAAGTAATACTGACCAGCAGTTTATGAGATGCAAATATGACACAGAATTAAATATTTAATACAAATAGCCTATTACATAGTATTAATATTTCAGAGGAGTAAAGGAGAGAGGGAGAACGTGGCTCTGGGATATGAACTGAAACAGTGGTGTGTAAAAAATCAGTCTGCACGGAATAATATTAATGCCACTGTTATAAAAACACTGCCCATCATTTTTCTCCCCTAAGACCTACATATAATACAACACAAGGGTCTGAAAGTAAATACCATTCCACGTTACATATGCCACTGTGTGTACAATTTAGTTAAAATCCTATAGAGCACAAAGCATCATAGTTCTACACACAGGCTATATAACCTTGGAGGATTCATGTTTTATACATAACCCTTTCTATGTATGTCTCATGTCGATAGAGCCTGCGTGAACAGTCCTTAATGAGGTTTGTCAGGCGCTTTAAGAAGGAGGAAGACTGTCAGAAGAAGCTGGGAGCCACATGCCTGTCAATCCTTAGCCATGTCTGATGTGCAGTCATTGTGTGTTTGCCTCAGAGTCAGAGCCTGTTCAGTGGGGATCTCAGAGTGCAGCCATCATCAAATATTAACTTTAATTTTTAAGAAATGCTACTTCTAAAACAATCCTCATTATGAACACCCTCTGTCTCCCATCAGTTTCTCACAGCTGCTCCCACGCACTTATTTTACCTCCTCTGGCTACATGCTTACAGGCTCTTCTTCCGCATTTTTGGCTTTTGCTCATTTCTCCCACTTTGTCCTCACATCCTCCCTCTGTTGCTCTGTAATTAAGCAGTATGTTTTAGAGGAACAGATATACCCCAGGGAAAGATGGTGTGAGAGGCAGATATGCCATCCTATGCATGCATTATCCCACTATGATAGCTCAATTAACAAGTGAAGACCACCATCATCTCATTGAGAGTGTTCTGACCGCCACCAGTGGGCAAACAATACACTGTCCTTATCAAGTGGATAATCACATATTAGCACAATCAGTGTCTAATAGGAGCTCATAAACTTCACCACCCAGGAAAGAATATCACCACAGGCAGGATGCACTATAAAGTCAGCACACTGAATGATAGCACAACAATTACCATATAGTGTTTTTTTGGCATTCAGACTTCTTGTTTTGATTATGTAATCAACATGCTTATTTTGTTGGTGAGTGAGCTGAGCTGAATCACAGTGCATTCTGGGATCTCTCTGTTTGACCTGCATGTTTGTTTTTTCCGGGCTGTGCAGCAGGATCCTGCCTGTACCCAAATATCCTGAACGCATGGAACACACCATGGGAGTGGAAAGTCAAGAGTCCTCTGTTTACTTGTGCAAATGTGTGTCTGAGGGCATTTGAGCGTGTGCCAACTCTGTGGGCAAATAGACTCCAAGAGTGAGTCGCCAAATATTGAAATATCACCCAATGCCAAGATTATTGGAGTGTATAATTCTTCGCCTTTTATGACTCATTAAGGGTATCAGTAGCCCCTCCCAAGCCTAAGAGCCATAATCACAAAGAGAGGTCTCAGGGTAGTTGGCATTAATCAATGAATGTTGCAAACATGAAAAATGATCTGTGGATGTAGAAAAGCGCTGCCGTTCATTAGCGTGAGAGGAAGGAGAGAGAAAGAGAGAGAGAAATTTCTTCAGCATGTCAGATTTGTGGACCAGTGGCACAAAAGGCACATTTCAGCTTTGTAGCGCAGACCAGTCAGAAATGTACTGCTTGGACGAGCCGGCCCAATCTGGTGCATCTCAGCTCTACTGAGTCAGGGGCTGAGCTCTCTCTGCTCACTCCCATGCATGCACAATTGCTTACATCCAATTCATTGTGCCCTTCCAGCTGCAGCAATTCATGCCACTGCCAAGGCAAACATAGGATGATAAGCCTGCGACCACAAAAGTTAGATGACTGTTGGGGAGGAACAAAATGAGCAATGTAAACAGTAATCCAGATCGTTTTTGGAGATGGAGCGGGAGGAGAGAGAACAACAACAACAGTCTTTCAGCTGGTGGTATCAGTAATTTGATCTTTTTCTGTTCATAACAGGTACTCAATTAAACCACATATGGGGGCAGCACTGCTTCTCTTGAGCCAAATGTTCAGACAGTGAATCCCATGGCTCCTAATCTGTTCACCCCTTCTATTTCCTAATCTGTCAAGTGAATTCATATTTGGGTTTAGAAATGTGAGACTGCGTATTTCCTTTGTCAGTAGTTTTCCCACATCATCTGTCCCTCCTGCCTAGGCTCATTATTCCCTGTTTTGCTGCTCCTCCTCCTGCTCCTCCTCCTCCTGTCCCACATGCTTCCTCCATCCCATTCTCCACTAGGAGCTCTGGTGATGCAACACAAGCAAAAAGAAAAGATGTGTACTTCAAAAAGCCTCATGTGCCCAAATGGCTAGGTACACCTAAATCAGATGTGAAACATAATAACTGTGTATGTAATGTTATCTTTTTCAATTTACCAAAACAAAAATCCGATTAGGACACTGGAGAGCCCAAAATAAGGACACACTGATATCATTGCTGAAAATCTATCTTTCTATTATTGTCACTACAGCTGTGAAAACGTGAGCATGAGAACAATTTGTTTGAACTAACCCCACACACAGTCTCACACACACACACAATCATGCTGTTGAATCCTGTTTATGACCCAGCCCCCGTCTGCTCAGTCCCGCAGAACAATAGCGCTCTCTTCTTCTTCTTCTTCATCTACAGCATCTGTGTGTTTCCTCATGCAGAGATACTGTGGCCGGATGCAGCCGCAAAGTGAGAAAAGCTCTAATGGAGGAGACTAATGCAAGGACACACAGAGCGCACACTGCCAACCCTGGCATTTCAACCTCACACTGCCACAAGCTACCCTTCTTGGCTGGAGCACAGGGGAGACAGACCTGGGCGGCTGATCCATCAGGTATTGTAGCTACAGTTATGGAACAGCGAGTGGACTTAATCCAGGGAGAGGGCCTACCTATGCAGCTCGCTAGATAAGGCAAACGAAGGAAAAATATCCCTTGCCTTGCTGGTCACCACTGAAGCAGGGTAATAGGGAGATGAGACAGAGGAAGGAAGGAGAGAGGAAGTAGGAACGAGGGAGAAACGCTCAGGCAGCCAAGCTGAGGAGATGGCACTCATACAGCCCAATCTGTCAGTCTGACTACCTTGCCAGATACAGGGTGGCTCACACAAAATCACACACTTTTTGTTAAATACCAAGAGACAGAGTGGCCACACACACAAACACAGATATTAATGCTTAAGCACACACACCAACTTTAGGAACATGCTGTACTCTTGCAAATAGCCTGATATATCTCATGTATAAACATTCACTTTGTAAGAAAATACCTGTGTTTATCAGTTTTTTAAGTGTAGGGAGTGTGTGGGAGCTAATGTTTGTTACTTGAACTTGTCACCTTTTCTCCTACACACTTTTCTCCAAACAATATGCAAAGATCACTTTTCTTCAATACCTTTCTGCCTTTACCACATATTTTTAAATGAAAACATTTTAAAGGAATAGTCTGAGTTTTGTGAGAATATGATAATTTGCTGAGTTAGACAAGAAAAACAAAACCACTGTCATTTTAACCGGTTTTCTTAGCTTGGAAAACAGCTATCCTCACACTAACAAATGGTAACAAAATGTTGTCAAAAGGCAAAATTATAATTTTTTGCACTTCTATGTGAATTAAATGAACAAAATATGATGTTTAAATCTGCACTCTGGACACAGCCACACTAGCTTTTTCCCTGTTTCCAGACTTTATACTAAGCTAAACTAACTGGTTACTGGATTTAGGGGACCATGCATTTAAAGATTCTCTCTTTTTTAATACAGTTATCGAATTTGTTGTTCACATTAAAGTGACAGAAATTGTGTTGTAAAGAATGAAAACAGAGAGGCAGAATGAGAAGTTCAATCTCTGGCTCTTTTTCCATCACCACACGGTTTGCCAATCACTGCCTGAAGTGGGAGTAAATGTAGGACCAATGGTTTCTGGAAAATTACAGAAATAGTCAGACAAAGGCCCCCCTAATCAAAGTGAGAAAGGTGCGGAGCAAGTGGTTTTTTAAACTGTTGAACAATGCTGTGATGACTTTTGAGTTACGGTCTTGTGGATGGCTGATGGTTAGCAAAACACAATATAGCAGCAGCATTCCTGGTTTGATTTTTGCTGGAGACTGTTGTTGTTAGCCACATCACTGTCCCTCTCCCTCTCCCCTAGTTTACTGTCTGCCTCTATTCAATCAGTTGTCCAATATAATAATAAAAAAATTGAGGGACGTCTGTACGGTTGCATATACAGCAGGTCGGCTCCACAGGATCTGTTTAAGATTAGTGCAATTATAGTCTATAGCTGGCAAAACCCATTATTACAGAAGCTATTATTCTTCATCTGTGTGAAATCATGGTGTGGAAAGATTAATTAATCTTGGGAATGGTAATAATGTCAACAGGATAATTTGCCAGGAATTCACTGGGAATATTGAACTGAATCCAATTGTGTGACCACTGGAGGTTATTGTGAGGATTAGCTGTGACGTGTGTGTTTTAAGATGACAGAGTGGAAAAAGGACAATTTGCTGAAAAGTAAAATAAAATTACGTCAGTGGAGCACGAACACATTAAGACAGAGACTATCTGATGTGATAATAGTGAGAACTGGGATTGACCTCAGGGGGCCACCCACAGGGTGAACTCCTGACCTCCTGCAAACAAAGTCATCATACGTTATCACAACTCCACACACCATTGCTCCGCAGAGATAATGTCACAGGGCACCCGAGCTACCTCGGATCTTTCACATCAGCACCTTGGTGCTCCAAAACACTATGGCAACTGCACACACATGCAATCTCTCCTGGGTGTGAGATGCAAACAGGGCTAATATGTTTGAAGAGACAGCAGTGATCACATTTCCAAGTGACTTCTTGCATCCTGCAAACATAACCAGGATAACCAAACAAAGAATGTTCTCAGCAAACCACAATCCCACTTTCAAAACACTTGATCCTAGGATGGCAAGCACTAGGCTATTCATTACGCAATGGTGTCCTTTTCTCCAACACTAATCAAAACTGGTGCGAGTTGGATCAGCAGTGTCTTCTTTTCAGCTGTTTGCTTTTAGAGCACAGAAAGGTGGTAGGGTGTACCTGCAGAGTTATTGCTTTTAATCTTCAAAACACATGCTCTTCACAGAGTGCGTCATGGCACCTAGTGAAAGTGGGAGCTGCAACAAGACAGCAGAGGTCATCGAGTGGTGAGAGGGAAAAAAAGCCACAGAGAGAGAATAAGAGAAAGAGACTGCAAAGAAAACATGGATCAACATGACGGGACTGGGTGGTTATGCAACAGCATACATGAAAACATTTCCTACATGTACACACACATAAAGTATAGTCATAAACATTACAAATATACCATGATAGGGTCTAAGTTTTGGTCCAACATGTTAAAAGTAACACATTTATGAAACCATTCCTGTCATGAATACAGGATTGACGAGAATATTAAGTCTAAGAAGTGAAGCCACATTACAAGCTCTTTTCATCTCTGGCTTTCTCTCTTTTTCTCGTCGGCTTCCTTTACTCATCCCTCCCCCATAAAATCCCCCATCCCAGACTAAACCAATCCGCTGTCACCAACCCTTCATTCTTTACTATGTAGGCCTCCCATCCCCACTGTTTTTCCCTTTATACACACACACGTAGACATACACAAGCAAGGCCTCCTCTCCTCTGTATGACCTTGACTGGCTAGCACTCCAGGGCTTGTTCGTTGCTTCTCCCTCTCCCTCTGTCTCTGTTGCTCTCTCCATCTTTTAACGCTCGCCTCCACTCTATTGTCTGCCTCTCTACCTCTTGCTTTCTATCACTCTTCCCCCGGCTGGCTGATGTTAACCAGCACTGTCCTGTTTCTCCTCTTCCCCAAGACACAGAGGAGAAAGGGACAGAAGATGGCAGAGAAAGGAGAAGTGAAAGACTTTCCCCTCCTCCGCAATCTAGTCAGCTGAGAGAGTCTAACCATATGAATGACTCTAGCTCTATTAAGGTGTATCAACAAGTCTGGTACATGGATCCTGTCATTTTTCTTATTCTATATAATATCAAACTACAAGAGTATCATCATTATTTATTATGAGGTGAAATAAGTGTAAAAAAAAATTCATGTTTTCTTTTCAAAAATATTCTGATATCCAAGCATTACCTAGGATTAGGTAACATAGGGACTAACAGTACAGTGAGCAGGATATTTCAACCAGGCCGCAGGTTAATCAATATAAGTAATTGTCTATTCTTTACAAATGCAATTTTATTTCTTTGCAGTGGGTATAGCTCAGCGAGTCGAAGTGTGATTAGACTGCTCTAATCAGCTGATACAGCTTCCTGTCTCACCGAGGAGGAGGATGATGAGCTCTCTCGGTGGAACAGTGAAGCAGCAGGTCCAAATCCATGTTTCTTTGCAGGTGTTCCTACAAAAGCATCTAATTGCCTGCATCGCAGCATTGTAGCGTGTTCCTCTGACTCCAGTGATCCTTCAGATTTTTAAACATGGCTTGGCTCACAACACCCATCTGTATAATAAATTGGAGCTTTTAACCATTTGACTATCTATTCAAAGCTAAATAAACTTTTGCTCAAGTGACAAACTGATCCATTAAATGTCAAACAGGCTGATTAAGTGCTCCCTACAATTATGTTATTCCTGTGCCAATTCAAGCGCCTT
>JAPZDY010000023.1:15982904-15999831 GCA_029783645.1 Ctenochaetus hawaiiensis
TATCGCCTGCTAACAGGACAACATTTCAGTGATTAAAAATCATTCATGAAAATGGAACCTTAGAGGTCTTGCTCAGATCACAGATAACAGGGAACAATCTGCAGAGACACAACTGCCAGCATGTTTCTGCAACTACACTGTGGCTAATTCTAGCTGCGGGCAGGGACAACTCAGGCAATGGTTGAGGACCAGTGATTTGTGCATGGGCTGACATTGGCAGTACTAAAAGGCAGCAGCTCCAGATGGAGAAAAACAGGAAGATGCAATTAAAGCAGCACCTTGCTCACTCACCTGACATGTACCTGCCCCACAACCAGCCAGCATCTCTTTGAAAAGAGTGAGTTTTCTGAGAAAAGAAGAAAAAGAAAATCAAGATTAGATTAGAGCATGCATAAAACTGACAATGTGAGAGCCAGACAACTTTATTTTTGGAAAAGGAGTTATCACCACCTGGGCTGGTGATGCTAATCTTTGTCTTTCATATCAACATGTCAGCCGCAAGGGTAGATTAATAATTCACAAGGTGAGCAGCTGGGCCAGACAAGTCAATCATTCAACAGCCTACATGTTTGTCACCATAGAGATGGAGATAAAATGCCCCAGAAACTTTCAGGTTTATCTTTGCACACAGTACTCAAAGGAGAAAATGGGCACATGCTTTCAGCAAGACCTGAAGATGGTTGCTAATGTTTGCTATGTGGTACCATTACGTGCTATTTTTACTTGCTAATGTTATTTCAGACAGCACTACAGGCAATTCTGTATTTTTAAACCAGACAGTTAACAGTCCACTGTGAAATGCTTGGAGGGCAAGAATTAGCTAGAGCCTTGGTGACAATACAGACAGCTAATGTGCCAGGTTACATGTTAGTAAATATGGCAGTTAATCAGAGTATGAATGTGGGGAGTAGGTGTGTGTCAGTTAGCCTGCCAGCGCTTTCATGCCTCACCCATCCTTGGAGAGGTGATGCCTGAAGAAGTCATTGGCAGCCAATTTGATGGCTTTCTCTGGCGTGACCAGTGTTAAGTTCACTGCCGCTCCTGGAGGATAAAAAGGACAGAGAGGAGGATAAAGAAAAGCAGACATAGACAAAGGAAAGAGACAATGAGGAAGTCTATGGTGGATAGTTTCTCAGATAATTCCCTGTACCAGTGTTTAATGTCTGTCGCCACACTATGAAGCTGAAATAGGAATCCTATGTTTCAAAGTAGCTTGAATGCACTTTATTTTTTGCTTCATTAAGCTCAAACATTAATCACAACAATTTCCTATCAAAGTCAAAAAATTACCTCTATACATCCCAAAATACCCCTCCGACCGGATGGTCTTAATAAGGCAATCTGACCTGAAACACAAATACAGATTGTGATGTGTTAGTCAAAGTGCTGCCTATGAATCTGATGACAAACTGAGTGATACCACTGGTTAGTTCTGACTAGAGCCAAGCAACAATGAGTTAAAGACTGAACATATGTTAAGGTCAAATACAGAAATGTCATACATGCTGGTGTAAAGGCGAGATCCATTTTGCTGGTTTTGCAAGCGAGTCTTGGCCAGGTCAATGGGAAACACACAGGTCACTCCAATTAGGCCAGCGATCCCCCCATTGATCAATTTGGCAGGCAAACTGGATGAAGGTGACAAACATTGAGAACAAGACCAAAAATATGCAGCATGACAGGTCAACAGAAGTAAACAAGGCTGCAGTGCTGTTATCTGCAGTCTTTCTATATTCTTTCTTACCTGATCTGCTTGTCAGCCATTTATGTAAAGCCCTGGCTGGTCAAAGAGTCAATCTGTGTGTTAGCTAAACACTCGGTAGGTTTTCCTCGTCTGTTGTTGTTTGTTATAGTAGTGTGCTGCCAGCCAAGTTGGACTCTGTAGTTTGATTATGCTTTGTCCACTTGTCTCCTTGCAGTTACTGTTGATTCAAGTTAGGGGATATCTGTAAGAAATAGGAAAGGACCTCTTTCAAAGAACACTCTCATAAACATGAAAGCTGTTAATATACCAAAATAGAGGATCAGAACATAACAAAATTTAGAATGAAGAAATGCTTCTTGAAACAAATACTCAGAATAGGCTTTAAGAGCTTTACTCATAAGAATCTGTTTTGGTTGAATAGAAGTGCAACTAAATTGTTTTCTTTCTTCTCCATTACAATTTCCTAAAGCCAAGGCAGGTGTAATTAAATTGCTTGTCTTGTTGCATTACATTTTTTTGGCAAACAGTTCTGAAATCGTCTTCATAGTGGATTGCTCCTAAAATGCTGGCTTAGTTCATTTGTGTTGAGGTTAAAACAAGTATTTAAGCCTCTACAGATAAGGCCTGGGCTGTATGACAGCAAGATGAACTTTCTGACTTTGCTTCCAGTTGTACTTTGGACCAAACCAAATACAGTCCACCATTACAGGTGAGGTGGCAAGTCAACAGTATTAAATTTCAGCTACTTATGACTGACAGACAAAATGCTTACATTATTGTTCCCTGCTGGCTGTATTTACCCATGAAAAATCTCTTATTAAATAGTTTCTCTTATTTTCTGTTGATCAACCAATTGATCACTCCAAAGTTGAATATCAAAAACTGTCCTCTACACGAGGACATTGGCACACAGCATGTTTACACAGTTTACAACTGGGCAACATAGTTGCTGATAGCTTGCTAAAAAGTAGAGCTTATGTGATCATTGTAGAGGGATTACTTTGTGTGGTAACCAAATCTACCATCACTGGAACATCTGTGTACTATGCATGCCCTTGAACACTCATGTTTATGCGTAAGTTCTCTTACTGTGAAACTGGAGAATATTAGAGAAGCTCTGTCCTTTGTATGCTAAATTCATCATTTTTAGCAAACACATGAAATATATTAATGTGGCCATGACGCTTCCTATTTTTGGTACAGAATATCCTCAGTGTGAAAGGATGCTTCCCATTTCCTCTTTGTGTCTCTCCACCCCCTTCATCCACCAATCACAACCTGCCTCTGCATGTGCAACACCAGCTCCTCCTCTCTCCTCCTCACCAGCCCTCCCCCATCATTTCCCACAGTCACGAGTCACGACTCTCAAACACAGCTTATTCCTCTCATATCTTTGCTGACTTGTGGGTTTCTTTAAGAAGTGCAACTGCATACATTCATATGACACCAGTATCACTAATTCCACAGATTCCGTTTCAGAGAGATTGTGTAGCACATGTGGATGTTTAGATTGCTGATAAATGTATCTCAACTTGAATGCAGTTGGTCTGGTGTATTTAGTTTGAATGGGGACTTGAGGTTCTCGCTGGCTGCTCCAGAGGTGGAGGAGGAAGGAGGGGAGGGGGTGTCAGTGCAGGTCAGCCAGCCGCCTCTCTGGTCCCTGTTCACTGTGTTTTCTCCTCTCTGCACCCTAGAGCTTCACACAGCAGACTTCAACCCTCCTCTCGCTCATCTCCCTCTAACTGTTCAACAACCTCACCATTTTCTCACCCAGCAGTTCATTTTTTTCACATTTCTGCATGCTATTTTTGTTTCCTTGTTCCCCTGACTTCCTCCTTAACATGTTATGAACTCTATAGTCAGCACACTTATTTCTCCTTATACCAAAATATACACAAGATTGTTTGCTCTGATGGTAATAGGGCTGAAGAGACTATGCATGGGATGTAAAAAGCACTGCAGTCTTACATGAGTCACCCGTCAAGCTGGCATCTTCCTCCCTTTTTACCATGCTTGCAGCATTTGTCCACTTCAGTTCATCCACACTATATAAATGTGTCTGCACCAGGACATTTATTTGACAGTCATGGCTTGGTTATGCTGTCTTGTTGTGATGATTTGAGTCTTAAAGGAAACAAATGGCCCCAGTGTGCAGTGTCAATAGTACAGTGGCTTTACTCATCTCCAAAATTTCCAAAGAATTTCATTTATTCTCACAGCATGAGGAAAAATAAAAACTCTAAGGAGACTGCAGTGAAACTAGTGCTTTTATTTCCAAGCTAAACTATTTAAAAGGAAAATTATGTCTAACCAGACTCAAATAGCATGGCCAAAAAATAATTCAAAAATGACTGAAATTAGCCAACCACAAGTGAGTTGATACATCTCTCTACCATATACATGTATTCACACAGAGGTCATATTTTTAGTTTGTACCTCTGCAGCAGATAAGCACTGATGAGTACAGTAAACAATAGATGAGGCGATTATGCAACTTGGCTGCGATGCAGAACTTTTAACTTATAACCTTGCTCACCCATCTAAACCAACCAACTATTGGACCCACGAGTCCAAGCACAGACAGATAACAGCTCTGTTTTTGACCCTTGTCCATTTCAGCTTAAGCAATGAGGCAATAAACTCTATTTCACTGACAAGAACACCCATGCTTAACAATAGCAGTAAAGCAGCAGGTATCTTCTTTGGCTGGGTGTTAGATTGTAAAATAAACAGACTGTTTTGAAGTATATATTTAAAAGTTCAAATACCACTTTAAAAACTTAAATGCTTCCAGATATTATATGTAATTATCCAGTTTATGTAATTCAACAAAAGTGGAGCAGAAGCGGTGTCAACAATATAGATTTAAATATTTATTTGAATGACACCACATGTTAAATGAAGTACAATACTGTCGTACAGTAATGTGTCAAGAGACAGTCATCGTTAATAATAAGATACTTGATTTCCTGACTCTTTTGATTCATCTGAAAACATTTTTTTGATTACACAGTAAAAGAAACACTAATAAAAAACATTATCTGAATAATATGATGAATGTTATGTATCTCAGGTGTAGAGGAATATGATGAATAAAATGTTTAGATTTAGGATTTATACTGTGATAATAACTGGCAACAACCGGCAACAGTAACAATTCATGTTACCTTTCCCATTTCCTTTACTTTTTTTTTTCACTTTTGTGGCATCATAGAATATTTAAATAAAATAAATGTCAAAGAAGATAAGCATTTTTTCTTTCCCAAAACATGCAAGTTAATAACTTCAACTTATCTGCTCTAAGGCATGTTTCAATCGTAAAAGACTTCCATAAAGATAAATATAACCCTGCAAACACCGAAATTGTGAGACAAATCCAGGCCAGTTAATTTCCCATGCAAAACTCAATGCAAATTATATTCCATTTATTTGAATCGACCAAAGAAAAATTTACCTTATCCATCAAAGCTCCTGGATTACCTTTCAGTCCTCGAGTGCCAAAGGTCTGGCTGACTAAGTGATCGTGAGTTTGATGATTGATAAGAGGAAGTGAGTGACTATAGTGACCTAACATTTGCTGTCAGCACTCAACGCACGTGACTGTGGCTTGGTGGAAAAGACAGCAAAGAAAGGAAAATCGCACATGCTCTTCCTCATTAGCGCGGAGCAGGCTGTTGTTACCAGTCCATCTGTCTCACATGAACTGGTCGATTATAACACTCTGAGCTCTAAGCCATCCACAGAGGAAGTGTGTTCTTGTAGTCCTTCATCAGATGTCAAGTATTTTCCTCAGCTGCATAGCACAGATCTAATATAAAGCCCAAACTATCTACTTTTACATTCCTCCTAGAGCTATTTTTTCTAGTATAATCAAATGCATTACTTGTGGGTATCATTTCCGTCAGTCTTCTACCATAGAAATTACTGCCGGCTTGAATTTGTCTTTATGGATATTTGCTGCATCTGATACTTCTTAAAGGCAGCTTAAAGCTGTATTTTTACTGTTCTTCACCATAAACCTGACTGCTGCTATAATGCTGCTGTTATGTATTTTTCAAATACTGGTTAATAAGATGCAGTCTATTTTTGGACATCTACAGCATGGCGGAAACAAGGGATGAAATTTGTGGTGTCACAGATAAATCTGATTACTATTTCCTCTTCCCCACAGCATCAGGATTATAAACCTAATACCTACTTATGAAAGCTCTCTCGCAATCTCCATTTACAACCAGTGCAGTGAGAGTTATGATCTGGGCACAGAGGATGCATTCTCACAACAGGTCCTCAATACTACACTGAGTTCATATTGCAGTCATTAAACCTGTACAGTAATGCACTGGTGAAATCACTTGCTGTAGATCAGATATGACAGTATAACATTCAGGCAGCAAAAAAGCTTCTTCAGTGAAGAAAGGTGGTGTAGTGTTTAGTTCCCCCCTCTGGCACCACAGGTATCCCTGATGGCCCAGTTTCAGAAGTCAACTGGGGCTTTTCTCTTGTATCTCACCTTTTGCTTCCCTCTCAGCTTTCCTACAGCCTTGATAGGAAAATAATAGTACCACTGTGTGGACTTTCTTTAGATAGAAAGCCAAATGTGGCATTGAAGCATCTGATTACAGTTTGCAAATTACATTAAGGCCTTGAAAAGCCTGAACAACTGTGACTTTAACACAACAGCACAGTATCTTCCCACAGCACAGCTATCCATCATTTTGATTCAGTTCACACATACCAGTGGCATTTAGTAGTCCACAGCTCTGGAATTTTAAATAACTTTCAGGGAATACTATATGGGTGTAGTCCTGCATGCAGATCAAATTAATATTTGATAGCACACTGTTGTCTTCTAGTGAATGAAAGTAAGGCAATGTTTTTCAGCATTACAGACAGAAAGGTACAAAGTTCCAGTGGAAAGCATAGGATGTCACCCTACACCCAAAATGGCTCACCTCATCAATTATTTCAAGGCTGCAGGAAGACTTTGTAACACTGCTTGGCCTCAACATAACCTATCCGACACAGTGTCAACTCTGAAAAAAAAATCTTCTTTTAAAGCATGTAGTTGTGTAAGTGTGCACGTCCTTTTGACATCTTTCCGAGATTTAAAATTCAAAATGTTATTTATGCTTTTGAGGAGTTTGAGCAGACACAAGTGGTAGAAATTGGCTTTAACAGACAAAATTCTTGAGCATAAATAAGACATTATTTTATTAAAACACTCCAGTCTTGTCTACCTTTAACACTGTGCCGTTAAGTTACAGCATGTTAATGTTTAGCTATAGTCTGGCCGTCAGAGGTGAGCAGCTTGAAAAAGGAGGTGGGCTCAGTTTAAAGTGGGTTTACCCTCCACTGCCAACATCCCAGCCCACATGATAATTAAACCCTCACTGCTGAGCGGAAGCCGGCAGAGGGCGGCCGCAGTGGCCCCTAGAAGGAGTGGGAGAAATTCGGTAACGGGTCCGATCGCTGTGGTAACATCCAGACCCGAACAAGCCAAAATCCCCCCACAAACCATGAAACTTGAAATAACACGTCTGTCTTAGATATAATAATGAATAAGCACTACGCATGTGCCCAACGCCTTGTGAGTTATATGGGCAAAATATGACAACGCATATTAACCGGCATCTTCACGAGCCCAGCATAGCGTCAACCGTTATTCGTGATTCATAACAATGATGCCGACACCGTAGTAGCTTCAGTTAAAACGGTTTGCATAAGCCCTGCCACTAACGTTACATATTTAAACCCACCATATGTTTGAAAATGCTAGGTTTGCCACATAACGGAAAATTATTTGCTGCATGTCACACCGGAGCGACAACCGTAAATACAACCATATCCCAGTCTGGAGTAACGTTACTGGCTAGATTTTTTTATGTCGCGTTATCCCCACTTTTCTGTACGTAGGAAATTCAGCATATTCACGTTATTCCCAGGTAAGATTTTTTTAACGGCTGCAAGCCAATACACACATCATGCATCCGCTAACACACATACACACACACACACTCATACCCGCTGTTATCTACATACCACATAGAGCCGTTTCCGTTATCTCCCCTGCTGCGGTTGTGGGGTAAAATCAAAGCCTTGAGCAATCAGTATCTTTGGCTGACAGACCGACGATGGCTAACCTACCGGTGTTACTAGCATTTGAGTCCAGTGGAGGGAGGTAGAGGAGGTAGGAGTGAAAGCAGGCAGGCAGAGAGGGAGGGAGGGAGGGAGGGAGGGGAAGCAGCCAAGCTGGCGATGGAAAGGGACTCAAAAAAAAAAAAACAGTAGGATTTTAAAAGGGTCCCCTAGTGGCATATAGTAGAAGTGCAGACACATCATTTTATTTGCAGCATAGGTGTAGGGTTGGGGGATGGGGGGAACGTCATCATGACGTTTCAGCTCAATGACCTTGAACACTAAAATAGAAAAAATGGCTACAGTTGAAATATTGTGGATGGAGAGCAGCATGCTGCAGTAAACATTTCTCAAAACATGGCAATGACTCACTGCAGGAGTCTGCAGAAAGTTTTTTAAAAAACTGACACATTTCTTTATATTAACATTTTACTAGACATGAAAATTCATACATTCATTAAAAAAAACAGTCCTACTTTGTCACAGAGATTGTGTTGCAGCTAAGCTGGTTTCTATGTGACAGAAGGCACACAAGGAAGAAATTTGATCAACCATAAAAACAGCCCTCCTTGCACTTTTAGTAAGTCAAACAGCTTTAAGTATTTGCTTTGCCTCTTAACTCTGAGCTGAACAGGTATACTTCATGGAATTCATTATCATCTTTTTGCCAAGAAGTCAAGATAAGTCCAAATAATAAAAATGAGTCACAGTTATGAGTTTGATCCCAAAAAATTGCTGTTATTCAAAAATACGAGGGTGCATGTTAAAAAATTTACTTTGCTAATACTATGACTTAATGTCTCATAATTTTGACCTACCATGAGTGTTTACAGTCTTTAATCAAGACTTCACATACGTTTTTTTTCTTTTCTGGCAGAAATAGGCTTTCACAGTATAGTCTTCCTTACTAAGACAGTCTTAAATAGTGGTGAAAACAAGCTCCAGGCCCTTATCTTCATGCAGGTTATACATTCCACCTGTTGTCTGTAGGTCTTGTGAAATGTTCCCCCAGCTGAGAGTTGGCTACCATGACTGTGAAAAATAGAGATTTCTTTTGTTCTCCAGGAAAGTTGTTTAGACAGCGGGATGAGATGATGGGGTCACATTGTAAACAAACAGGTTACTCAAGTGTAAATCAGCCATCTGCACTCAGCGTGGCTTCATCTACTGCTGTGTTTCACTGTGGGAGGAGCTCTCTCTTTCCAGACCCACTCTCCTCAGTGACTCTGAGTACTTTCTCTTTCCCAAACTGACAATGTCCTCAATCTCTTCTGCCAGGTCCCTCCTGCCGCTCTCTATCATGGCAGCCACCAGCCTAGATGCTGCCCCAGGTCCTGCATTCCTCTGTCCTCGTGCCCAGTGGAACAACATCTCCAGCACCAAGGCTCCTAGGTTGTCCCTAGAAAGGAAAGCAGGATATAAATAACATTTTAAATCAGCTACAGTGACCTAGAAAGAAATTCCAAAAAAATTGATGTTAATATATATTTTGATTTAATATATTTGAGGTTCTCACATCACTCCAAGATTATATCCTTTTAATCGAAGTAGCCAGCCATGAGCAACACTATATGTTTCTATTTTCACCATAGGATAAAATCATTTTCTTACACTGACATGGCTTATTTATGACTGTGTCAATCTATGGCATTAGATTCTTCATGCAGTTTAAAGACAAACCATGTATAAATTGTAGATATGTGTATCAAATCTTATTAGAGATTTAGACTGTGCACCACCTGTTTCCAAAGGGAACCATTTATTGGGCAACTTCCATCCAAAACACAAGTCATCAAAATAATGTGGAAGAATACCAATATAAAAAACTTACACAGGAAACCATCTACGCATGTATGATTTGTACATAGTGCATTTTTCCTCCACCTCCAGGATGCGTCATGAGAGGTTTGCTGAGCATGAGGAGTAGGGGGAGGGACAGATGAGCATCAGTCTGTGTGTAATCTCCTGCAGTGTCCCAGATGGCTTAGTGATGGCTGACAGTGCAGATTAAAACAATCAAAATTTTCAACCATTTCTCTCCCACTGCAGTTTTCCTTCAGTCACATTACATCTCACTCCATCTTGCTCCCCTAGAGGCTTTGGCTGTGTCAATACACGTGCATGCACTGGTTACATTATTCACTCATGCAGAGATGCTTTAAACGTGTAGATTCATTTGTATCTAAATCTCTCTTTGGGTTTAACATCTTACTCTTTATTCAACAAAAAAAATTATATATGACAGGTTGAGATAATGTTGGTGGTTTACAACAGATTTATTTTGGTTTTCCTATTTTTACTGAGTTCTGCTTTTACAAATTTGTACCTAACCTCTTATACTGCAAAACTTCATGCTAGACAAGGCAAGAATTAACTGCACTGAACTCAGATCTCAAAATCAAAGAATTGCGAAAACAATAGTTTGTATAAACATTTCCCAAATTAGAAAATACAACAAGCTGTAATTTATCCACACTGTTGAGTTAAGGAACTTCAAATGAACACGGCAGTTTGCCTTTCCTACCTGTGCTTGTACTGGATGCGATCCAACTCCTGGTAGCTTAAGCCAAGGTTGATGCCGATAACACGCCAGTCCTGTCCTATCTGAAGGGAGATGGACAGCAGGTTTGCTTCTGTCAGATAGCCACTCTCAGGGTCACCCAGGTTCAGAGGAGGATACTGGATATCTTCCATGATGAAATTATTATCTGAGTTTAGAGCCTGGCAATAACAGATAGCAGGGCAATATATGTAACCATTATTCTAGGTTATGATTTTTTGATAATTCACAATTCAGAAATACAAAAATATTTATTTTATCACATGAAACAAGGAAAAAATGTTGCTCCAACTGACAGGAAGTCTTAGCGGTAAAGTTGCGAGCCACTGGCTGTCATGTCCTTTCCTCTTTCTTGCCACTTCCTCAGGCAGGTTGTTGGGAATCTCCCCTCTATAAAAAGACACCTGTAACAGAGGTACAAGACATATTTTTAATGTGTTGTCTAAATACTTACAGAATGATTTATGGGGCAAAATAACAACAGCATTTCTAACTGGCTCTGAGGTGGGCAGCCATGGTGAACTGATCCACTTTCACTAAGTGACCATATAGGTAGAGACAGCAATAAAAAGCAATATAATAAATATTACCAAATAATTATTAGCTTGATAAATTTATGGTTATCTTTGTATTGTTAGGGACAAACTGTTTACTCGAACTTAATTTAAATTACAATTTGGTGTATTACATTAAAAGTTGTTTTTAGATGTACATACAACTTCACAAAAGCCTGAACCCTAAAAAAACCTAAAAAGTATGATGGAGATGATGTTTCTAACAGTGTCACCAACAATTAAAAACCATAATTTCGGTCGCACAGGTCATAATTGTAAAAAGATTGGCTTAAATAACCATGTACAGGCATTGCTACTGTCTGATCACTTCAAAACCTATTAGGTCTGAATTCATTTTTCTAGGGGAAGATTATTGATTTTAACATTAACTCTTCTGGTTAGCAACTTTGATCTTGTCAGGAGCATAAGCATGGCTAATCATTCATCCCCTCCAGTTATACAGTAGAGCTACAATTAACTTCCGTTTTACAGCAAACTTGCTGGTCTTCCTACAGGGAGCAGCCTCCTTGTATTTCAAAGTTCATTTCAGTAAGTCACGGAAATGAGTTTGCTACACTGCTGCTAACATGCTAATATCAACTTACAGGCCTATTTGTGTACCACAAGGACAATAGAAGAAATTAGGGCCATCAAGAGAACAAGACTGTTATTCAAGTGGGTTGTTGGTAGGCTGTTCCCTTTTAAGTCCTGTTTTTTCCCTGCAGTTGTTTACATTTAGCAAACAGGCACTATTAAGAGTATGCTGAATTAGCTATTAGGAGTTCTTGTTTACAGTGCACACACATGTACTGATAACTCACTGGATTAGTTTGCTACTTAGAAAAACGTGTGATATTTCTCAGGCAACTTCTAAAGAGTCCATCTTCTGTGATTTCTTAGTGGATTTACAGATGTTTATTTGAGATGCAGACAGTGATATTGCATTTAATGTCTGTGTGTTTATATTTAACTGAGTTATGTCTAAGCAGGAGTGGGATTTTTGACTAAAATTCACCACACGTAGTATCTCTGCCTCCTTTTCTATGTGCCCACGGCCCCCTGGGAGGCTTTAAGCTTTCTCTTCCATTTTTGTCCTGCTGAATCTTTATGTCAATTACAGACAACATCCTATAATTTTGTTATTGGTTAAAATGCCATCCAGAGCTATGAATATAATTGCACAGGAGTGCAGTGAGTGTTTTAATCTCCATCTTCCCTTGCAATGTTAATTCCATTCGAATAGGGCTTTTGTCTACATTGCAATGTACTGTATGTAGATAAGTCACATGTATAATCTCTTACTTACTGTTTGTTCTATATTATCAGGAAGGTTGTGCAGTCCTTGCCTCTACATATACTATGGAAATGTAAGAATCACAAAGTGACTTTGTTCGTATAGTAGGTGAGCAAACAGAACACAGCAGAAGTCATTATTCTAGTCACTGCACTTTCTTATCCATCAAACATGATGTCTGTCTTACTTGTCCCCTGACTGGTCCTTTCTGACCCGCAGCTGGACAGATGTACACTTCCTTCAGATTCTTCAAGCTGGAGTAAAACACAAAACACAATCTTCCCCCCACGCAGTCTGGTCTCTCTGGAGAAAACAGAAAAACATCAACTAAAGACCTCTTATCACTGTCTGTTTCAGGACAATTATTACGCAACAGCACATCATAAGACCTTGAAAGGAAATGGAGTAGGAGAAAAAAATGTTTATGTGAAACTGAGTCACAAAAAGAGGACTTCAGACCTGTGCTGATCTCTAATCCTCTTTCAAAGCCAGCAAAAAACTGCTCTCCCTCTAGCAGGTCACACAGATCTGAAGGCTGTGGTCCGTCATATTGCTCTGACAAAGACTGCACTCTGCTGTCCACCTGGGGAGAAAGCATGACAGTCACTGTTAAACATTTATGCATAAAGTTTATGATTTTATTCACACCATGATGAGGCTCAGACACCACACAGAAGCTGAGAGAAGAGTGTATGTATATATAGACTCTTCTTGATATAAATATTTGTAGTAAATTACATAGTTACAGTACAGAGAACACAATTACAGACCTTGTTATAAGGTAAACACTGTAGCATAACTTGTGAAGGATCAGTCTTCCGCTGGAGGACAAGGAACTGGACTTTGAACTGTTTTAGCCTTTGATAGACCTTCCTGACCACCCCACTGACACAGCGCTGAGTGGTGTACCACAGCCAGTACCTGTGACGGTACACAAAGCTATATTAACACAATGTGAATATATCAAATCAAATACATGTTACAGGAACATATTAGAAAAACTTACCAGGAGAAATGTGTGATGTAGAAAATAGCATACAAATGGGTGACATAGAGAGACACCTGAGATGTTATGTCAGTCCAGGTTTGGGCAGTAGGGTCTCCATGAAGCAGATGCAAACAGGACATATCAACTGTGTGGCCTGTAGAAGCACCAGACAATGTGAATATGAGCTAATACAAACATGTATGAGAATTAAAGTAAAGGTATATGGCATATTTTACCCGTGACTCCAGATGGCAGAGGGACTTGTACTTTGATAGGCTGCAGGAAATGTATGCTGGGAGTCTGGGAGAGACAGAGGAGAGGGCTGACACAGGCCTGAGGATCACCACACAGCGCCTGTATGTCTGACACAGACACCTGCAGCACCTACAGGAAGACAGACAAACTAAAGTCTTGCAAATCACAGACACTTCAATGACAAAGCAATTTAAACTTTTGTATAATGAAGTGCTACCTGTAGAGTAATAGTGCGTGTCTGCACAGTTGAGTCTGGAGGGAAGTGGAGTTTAATTCCAGGGTCAGAGCTGGACACCAGCAGAGCTCCAGCTGGTGTAACAGAGCAACTGTCTTTTACTGGACGGGACACTGCCATAAACCAGGAGAACTGGCGAACTGTGCAGCAAGCCAGCTACAGGGACACAGAGAGGTAATTTTCCCAACACTAATGTTACACTTTTACACTAACAAAGAAAATTGTGTACAATTATAATACAGTTCATTAGCAATGGGAGATTTTATACTTTACCCTAGCTGGACGCCCACCAGGGTGACTGCTGTGGCTCTCGCTTCCTCTTCTCAGAACAGTGGGCAGAGTGCTCCATGACTGTCCATCGAACCTCTGGACCACCACCTCCCTTCTCTTTGTACGGTGATATGGCACACACACCTCCACAGGCTAAAAAGATTTTAAAGTTGAATTACATTTACAAAGTGATTATGTCTCTTAAGCTCCATCCTTTCAGTACATAATGCAAACTGTTGCTACATTCAAATACCAGAACTCCCATACTATTATGGCTGGAAATAATTTATATATCCCAGTACATAGTACGTCAAATGCAGTATGCATAAAACTTGCAGGCTATGGTAATACATCTGGTCTCATTTAGCAGTATGCAGGTCAGAGTGCTTTTCTGAAAATTCTCAAACTGAATTCTCTGCAAAGCAGAAAATATGTAATTTCAAATGAGCAGCAAAGTTCAAGGTGCAATGTTGTGATAAAGTAGTATGTCCCAGTTGTATGCATATTGTATGCAATACTACATACTTTGTAAGGGCAGCTGCAGTACATAGTTTAAGTAAACAGAAAAAGTAGATACTGTTGTAATTGAGCGTGATGAATCTTTATTTTATACCTTTAGAAATGTTATTCCATGAGGCCGAAGTTCAAGTGGTCGACTCAGTAGGATGTCATGCTCTTCCAGCTGTACCCATTTCTTTTCTGGTCTCTTCATCACCCACTCCAGTCTTGTGGTTGTCAACAGGCATCCCGGGGGGAACAGCAGCTCAGCCCCCCCTGGGAGAAACACATTACACCCAGCAGACGAAACACAGAAACTGAGGAGCAAAAGGAGCACGACATCTTTAATCTTAATCTAGTCAAATATGCCTGAACTGACATTACTGCAGCAGAGATGGAGTTTCAGTGCTGAGAGTAACACTCTACCTGTGCTGACTGAATCCAAGGTGCAACTCTGGAATTTTTGTTTCTGCTTGTTCTGGTGAGAAAACAGTGATGGGATAGGGTACATATGCTGAAATGTAAATACTGTATCTAATGAAAATACAGTCAAAATGATTTAAGCACTAATCAATTCAAGGCTCTTTTTCTCCTCAGCTCACCAGGTGTAGAAGGGAGAGGAGGAGGGGTTGGAGGTTGTCCCAAAGGATTGTCACGCACGTCTATTTTCAGCAGAGACAGTTCATTCAGACAATGGGGGATCAGGCGGAGGTCATTGCTGTAGACAGCAAGCTCTCTGAGGGAGAGGAGAGAGCCTGGGCAACAAAGGAGATAAGATTCACACCTTGTGTTAATTGCTACATTTATGAATATAACCTGAATTTAACAAAACAATAATTCCATTGAATTATTTTAAGTCTTTCTATGATGCACCCACTCACCCTAACCCTAATTCTTACCCATGCTCTCTGGCAGGTGTTTGAGCTTGTTGTTGGACAATTCCAGCTTAACAAGCTCCTCCAGGGAACCAATTTCATCAGGTAGCTCCTGAAGGAGGTTATGAGAAATATCCAGTATCTGTAGTGCTTTCAGCTTACCTAGACTCAAGGGAAGAGAGACCAGCTCGTTCCCCATGAGAGAGAGGTAGGTGAGGGAGGACAACTGGCCTATATCAGGAGGCAAAGCTGAGAGGCGGTTGTGACAGAGGAGTAAAGAGGATAACACAGGCAAGCTGAGAAGGCAGGATGGCAGACAGGTGAGCTGGTTGAAGGAGAGATCCAGATGCACCAGATGAGAAAGGGAGGAGACTGATGTGGGCAAAGTTGTGAGGAGGCCAGGCAGGGGGTCACCTTGTGAGTCATAAAAGCAGTATCCTTGAATAAGAGAAAAAAATGCAGTTAGAAGCAGAAACATTGAGCAAAGCAAGGAAAAAGACACAGAAAGGCACTCATGTTATAATGTATTAACAAATTGTCTACTGTATCTTGTTTTTGCAGAGGCTAAAAACAATATATTCAATGAAACAATGTGAATGAAACCTTTTAACCATCTATGCTAACAAGTAGTTGATACCAAATAGAATTAATCAGTGAAGTACCCCGGATAGCCAGAGAGCGCAGCTCTGTCAGATGGGGTAGGACGTCCAGTGCACCATCCAGGCCTGGTTTATCCTCAGAGCCCAGTCTCAGGTACTGGATACCCTCAAGTTGCCCTGGGATGGACCCCCAAAGGAGTGGTAATGCAGCTGCACCTCCCTGGTACACATCCAGGGTCAGCCTAGTGTCAGTCAACACAGCTGTGAGCTCCACAGAGGGAGGCAAGGGTGGAGTCAGAGACAAGACAGAGGAAGAGGAAGACGAGGAAGAAGACAAATCGGGATGGTGATGGGTGGAGGAGTAAGAGGAGGAGAGGCTTGATATAGAAGGACCGCAGGTGTTCATGAAGCTAGAGGGAGACACAGAGGAAGCGTCCCCCTCTGGCTCAAAAACCTCTTGAACATCAGATAAAGCATCATCTGATATCTTTAGCCCAGTCTCCTTCTCTGATTTGTCCAGATCCGGGAAAACCAGTCCTCTCAACAGACTCACAGTCAGATTGTCCCAGGAAGAGTCTGGTACTCCAGCAATGGATGTTCTTGATGGGTTACATGCGGGTGTCTCTTCATCGGCCTCCGATTTGCCTGGCTTCACTGTCCAACCGCTTGCCTGGTCTCCATCTTCTTCATCGGAAGCTGCCTCTTCCTCGCTCCTTCTTTCCATTGAAGCCACTGTTTATAACATTGGACAGCTAGCTAACAATTTCCCACAAATGCTCCGTGGCCGTCTTCATCCATGATGCGTTACTAATAACATCACTGAATATGTTCATTGTCATTAAAACCATATAGAGCTACATGACTGCCATAAAAGCAACGGAGAATATTTACCTAGACATGCTTGTTGAAAACAGTAACGTCACAGTAATGTAACGTTATCCTATCAAGTAGCTAAGATC
>JAPZDY010000023.1:16021146-16031438 GCA_029783645.1 Ctenochaetus hawaiiensis
ATTGAACCATTAACCACAAAATAAGTGAAAACCACATTACAGCAAGTGGAATTGTTTACTACATATACACTGTTACAACAGCAATAACATGATTGTTTGTTTGTGACTGTGGCAAAACCAGATTAGTTTAACTGAAAGTAAACGGATCATATCAGCTAGTTAAGGTGAAGCAGAGTGAGAAGGAGAATGTAAATAGAGATAATTTGTAGCATTAATCCAAATTTACCGTCTACCCAATTGAACTGCTGAGCCTTTTTAAATACTTACAATGACAATAAGAAAAATGTATGCAGTAATTATACACATGCCAATTAGATTGAAATCTGCATTAGAAATAAATTGAAAGACACCATTAAATTTTAATAGGACAGATAGACAGACATGAAATTTTATTCTGGCAATAGTTTTGGACTCAAAGGACAACATATGTTAATTTTTGCATAATAAAATGACAACATAAAGTACATTGTAATCAGAACACAGCATATACTTGGTAGTATAAAGTATGTGGTTGCGACACACATTGTTTCGTCACTTGTGTGGATTCTTTGTTGCCATTTGATCCCTGTGTGAGTTTGTGAAAAGTTTGCATAATCACATAATGAGGAAAGATTATAAAAGATGTGAGCGATAAGGTAAAATGTTATATGTAGCAGTTAGATTAAGCAGAGTGGTGATCCAGTGATAAGACGGCATTGTTACACATGGCATCACAGAAAGTGACCCACTGTTCCACCCACCGACTTGTTGCATGCTCGCTCTAATTGGCTGCACATGGAATGAGTGCCCTCACTGATCAGCCCCCCCTGCATGCCACCTGTTGTTCCACCCCACCTCGGCCCCGCCCCTGCAGGACTTCTATCTCTCGTATGAGCAGCAAGGAGAAGATATGCCTCCATGAGCGCGAGAAGCACCCACCCCCCGCCCTGCCGAGCAGCCCGGCTGAGGACGAGGAGGAGGAAGGCCAGACGGGACAGAGCCAGTCTCAGAGCCAGGGCAAGGCCTCCAGCAGCTCCAGCTCAGAGGAGGAGAGCGAATCAGAGAGCGACGCAGAGTCAGGTGAGAGACGCTGCTGCTGAGAGAGAAGCTGTATTAAAAATGTTTTTTCAGATGAGTTTTATGACTCTTTTTATGATTCTGCTGTGTGATCTTTGCTGACCTTTGTGACGGTTGCAGAGAAAGCTAAAAACCGAGAGATCATAAACAACTTGAACAACAAACGCAATGCCACCGGCCTGCTTCCTACCTCCATGTCAGTGGGTACTGCAAGCCAAGTGAAAAAGGTAAAATATCCACAGATACTCGATCAAGTGTCAGCAGTACTGAACAATAATGATGAAATGAGGACTTTCATTGGCCCTGTAGCAGGACCCAAGCAAGCCCCCAACCACTGAGGCCCCGGGCTCCTGGAGAACATCGCTGAGGAAAGCGGGAAGCTCAGTGACTCTGGGCTCAGCTGGACTGACCGACTCCAGCCAGGACCCCAGCAGAGCTCCAGAGACCAGCCTGGGCATGACCCGCTCTGCCTCCAGCCCCCGCCTCAGCTCTGAGGCCGACACCAAGGTCCAACACCAAAAAAATTATATACACAGCCATGAAACTGGCTATAATTTAATTAATCCAATATGACTCAAAAAATAGCTTCTGCCAGTTTATTCACATTAAAAAAAAAAAAAAAACTTATCTTGTTGTCAGGAGCCAAGGCTTGCCCGGGTACCACCCATCCCAACACGCAAACTCTTCAGTATTCCAGACAGCAGCCCTGACAACTCCAACAGGTGGGCCTGTGCTCCTGTGTGCTTCTGCATTCGTGAAACCAGAATCTGTTTTTCTGTGTCACTGCATATGTGCCCTTGTCACCCTTTGTCTCTCTCAGCTGGCTAAGCCGTAGCTCCTCTTACTCCCGGCGCCTTCATAGTCAGTCAGGGAATGATTTCACTAGTTCCACCCCCTCTTTGCTTCACAGGTCAGTCACGCTGCTCACTAGCTGTCTCGTTTTTGTTTGCTCCCCTATTTGTGTGAATTTTTTTTTTTTTTTGGCTGTGTCACATTTTATTACATTTCCACAGCAGTGAATACTCGTGTGTGTGTGTGTGTGTGTGTGTGTCGCTGTCAAAGCTGCTTCTGTGTTTTAAATTGGCTTTTTCTTTCTAGCTCATCTTATGGAAAGAGACTGGATGACCCCATCATGACCTCAGCTAGCACAGGAACAAACTCTGCTGGACTCAACCGTCTTAATAGCGCCTTGGGCCAGAGGTACTTCAAATTTATACCAATTTTCCCGTTATTTTTCCCTCTCTTATCTGAAAGATCTAATGGTCACGCTCTTATCTTTCTGTCTAAGACTTCCTCAGGAACAGACAGAAAAGAAAGATCAGCCTGCAGTCACCACCTCCAACTCTCAAGGCACGACCACGAGCGAGCAGGAGACCAAGCAGAGGCGCAAGTGAGTCGAGGCTTGTGTGTGTGTGTGTGGATTGCAGTGGATGATGTTTATAAATTGTGGGCCTGGTGGTGCAATCTAAAACTGTGTGATTTTATGCAGATCGTACTTGACACCAGTGCGTGATGAGGAGGCAGAGGCACAGAGGAAGGCTCGCTCCCGACACGCTCGGCAGTCCCGTCGCTCCACTCAGGTAAGCTACATCACCTGCACTACGTCATGTGGACATCAAAGCTTTGCTACTAATTCAAGTTAATGAACTTCTGAAGTAGTGTGTCAGTGTGGTTTATGAGGTAACGTTATCTCTTTTTCATATCAAGGGGGTGACGCTAACAGATCTGCAGGAGGCAGAGAAGACCATGAAGACGGATAAGGGAAGAGAAAAGAAAGAGGAGGAAGAGAAGGAGAAAGAGAAGGAAGCAAAAGCAAAGAGGGGAGAGGAAGGGGTGAGAGCCGCATTTTAGAGTTATAGGCTTGTTTTGGCTGCACTTACATAATGTCATGTGACGTCACTTAGTGGGGGATGCTATGTTTACAGGAAGTGAGTTGGAGGTCTAGGATTGCCAGTCTTCAGAAGTCTGACCTGCTGGGCCTCACACAGCCCACCGGCACACCTCGGCCTCAGACAGCTGACAGGAGAGGTACGCATCACCATTTTCCTTGTTCCAGCAAGGCCTGGAGCTTGATGATGTGGCACTTGTTCAAATGTTTGGTTTGCTCTTAAACGACTGCTGTCTGGCTTTCTTCCAGATGTTGAGGCCAGCACAGGGGAGAGTGAGACAGAGCGATGGGCCCGGGAGAACAGGGAGAGAAGACAGGCCAGGACCAGAAAGAAGGAACAGAGGACCAGGGAGGTAAACATCTTTTTATCACACACTGACAAGAAAAGACAAATTCAGCAGTGAATGAGGGAGAAAGGTTGGACAAAATGAGAGGCAATGAAAAAATGAAACCTTTGATGCTGTAACTTGACTTTAGTGTTTTACAAGAACGTGCTGTGCTGTTTGTGTCCTCTGCAGAGTGATGACAATGATCCCAGTGGAGAGGAAGAGTTCTCGGGCAGTGGGCTGGATCCACAGGTGTGTGTCACTTTAACTGTATATAAAGATGAAAGCATCTCAATCACCCAGGTTATAATAGCAGTAAAGATCATAAAACCCGCCTCCGCTTAAAGATGGCAAATGAGACAGGGCTGAAACCAAAAGATCAAAGTGCACATCAAATACATTTATCTTAAAGCTGGTCTCTGGCTCTTATCAGGCTGATGTGTGTTCAGGTGTTCATTTTTTCAGATAAGTTTGGTGTTAATCAATTAGTTGATGCTATAAAAGCAGCTTTGACCTTATTATTAACAACTTGAGTGTGTTTGTGTTTCTAATTCAGGCGGGTGTATGAGCAGGACCTAGGTATTGTTGCTCCACACCCTGATCACTACTGCCCCACTTATCACAATACTACTGTAATCGCTTACATTATACTAATACTTTACACTAAGGACTCTGGCTCCAAATGAGGTCAGCAGTGCAAAATGGCAGTGCCCATGCCAGGGATATTATTGGCTTTATTTTTATACAGTTAGAGGAAGTGGAGACATGTTGTCAATCTTTATATACAGTCTTTACTGTGTGTCTGTCTGTGGTCTCAGTGGATTGTAACCTAAGACCTCAGCCATAACTTGTTTGCTTCTGTTCTCCGTTTACAGACAGGCCGTCACTCGAGTTCCAGGTATGTATTTACCCTTTGACCTGTCTGACTCAGCCTCTTTCTTCATTTGGTCAGCACAGTCTTTATGATAGCAGTATCTCTGACCTCTGCTCATCTTCTCAGGTCGGATATTTCCTGTAATGACTCTACCCATGGAGGAGGCTCTGAACCCAAGGATTTTAAGAAGGTCAGCAGACAGAACTGACATTGAGGTCACAATGTTTGCCTTTATGTGTTACAGATATTTACTATTACTCTGTGTGCGGTGTTTGTGTATGTGTTTGCGTGCACGTGTCAGCTGTTCGAGGAGGTCACTAGGGAAAACAGTCAGCTCCAATCTCAGCTACAGGACACCCAGAGGATCATCAATCAGACTAGGTTGGACTTGGAGAAGGCCACACAGGTGATGACACAGCCACACATACTGCCATTGTTTATCTCCTCATACAGATACTAAAGAAAGCATCTTGAAGTGGAAATTGACAGGTTTCACACTGGTGGCCAGTTTTTACATCTTTTTTTGTGGACTTCCTGTTTTTGGGTTCAGTTGTGGTGGTTATCACATGTCATGCTGTTTACTCAAACTGCACTCTGTTTATCCCAAATACTATTTTTGAAAAAGGAAACATGATGTTTAATATGTTTCCCTCCTTCTATGTTATTTTTTGCTTTTTTTGTAAATCACTACAAAAACCCTTAATGTTTGGATGTTGGCTTGATCGATTATGTGACATTAAGAAAATTGTAGAACTTCTAAAATAGACCTAATTACATAATCCTATCATAAATGAAAAGTGGAACTAATCAGGAATGTGGTGCATTCTTGCTCTTATCAGTGCACTGAGGTGTCTTACCCTACATAGCCTCAAATAATGCTGTATTAGTGAAGGCTGACAGTTGCTAATGTAAGCTAATGTTAGCTAATGTTAGCAAGATATATGTCCTTAAAACTGACATGACTCTATCATCCCCCTGATTCTATGGCTCATCTCCATTTGTGACTGTCAACAACAACTAAAGATGCAACATGAACATTCAGGGTTTTATCACAAAAGTAAAACGTGTGAACATGTTGTAGCCTAGCCTTTTTTGGTCTATTACGTCATCATCAATTTGGTTGCTGGGTTGAGAACTTTTATTTCTTATTTATTTCCTTAATGACCCAATGATATATACATATATACATAATAAAAAATAGTTAAAAATCAATGGTCCATAACAGAGATTTAACAACAAAATGCCCTGCTCAGTCAAGGACAAAAAGGCAAATTGGGACTGCTGTCAGATAAAAAAAATGACCTGAGTTATGTTCAAATCAGATTGTTTTGTGTCTTACCCATAAATAGAATTGTAACTGTATAAAGTTAAGTGAACAGTGACTTATTTCGGACATGTCTTTTATTTTACTGCTTTTTTTTATTCCACCCACTCTAAGTCAGAAGATAATGTTTATACAGCAGCTGTCTTGAAAGAGATTAAAGTGAAACGTTGTCACTTTTATAAGAAAAAAACACTCTATTTTAAGCAACCAGTCTAAGACTCAGTTTACTTGGGCAGATTTTACCTTGCAAGCCTCACTTCTGATATGACCAGTAACAAACCGTGACTAATGTTAGCTTACGTTAGCAAACATAGGTAATGCTGATATGCTGTACCTGACATTGTGAACTTCATAAGCACTTGTGCTAATGTGCTTGTGTGCAGTCTTGATGATGTTAATGTTGTTGACTTGTTGTATCCAACAGAGACAGGAGCGCTTCAGTGACTGTTCAGCCCTGCTGGAGCTGGAAAGAAAGGTAATGCACCCCTCCTCAGCCACCGCTGCCGTTACCTGATGTTGTTGTTGTTGTTAATGCAGCTTCAACTGCCCCACTACTGCCACCTTTGCTATCTGTTGATGCTCTCTCCTCTCTTTCGCCCCACTCGAACCACTTCCTCACATGTTTTCACTCACCTTGTGTGTCCCCCCTCCCCTTCGCTCCCCTCCCCCACACGTCTCCCTGGCATCAGGACCGGAGGATGTTGGAGCGACGAATGGCAGAGCTGGAGGAGGAGCTAAAGGTGAGGAATTGTTTTATCATGGCCACAAACACTTTCCATGCTTCTGCTTGATTAGCTTGGCTTTGGCTTGTGCAGGCCAGTTGGGTTGAGGCGGTACACTGCACAGTTGTTTTATACATTGCACTTTCTATTCTCAGGAGGTGTGATGGTTTGTCTCTGCTGCATGTGATGGATTCATTTGGTTGTTTTTCACATAAATGTATGTTTCTTTTTGCCTACCTAACAACTATTTATTGTTGTTAGGTAGGCAAATGGGGTATTTTTACCCGTTTGATCAGTACGCTCTCATAACTGAGGATGTACATTTACAATTTATTTATTTATTTACTTACTTACTTACTTACTTACTTACTTACTTATTTACTGATGTCTCCAGTGATAAAAAGTGAAAAGGTAAAGAATGGAAGTGGTTTTTTTTTTGTAAAGGAATAGTTTAACAGAATGAGAAATTGGCAAATATGATGCTATATCTTCAGTCTCTCTCACTGAAGCATAAACAGTTAATTTAATGGTGAGCCACTGTGATGTTAACCGTTGGTTTTCAGAGTACCGTTTTGAACCTTGAGTTCGAGGTCATGGCAGTCAACATCTTAGTTTTTTTGGAACCAGAAGTGACCATTTTTGGTCAAGAGGATAGAACCAGGAGGAGTGAGCAATGCTCCCAGTAACCACGTGAGGTCTAGCAGTCAGTTAGCAGTTGCTGTCACTCGCAGTGGCCATGCCCTTAGTTATTCATAACTTTAAGCCTTTATTCAATTAAACAAGTGAGTCAAAATTCACCCTCCATTCAGTTTTTGTGAGCTTGGTATTATCCGTAAAGACCCAAACTGGTTTTGCACCAGGACGTGAACATGTGTTTTTGCCATAAAAATGGTTATTTTAATACTGGGCTCTAAGAGGACTGACTCGCTTTGGGAACCAGCCTCAAGTGGCCATTCATGGAACTGCAGTCTTTGACCTTTTTTATTCTTAAAGGTTGCTGCTTTGATCGCTCCTGGTTACTTAGTGAAATGATTAAACAAGAAATCTTAAATAATGAGGACATGTCTGCTCTTACGAAATTCTGTATGATGCTTTGTGCACAAGTAGTTTTGAGAGACAAAAGTTATCCCAGCTACCAATTGCCACCATTTGGTGGTTTTAGTTAAGTTTACGTTTTAGTATCATTAAGGACCCCCTCCCACCAAAAGAAAAAAAAACATGGTTAATTAATTCAACAGTTGTAATTCAACTTTCTGTTGTTACTCGGTAGGCCCTTTTAGACTTTTTGACATAGATCTTTGGATAATAAGAATAAATATAATTAACAGCATAAGTTCTGAATTAAACTCAGGTGGGAAAGTTCTAGGTTTCTGGTATTGTGCATGATGGGTCACTGTAATGAACTATAACAGTTTACTGCAAAATTTAAATGAAACGGAGTCATCGTTAATGTCATTAGCTACATCAGTGTTTTTCTCGAGGACTGTTTACAACACCTATTTTACCATTGGATATCTCATAATCCAGTAATGTAAAAACAAGCAAAAATAATGACAGTAAATTTTAAAAGAAAATCTGATTAACTGTATTTTGTAGTTTTATTTGTTCATAATTTTAGCCTTATTTTTACCACCAGGTTCTGGTTGACCTGAGAGCAGACAACCAGCGTCTCAAAGATGAAAATGGAGCACTGATCCGTGTCATCAGCAAACTCTCCAAATAGCAGAGAGAGACACACACACACGAAGAGCAGGGAACCCCCTCCCCTCATCCTTCCATCCATCCATCCCTCCCTCCTTCCATCCGGTGCCAAAGAGTGAGAGAGAGAGAGTGAGGGGGAGAATGTCCTCACCTTGTGCTTCGTGCTGAAAAGCAGCAGCAGCAGAATGTCCTACGTACACGAACATCACAGCTTGACTTGGATTGTGATGCCTCTTTTTTGAACAGCCAGAGAGGCTTTTGTGTGCCTGTAATGCCCGTTTGTCACAGGAAGACCTATGGCATGAAGGCCTGTATTCGCGGTCTGAGGCTCCAACGGAAGCAACATGAGACCTGACAACAGCCAGAGAGACCATGGCTGGTGCGAGACGGGAAACACACATCTACCACAATTGTGCATCAGGGAAACACCAACATGCACACACATTCCTATGCGTGCATCACATACTTCCTCGATGCACATTCCACGAGCGCACAAGGCAGCTTGGGCCTTGAAGCTCTCACTGAAGTATTTATTGTTGTTTTGTTTTTTTTTTCCTCACACTCACATCGCACATTCACGAATTTACCCCACCCACAGATCAAATGTAAGGTGTTTTCAAGCAATAAAAGTTTTAGTGTAGTTCTTCAAAAACCCGGATCTGAAATCAGGCTCTGTCTTTACAGTCAGTGCCCTCTGACGGCAGGGGGCAAGTCCATGAAGCTCTGTTGGGTTGTTTTGTTTCCACATGCAAGTGTTTGAACCCACCTACCTCTCCACCTATGCACTTCCCCATATATGTTTTTATTTTTGTGACCACAGACACACTCCATGCTCTTAAAAAAAAAAATGACCAGAGAGCCTGGTCAGTCGACCACAGCACTTTATTCCCTGCAAAGCAACAAAAGACCTGCAAGGTTTTGCCCGTCCTTTTGACAAACACACTTAAATTGAAGCAGCACCTTCTTACTCCATAATGGAGGGAGAAGTTGCCTGTAGCTGAAGGTCAAAGGTCATTGCACAGGTATAGAAAGTGCTGTTCTGTCGAAGCCTGTAATGCTATGAATGGTTTTAATTATTACTATTGATAAAGATATTATTTTCATAGTTTTTCATTGTCAATTCCCCTCTTGAAAGGAAGCATGGTAATGTATATTATCTGTGTATAAATATTAGTCTTGAATAATACCCTTTTGAAGGAAAATTCCATGTAGCCTTTCTTCACATGTTGGTTTTCTAATATATTGAATGGATGTCTGCACCCTAATAAAAAAAAAAGTGTGTTTGTAGCGACTGCTTTTTTATTGTGGACCCTAAAAATTGCATCAACTGCCAATGCTTTACCAATATAAGTGTTGCTAAATGTAAAATATTGCATCACTCATTGAGAAGGGTGCATTCTAACATCATACCCGTCCACAACTGTAGATATAGTTTTGTATCTATGTCTGCAACAATAATTCTCACTTGGATTCCTGGCTGATGGAGTCATCACATGTCTCAGTTTTGAGATTTGTAGTCACCTGGTTGTTTGCTTTTTTTTGCTGCTTTATGCACTCTACACTTGTATGATCTCTGTATGCAGCTGTTCTGTACTGTTTTCTGGTAGCCAGATGTCCTACATCACTGAGGAGAAAGAAAAAGGAACAGCTGCAACTCTGCAGAGCTCACACAGCAAGCATATGATATATTTACAGTATGTTTGGACTGTTACATCAATCTACAGCTGCTCCCAGGTTAACAGTATATCATGAGAGAGTACATAGACTGGTTGAGTGCTCGGTGGATGTCTGGGTATAAGCTACGAGAGCCCTGTTGTTCTTTGAGCTCCCGTCCATTTGCATGAAAGTGTAGTTAACACCAGTCTGTTTGTCTCATCTGAGGGCAGAGATGGACCACTGTCCTGCAGGGAAGAAGTACTGACAACAAGCTGAGTCCTAATAAGGAAGGGCAGGCTGGTCGAGGCACTCTCTGTAAATATCCCTCAGGTCTGAGAAAGACAGAGGAAGGGAGCTGGGGAGGAAGAGGGAAGCGGATGGATTGCAGCCTTATATGGACAAAGCACTGCTTTTCCCAGGGTTTGTGGCTCTGACCCCCGGCATGATGCCAGATGCTGCACAAACAGCTCCTCAGTGCCACCAAGTGGTGCAACTAGAAAAATGCCACAATTGAGCTGGGGTTTTTTTTTAGGCTGTTTTTGAGCTGTTTTTCAAGAATCACTTATATTTGAGAAATGGTGTATCAAAACAAACCTCAGATAATGCTTTAGTAATGACACTGTGACAATACAGATCCAGCTAAGGTTGGCAACTCCAGTTGCAGAGGTGGAGATATTCTCACTCAGTCTTTAAAATGTGTCAAATAAAAAAAAAAAATAGGTACCACAGTTCCCACAATGCAGTT
>JAPZDY010000023.1:16032033-16050186 GCA_029783645.1 Ctenochaetus hawaiiensis
CAGTTAGTCCATCTGGTGTTAAACCTTTCTTACCTGTAAAATTACCTCATCTTTTAATCTTCACTCTCCTGTTTTGTAATGCTGCCTTTTCTGTCTGGATTTGGTGCCTGACATTAACAGGTTTATTTTACTTGAGAAAGCTCATCCAAAACATCACACACCATTCAGCTGTTTTACAGGCTGAGAAGTATATTTTGTGATGAGGAAACTAATCTATTAAAATGATGGTTCCAGGCACCTGGCTGGATGCAGAAGGAGGACTCTACAGTTTAAGCCTAACATCTCAATCTCTAGGCTCCCAGAGCGCCACCTTGATTTCACTTTGTTAACTATGTTATATGTAAACTATGTGTGCTGGTAATAGTTCTGTGTTAACAGCTTCCACTCATTGCCTCCAGTGACACAGGTGCAGTCCTGCTTGCAGCCCAGTTCTTGTTTATTTAATAGAGCATTAATACAATTTGCTTAGTGAGCAGTGAAAACCAAGTTCTGAAGTATTTCACACAACAGAGCAAAAGCAAAGAACAACAAAAATAGACTGAATAGAAAATATGTTTTTAAACAAAAGACAATCTGGGAACAAGTTTATATGTTTTAGAGATGAGTTTTAAAAAGAATGCAGGTTTCATCAGCCATATTTTCCGAAGCAAGCTATCCAGAGACTCTGAGTTCTGAGGAACAAAAGAAGAGCTGACAGCAAAAAGGTTAAAAGGAGAATTTAGAGCGCCTGGTGTAGAGGCAGTGTGGAGGTGACATGATTTAGTTAGGAGAGAGTGACGTGATAGTTCTTGGAAGAAGATGGGATGAAAAATTCAAACACTCTCACTGTGACCTGTAGAGAATTTTTACTATCTCAGCCAAGAGGTCCTGGTGTTTTAATTGAAAATATGTATGCACAAGATGGCAGCCGTCAGGGCCTGTAAAAATACCGTTATTAAGACTATCCAACAGCAACAGAAGAGTCAATTTATACTCTTAAGATCTTTTTCTTTGAGCTGGGAGTTGATATCATGTAAAGTATGGTTAATGCACTTGACATTTTTATTAAAATCTAATTAGCATGTTCAGTATGCAGAGATGTCATATTTACTTATCAGTGGCAGGCCTGGCTTATAAACCCTGCCATGTCCTCCACAGTAAATCCATGCCATGTTTTGCAGCAGACAGAGAGCCAGAGCCAGGTTTTCTCTGCAGCACACAGAGCTGCATGGCCTCCTCCCACTGTAGCGGGACTGGATACTGAAACTTGAGTTCACTTTTTCAACTTTTCTTGACTTCTCTATTGTAACCAGACTTGAACTTGAAAAGGAATGAGAGCACTTGAGCTGTTTTCTTTTATTATTATTATTGTGAACCTGGAAAGCCTGAGCTGTTGGGAAACTTTGACCTGCAACTTTTCTTTTTGTCCACATTTTTCTTTGTTGCAGACACTGATGACTCTTCCTGTTCACATGAGAGTGAAACATCCCCACTGTGGTAATGTGTAAAAAATAATTATGCTTGATGTGTATTCAGGCTGTTGACTGCCAAAAAAACCCGGCTTACTCTCAGGAATGGATCAGCCTGAAAATTGAGACTGTATATTCAGTTTTTTGACAACGAATGCCTCAAAAGTAGTTGACAATTTATGAATAACTAAGAGAAAGAAAGTTTTTGTTTTGCAATTTTCTTTTTTGTCTGTGTTTTGTTTTGATGAGTAAAGGGCTTGTTTTCAAAATATCTGTTCACCTGATTCCATGTCACATGACACAAAAGTGTCAAAGTACACAATCTACAAATAGCCTTTACTTGCAGCAACCTGTGAAAAGTGTGTGTTTGTGATGATCAGCAGTAACAATTTCCTGTAATGATTCTTACACTTGCATAGTGAACTTTGCATTGTTGAGCAAAGTTGACTCATACTGCATAAATACTCTACATTTCAATTTATTGAGGGAGTAATAAAAATAAAGAGCTGATGCGTATTTAGCCTGCAGATGTTTTTAAGCTGTGCTGCTGGTAGTAATTGAAGTAATTTTTCATTTTTTGAGAGCTGTCTGGGATCCATTCAATGAACTGTGACTTCCTTTGAGAAACCAGAGTTCTCAGTTCAGTTTAAGCTTGATAACATCACCTCCTGACCATGTCCCATGACTCTGACCCATACATCTTTTCCACTGACACCCTCCCCACTGACCTCCGCTTCCTCCCTCCACTTGCCAACGGGCTTCTTGGATGGAGGGTGTACAATAATATCATGCATATGGGTGGAGTGTATAATGGCGAGGGTGGCCGGTGCCACCGAGCCGATATCCCCTGTCCTCTAGCAGTGGACATTCAGACTGAGGAACCAGCCCAGCACACCTACAGCTTGAACACCCACACAGGTAGCCACCGCAGTGTTTGATTTAGTTGTTCCAACTTGTGTTGTTGCTAATTTTTATTTCATGCTGTGATTAATTATCACTGATTTGTCTTCTCATCCAGGCATTTTTACCCACACTCTGAGCTCAGCAAGTGTGACCGTCTCACAGTCATGGTATTCACACCGATACCACTCCAACCTGATGGTGATGGAGGTTCTTTTGGTGCGTCAGGTGACCTCAGAGAAGCCAATCACTGTCAATCTGGTCAGTTCGTTTAAACCTGAGAGCAAAGACATCATTTTCGAGTCTGGTCCTGATTACAAAGGAGGAAGGTAAGGTCAACAAAAACACATCTGGCAATGTTGTCTGTAATGTTTCTCAACAGATGAGATGTTTTTCCCTCAGGCACATCCAAGGTACGACGAAAAGCGCTGAGTTCCCAGGAGGTTCCTGTCCCACAGTGCACCTTATCTGGACACCCATCCCTTCCACGCTGACGCTGGACCCAGAGCAGAGCCAGGCTCGCTGGGGCTTCATCTTGGTTGTGGCCAACAGCGTAGAAACTGTGGAGGCCAGTTATGATGAGGCTCTGAACCTGATGGCGACTGGTAACCTGCGTCCGTCTCACGAGAATGCCTGGAAGGAGTTATGGCTGCAGAGCAAGGTGGAGGTCACAGGGTTGGATAGTCTCTGCAGGGCTCTGATTGGCTGCATGTTCTACCTCCTCAGCGCCTTCCCCTCCATACACGACACCTCCAGCTCTTTTGGAGGAGTCAGTCCAGGCGGATTGTCAAATGGTGGGGATGGTCAAGACTACTGGGGCCATGTTTTCTGGGACCAGGTATGGCTAAATATGTTATCTGAATGCTGTTTGTTTGGGTTGTTTGATGTTTCTTACACAATGCCCCCATGCTCCTGTGATAGGATATCTGGATGTATCCTGGCATAGTCCTTTTCTATCCCAAGCTAGGCCGATCTGTGCTGCAGTACAGGGTGGGGACTATAGATGGTGCCAAAGACAATGCTCAAAAGCAGGGCTACAAGGTATGATGATGTATTGGAGTAGTGGGCTCAAGATATTTCCAAGACACATTACTGATGATCAAGAGCTGTTTTAGAAAAAACTAGATGGACAAACACTACAGACTCAGTGACAGTAAGAAAAAAATGATACATTAAAAAAATGTAGACCAGAGGCCTACCAGCACCACCGGAGCTCACTGATGAACACTTTTATCTGATCCAGTGGTTTCTAAAAGTCAAGTCTTTAGTTTCCATCTCCAACAGAGACTTCAGGAATTTGCTGCCCCCATCCAGCAAGTTGTTGTTTGAATGCAGATAAAACAAGCAAAACTCAACAAGTTAGTCATGAAGCTTGTGAAGTCCTTAAATGTTCACTTCTTAACCTTTGGACAGAGCCACCCTAGCTGTTATCTCAATTTAAAAATCTTTTGCTAAGCTAATTAAGCTAGCTATTTTATCTAAGAAAGGGTATAAATCTTTTCAATCAATATCTCCAACACTTGGCAGCTCACACCGAAACAGTCTATACTGCACAACAACACTTCATGTAAAAGGAAAAATATGTATTTTTGATTTTGGGATGAACTGCCCCCTTGATGGGTGTACTAAATAAAGTGGTGGGGGGTATTTTTGGGCTGATAATATGAGTGTATGTGTGTATTTTTCTTCGTTTGTGTATCTGAGTCTTCTGAAGAGAGGATGCTGTCTTTACAGGGACTTAAGTACCCATGGGAGAGCGCTGTGTCAGGGAGGGAAGTGTGTCCAGTGGCCCTTTATGGGCAACAAGAGATTCACATCAATGGAGATGTCACCCTGGCCTTCCAAAACTATCTCTACCTCACAGGGGTACGGTCTTTTATCACCTCTGTATCGTCTCAGCCTGTGGTTATTGTTATTAACTGAGCTTGTTATTGCAGGATCTGTCCATGTTCACAGAGGGCCAGGGCAGTGAAGTGATATACGGTGTGGCTGATTACTGGGTTTCTAGAGCTACCTGGAACCCTGACGACCAAATGTATCACATCTTAGGTAAAGACCAGTATTATAAAGTTGGTAGTTTGACATGCTTATCAGGCTTTTTTTTAATAAAAGCAATATTAAAGACATCTAACTGATCTGCCATTGGGAAAGTGTAAAAAAAACTATATTAAGGAAGTAGAACTTGGCTCTCGTTGTTATGAAAGTTTTTAAATGTTTAATTCACTCTTTTTTAAATATTTCTGCTGTAATGTACCATGTAATTTTTTAAATAAATTATTATAAGGCATTTCCCTTTGTGTTATTTAGGGGTCATGCCACCTGACGAGTTTTATTTCAATGTCAACAACTCTGTGTACACAAACACGGTGGCCAAATTCAGGTACTAGTATTGTAATATTTCCCTGCAGTGCATATAAGCTTATGAATACCAATAATACAAAAAAGTTTCTCATTCTTCAGTCTCCAGTTCGCTGTAGAATTGGCGGCTCTCCTCCAACATCCTGCACCAAAGGAGTGGCAAGAAGTGGCCGAACGCCTAAAAATACCTTTTGACCAAGAGTCTCAGTACCATCCCGAGTATGACGGCTACGTTAAAGGTTAACTTGTGTACCTTTCTGAGTGATTAACATAAGAGATTTAAAAGTTGATGACATGTTTTCAGAATGTCTTTTTGACTTCTCACAGGTCATCCAGTGAAGCAGGCAGACACAGTGATGTTGGGATATCCTCTGGGATTACCAATGTCCCCAGAGGTCAGGAGAAATGACCTTGAAGTGTATGAGCCAGTAACAAACCCTCATGGTCCAGCCATGACATGGGTAAGACACAGCATGTTGTTTGCAACTTAAACTGCTTTGGTTGATTTTCACAGCTCTCATCAGCATTGTTTTCTGGCAAACACAGCGGAGGAATCAGCAGTGAAGCAGTCAGATTTTTTTCTTTCTTATTCGAAGTCAGTAGTGACAAAAATCTAACTTTTAAGGTGATAACATTAATGTTGTATTTAAAGCTTGTTGTGTTGCTAAAGAAATCCATTAATGCAGCTTAAAAGGAAGTTTTAACTGCAAAAGGCAGGGAAAATACTCTACACAAAAGTATGTTTGATGCAGCATTTATCAGTGTTTTATTGTCTGGTATTTGATTAATATTAGTTAATTTAATGTTGTAGCTGGTGTAGGTGATGCTTTTTTCTTATACTTCAGACAATTGAGTGGTCTAATTTATAATAATTGTATATAAAAGTTTATTTTAAATGACACCGTCAGTTGTTACTGTTATTTTATATAATTTAGTGTATGTTCGCACCAATTCTTTCACTTTTCAACTGTAAGAGCATGTTTGCAATTGGCTGGCTGGAGCTGGGGGAGGCTGAGAGAGCTCAGACTTTACTTGAGAAGGGCTTCAAGAACATTCAAGGACCATTCCAGGTATCCTTCTGACTCTTTTCGCACCCACTTAGTACTAACACATGCGTCTCTTATCATTCTCCAGAAATGTGTGCTTACCTCTCTTCACAGGTTTGGAGTGAATCTTCAGATGGCTCTGGTGTGGTTAACTTTCTCACAGGCATGGGAGGATTCTTGCAAGCTGTGCTGTTTGGTTTCACTGGCTTCAGGTAGGTTAACGAGCACCTCACAATGTGCAATGAAAAGTCGCCTAAATATGTTTGTAGCTCATAGGCAGAAGATTAACATATTGTTTTTTTTTTCCAGAGTTCAGAAGGAATGTCTAGCCTTTTCTCCACTTCTTCCCAATGACATTTCCGAGCTCTGCATTCGTGGTGTGAGCTACCTGGGCTGTCAGATGGACTGGCTGCTGAGGAAAGGCGAAGTCTGTGTGATACTGAGGGAACAGGCAGGCAGTGCTAGTTATGTTAAGTCCTGTGATCTACAGGTCATCCTGAAGGCATCAGGAACCAAAATCCCTCTCACACCAGGTAACACGCAGGAAAAGATATTCACTGATAGCATTGATTACCTGTTTTTATTAGAAAAACAGTAAATTATGCAATAAATATGAAAGTTTGTATGTTAATAATAAAGAATACTCTTCACCTCCCAAACTATAGCCAAAAAGACCTACACCCTTATCCAAAACAGTGCATAAAATACAGGTATTTCCTTTGAGGAAATATTTAAAATGACCTGTTGCTGGGCAGTTTCCAACAAACAAGTTTGCTTTAGTTCATGTTTATGTGTTTCGTGAGCAATGAGTGTCAGTCTCAAACTGATTTTATTTATTACAGCATTATCCTGACTTTGTTCCCAGATGTTATGTCATACTTCTTTATGAATCTTGATTGATGTTGCAACAGATAACAGGTGATTTACTTCTGCATATCTGTATTTTCAGGGCAGCCAGTGACTTTTCCTCGAGAGCCCGGCTATGTTTGTAAAATGGCTCCAGCATCTTTCTGTTGGCCTCTCTGAAACAACAATTGTGACCCTTCCAATCATTTCATATACATATAAGTTATTTCAAATCCAAACTACTGTACTTTGCCTTTTAACTTGAACAGCCATGTTTAAAATAGGCAAATTGCCAGCCATGGGATAATGTAGGACTGAAAATGGGTTGAAAATGAACCACAGCAAATGAACGGACATTTATATAAAGACAGGCTGAACCAGCTCCTTTCTTCATTTTTTTTTTACAGAATATCAAAAATGCTCTTTCATAAGACTAAGAGGAAAAAAAGATTTGCTACATGGGCATATAGCTATATTTTATAAACATTTTTTAAGCTGTATGGCATTATAACATGCCATGTTATGAAAAAATAGGCCAGTCATACTGTACTGTAAATGAAACCATCTTTAAATAAAACTTCTTAAATGCAGTAAGAAGCCCAATGGTCTCTTGTGTTTCTAACTCTTGTGAATTTGTTATAAGCAGTGGCAGGATCACGTTACTGCTTCTGATGTGTGATTCATGGCTTAAAACATCCTGTAGCTTTGTTTCCTGGAGGAAGGAAGCAGCAACAGTTCTGCGTTCTGCAGGAGTGGATAGGAGGATGCACAGACGAGAGCCATCACAGTTAAAAACAAAAGCAACTCATCTTACAGCTTATAGTATTGACTTTTCCGCTCTAGTCATGCCAAAGGATTCCCTCAAATATATTTTTTAAATGTTTTGTGGCATTATTATTGAAAGAAAAGTCACGATGAAACATACATATCCGCAAGTACCGAGGGTGGAGCGAACGAAAGCATGCCAAATATCAATTGGCTGATTTGAATTAGGGCAGCGTTGCGACTCCGCCCTAAGATTCCATTGGGTCTGTTCGATTTGTATTTACATGACAGTAGGTATCGTTGCTCTCCTTGTTTCCTAAAGGCGGGCTCGCAATAGCGAATACTCACAATAAACGAATCAAACAGCTCCCTTATGACGTCAACAAGCTTCGCTTCGTGATTGGCTGGTCAGGTTTTGAACAAGTTAAACGGTTTCAGCGGGTAGGATTGCAGTTACCGTCCAGGGTCATTCAGATTGTACAGAGTGTACACATGATCTGTAAAAGAAAGGAAATCATATAATTTTAACAAAATTTTATGCGCTTCAATATGCGATTGATTTAACTTCATATATTGACGGAGCAACGAGCATCGGATTCCCTTTTGAGAAAGCCGGAAAACAAAGGTAACGCTTATTATTTTTGATGTCAGTGACAATATCAACGTTAGCTAAGTTAACGTTAGCGTTAGCTGACTAACATCGTTTTAGGGCTTTAATATGAGCAGTTCTTAGTAAAAAAAGTTAGGGGCTATTCACTTAAGTTAACGCATCGTGTCTCACAGGAGCTGTTAGCAAAATCTTTAGCAGCACTTGACGTCTTTTTCAATGCATGCTCGTCGATCGCCTTTGGGCTAAGCTAACGTTATCGTGGTAACGTTACATGAAAAACGTCAGCCAACGTAAATTCTGTCTACGCTGTGAGACTTTTTGGGTTTTTTTTCAGGGTAATCATAATGTTATTTGTTTATATTGTAACTCTGCTTCTGTAAGATGAAAATAACTGACGTATTTGTTTACTACTACAGTTACAGTCTCATGGAAGCTGGTCTGCGAAAATAAAAAGACATTGCGCATGCACCGATTCAAATGCCTTTAATGCGCAAAATGGATCTGGCAGGAAAAGACAAAAACAAAACAAAAAAGGCTTTCATTCACTTTGTTGTTTTGGATTATGAAAAGATTTGACACATAGCTGGCTGCGACGTGATGTGACATTTTAGTTGTTTAAAAAGATTGTTTGTATATGTCAGAGATGTTAAAGGACAGTTTGGATTGTAAAGCTGTTGACCTTTTAAAGGAAGCCAAAAGGGGTGTGTCTTTATGCTTCAGAGCCCTTTTGTTCATGAAGAAAACTGACTGCAAAAACTCTGATATTTCATTCAAATATTTACTGTGTAGCTAATAGTGGTGACATTTTCAATCTATCTAAAGAACTGTAGGTAAACATTGTGTCTTGAGACCAATTCAGGAAAAAAAGGACCTCCTTACAGATAGAGTTTTTCCTTTCAGCGGTGGCCTCAGTAGCCAAGGTTTTTCAGGTGGTGTGTAAACCAGCTGTAATCCTAGATTTTACCTAGTTATTGGTGCATGACAAAATTAAGGGGCTTTTAACTGGATTTTGTCAGACTGGTGTATCAGGGTTTAACTAGTCATGCTAATAGGAAAATAAAGACTGTGACCTAGGAGACATTAAAATATAAATAGCCAGTCTTGTCATTATGACCTCAAGGTGATGCCTGGATAATTTATTTACTTACCATTTCAAGTCTGTTCCAGCATGACCTGACTTTATATGTATGATTCATCCCTCAAGCTGCCAAGATGAACTCCGTACTACTACCTGTGCGATCGTTCATGCAGATGTTCGAAGGCAAAACTCAAGAATTCATCAGTGACATTGACAATGTCCACATGGTTTGGCTTGAGGAGATCCAACAAGAAGCCAACCGCATGTTCTCAAAGTAAGCTTGTACCAATATCATTAACAGAAAATTAATAATTTTGCTCCTTTCACAATTTTCAATCTTAGGAAATGTTTTGTTTTCTAGAGTGAACTGTAAGTTTTTTTTTTTACAAATAAAGCTGTTTATGTTTATTTTAGAGATTTTAATGCTGAGCCAGAATTGATGCCCAAAACACCATCACAGAAAAAGAATAGTCGCCGGAAGCGTGTGTCTTTAGGGCGTCAGGATGAAAGTCAAGTCAGACGAAGGTTTGTTGCCTTCCCTACTGTTCAAGCAATATCTAAATATTCACATTTCTTCAAATCTAAGCAACATGTTGAGACTTTAGTAACTCCAAAATATTTCCTTTCCTGTCCAGATTTTCCAAAGGAAAACGCAGCAACCTTCGTGGCTCCTCAGTCAAATCACTGAACTTCATTGCTGAAGAAGAGACTGCTCCTGAGGCCTCCACCTCCGAAGCTGACACCACCACACAGCCTAAACGCACCACCCGTAAAAACAAACAGAGGAAGTCTGATGTGGTAGAGGATGCAAGTCAGTCTTCTCCTGGCAGCCGTAAAACTCTGGAGGTGGAGAACAAGAAGCCAGAAATAGCAGATAAGGAAGAAATGGACAAAAATGATGGGGCGAACAATGCAGAGAGCAAGATGGATGAATATAGGGCTGTCCAGTCTCCACCTGAGATACCACAACCTGAGGTCGTGGTTAGAATCTCTTCAGCAGATCGCTTGTCTGCAGAGCTTGCTCAAAAGCCAGAGCCTTCTCCTGGTCGTACAGCTTCTAAGATTGCAATAGCTGGCGTAGCTGAAAGGTCACGGCGGAGCTCTGTGCGCTGCTCCCTCAAGCTACGTCACTCCTTGGCTGGTCTGCGGCACAGCATGACTCAGGAGTCTGTTCGCCGTGCCTCACGCCGCTCCATGCTTAAAAGGAGGGTGTCTCGCATGGGCAGCTCCACATGTAGCAGCAGTATTGATGGTGAGAAATGAAACGTTTGATTTATTAATTTACAAAAGGCAAAACACTAGCAAATAAGACAACACTTTGAGTCTCATTAGTCTATTTATCATATTTAGATGTATTTTCTCTAATTGAATGTATTTTTTCTAATTGTAGAAGACTGTGCAGATGAAGAGAAGAGAGAGGCGTGAGTAATTAAAAAATTCTTTGCATCAATAATATCTTTCAGCATATAAACTACTACGGAAAAGTGTGGTGTTTGGCTCCAGTATTTAAGTTATTTGTAAAAGTGGCTGATAATTTTTTCTACAGAACGTAAGCTTAGCCACACAGACCTGTATTTGATTTCCGTGTTTGTTCGTTTATTTATTTATTTATTTTAAAGCTTTTCTTTTTCACACTTATTTATTTTCCGCAATAGGATTGTGGAAGCTGTAACTGCTGACACAGAGCATGATGCCTCAGCTGAAGAATCAAAGAAATCTCCAGAGGTATGAATAAATCTTTGTCTATTAAAAGAGTCTAACTTAAACTTGATTTATCTTTTTACAATCTGATGGTTCTGTTTGACAATATTTGTTTCACATAAATGTAGATTCAGGTTAACCAGCATATACATCCATCTGTTGGACGCATCACTCGGTCAGTGGCTGCAAACTCCCCCACACTGGCGCCCCCCTCGTTGTATATCACAGAACAAAAAATGAGCACTCCCAGCAAAAAAACAGGTACAGAGAGTCTCTATTTAATCAATTAATTCTCGTTTGGATTAGTTTTTAGTTAATATCTCTTGCAACTTGTGTGAGCTTAATACAAGTCTTTGTCTTTGTTTTAGTCTTTACTGAAAAGCATCAGACTTCACAGGCTGGTCAGAGGTAAGTGGTTTGTTTATGTGTCTGCGTATGTGTGTACTTGTCTTACCCTAAATGATAGATTGGAGGTCAGTGCTGTTATGAATGTCTGCAGTTACAATGAAGAGCTTCTTAGCTTGTTGGCAGTGTTAAATAATTTTGGTGTTATGTCTCTAAAAATTATATTTCTGTATCTGTAGGTCACGCCAGAGCACCAAACGCAAGGCACCAGATGTTGCAGAAGAAAGCCCCACAAAGAGGTTCTCTCCCCCTAAGAAAAGTCAAAGTGTAAGATGCATAAGTCTTGCAAAGTGTTAAGAAATGAAAAATCTGTGGATGTATTAATAAAAATTAATGCACGGATTTCTTGATCCACAACTTAACCTTTGCTGTTTACGCATAGGCAATCAAACCCCACATGAGATCTTTCCTCCACACTGTACAGAAGAATCAGATACTGATGATGACTCCAAGTTCCCTTGGACGCACCGGTGCTATCAAGTCTTTCATTAAACACACCACTCCTATGAAGGTTGATCCTAAGGTAAGTTATGCAATTAACTTGGTGCAAAGAAACAATGCCATAAAATATGTTTGCACTGTAGGGCCCAGCTGTCATAAAGCGCTAAAGCTGCAACACTGGCAGGCTGACGTGAAGATAAACATAGTAGGTCACCATAAAGACATGAACAGGTTTTGATCTGCTTTATTTGAGCTGCTTTGACCAATTAAGATAGAGATCAGCTGAAGACATCTCTTCTTACTAAACTTCACTTGCACAAAAAAGATGTGGTGTACCTTTTGTATATCCTGTGTTAGAATTGTAGTGTTTATCCCTAAAAAGAGAATGTTTAAGAGTTATGTTATGAACGCATGTTCATATTTTTTAAGTTATATAGAAACTCACTTGTTTGTCAGGCCATCAAACGATATGGTCCTCTTACTTGGATTGTTTTTTTCTCCCTCCACCAGTTGAGCATTGGTATAGTGGTAAGTGTGATGTTAGAAAACTGTATGTTTGTGGGCTTTGGTGGTGTCTAAAATCCCATTCTTTAACTTGAGTGTCTAATTTACCACATACCTTAGACAAGCCCCTTTCACGCTTCTATATCAGAGCTTGAATTTAGGATCTTGAAAATTTGATGGCTAAAGATTTACAAAGATTTCTGTTCAATTTGGGCTCTGACGAGGAGCAGCAACATTACTTGCAACATTTTGGCTCTAATGAGGAGCAGCATCATTACCAATAGATCACTTTAGTTAAATCTTGTGTTAAATAGGCTCTATGACAAACTCCATAACATAATAATTGAAATAATTGTTAATAGTAAAATATATAAAATAATATATTAATTACAATTGATTCTGTTATTCTGCAGGGTCCACTGGTGAAAGAGGCTACTGTATTTTTAAAAAACACCCCAAACTGCATGTGTTGGTAGATGGTGCTTCTCACCCACGAGTCACTAATGCTTTCTCTTAGCTCTCTTTAATCTAACAATACTTTAAACCCCCTGAAATGGCCATGGTAACCTCACTGTTTGGTGCCTTTAAGGCATGTTAACAGAAGTAGAAACTGAAGTAAAAATCCATCTTAAGAAGGAGCTAGGGCTGTGCCATATGAGCAAAATCCCAAATCAGTATCAAGGTTTTCTTTTCATATCCAGGTAACAACGCATCTCATCCATAAACCCTTTTTAGGTGCAAGATTCTCATTTTGTCTTGGCTGCTTGTAGTCCTACTCTGAAATACTTGTTCTGTGTCACATCCACTCTCCTCGGTGCTTTTTCGTCTTGCTTTCATGCAAACTTCCCATCTGTATCTGTGTTATCGGGAAGAACAGGGAGCTTTGTCCGAATGATAAAAAATATTGCTCTAAACAGTGAGATTTGCATCACAATGAAATCATAAATGTTAGAGCATTATATAAAACAATGAACTCTGTCAAAATAGTTCTTCCAGACTGTTATTATTATAATTCACTATTTAATTTCATAGTATATTTTTTTACCACCTAAAATGAATGCTAATTGGGTATGACCAGTATTTTGTCAATAAAAATGCTGAAGTTTACTGGCAGTGGACATCAATAGAGAGCACATTGCCAATGTCTATTTGAATTAAAAATGTTCTTAACTTAGCAGTAGCTTGATAAATCTAGATTTTTTTCTTCTTTTCTAGTATTCCAACCCTTCCTGTGCGCCACTCTGCCTGAAGAGAAAATGCTGCACCTATACTGTTATTTCATTGTCATGAGTCACAAGCTAATACAACCTGTCACTGTTTCAGTTGCTCATCCTCAAAGCAGAGAGTATGTAGACAACCCTTCATTTGAGTTTGATGGAGCAGACAGCTCTGCAGAATCGTGTGATTGCACTTGATGACATTTCTGAGGCAATGGCACATGGGGCGTGCTGCAGCTGCAAAATGTATATTTTGGAAACACAATTTTCCACACAGTAGCTTGATCTATGATCAGACCTTTGCACAGTTCAGTAGTGTCAGAACAGATTGATGGAAATGGATTTTTGCTTCATATGTTCAAAGGGTGATCTGTTTCCATGTGAATGCATGCCACCCACTCCTTTGGATGCTTGTGACATTTGCATTTTAAATCAGTTGGTTTTAAAGTTGTCGATTTCTGACATCAGTCTCCTAAATTCTTCACCTATTTTCTCTTTTCCCAGACAAAAGAGCGTCACAAACTGGAAGCACTGAAAAAGAAGCAGGAGCAGGAGGAGGAAAGAATGAGGAAAATGGAGGAGGAGAAAAAAAAGAAACAGGAGGAGCTTAAGAGGTTAAAACTTCACCTCTTTTCACACTTTGCACACAGTTTAGTAACTTCTTATATAACTTTAAAAATTTGTTTTCTAGGAAGAGGGATGAGAGGCTAAGAAGAGTGTTCGAGGCCAAAGTTAAAGAGGAGCAGAGGGAGGAAGAGAAGAAAAAGAAGATTGAGCAAAAAATGGCTCAGATCGATGAGAAAAATGATAAGGTATGCATCTGTATGTGCATCTCTGGATCTGTATGTTTATCTCTACAGAGATTCAACCTTTTGGTCTAAACTGTGAAATTGCCGTTCTTCATGCAGCGTCTGGCAGAGGAGAAGGCCAAGAAGAAGGTGGCCATGAAACGTCAAGAAGAGCTGGAGCAGAAGAAAAAATTGGAAGAAGAGGTGAAAAGGAAGAAGATCCAGCAAGCAGTAAGACACTGCTGTTTTATCCTTTCTGTTGATCAGCAGTATCTGAATATTGTGGAAGAGCTGTGTTTTGTCATGTAACCGGAGAATTTTTTCTAACTTATTTCTATTTGCCTTTACTTATTGTTATTATTTTTTATATTGTACTTTTCTAAAACTCAAGGAGGAGGAGAAGCGGCAGCAGGAGTTACTTGCCAAGAAGAAGGCAGAGGAGGAGGAACAGCGAGCTCGTAAGCTGGCCGAGGCTCGCAGAGCACTGGAGCTAGAAAGAGAGCGACTAGCTGCTGCTGAAAGGTCACTAATGATTACTTCGCAAACTATCTAGCCTATTGATTTTTAAACATGTTAATAATTTATCAAATTTAAATTTGCATTAGTGAACACAGCAAAAAAAAGTTTATCTGGCATTGTCTGTTTTTCAGGGAGCGGGTAGAAAAGGAAAAAGCTCTGGCTTTGCAACGGGAACTGGAGCGAGCAGCAAGGGAGAAGGAGAGGAGGGAGCTGGAAGAGAGGAAAAAGGCACTTGAAGAAAAAAGAAAACTGGTGAGCAATTTAAAATTGGAACCATAATGACATATCAAATGTGTACACTTACAGAGCAAGAACAAAGTGTGCAGCATTCACACATCATGACAATACAATCGTGCAAACTGTACTGACATACACCCATGACCAGAGGGTGTTCTAGGACACACATGACATGTACGTCCAGTCTTTCCTTACCCAAAAACTTCTCTCATCACTCTTGCAGCGCAGTCAATCTCTTCCCTCTCTTTAAATTCCATTCAGATGCAAAGTAACCTCAGATTTTGGGTTGAGTGTCATGTTCTACCCCATTGTTCTCCTTATACCCTTTTTACTATTTTTTTATGTTAAACTGCATGGCACAACTGTGGATAAGTTGTCCACTTATGTATTAAAGTAATTGTATTAGAATTCCGCAGCTCTGGATTTGTTTTACTGACTGATCTCCTGTCTTGTTGTTTTACTCCCACTAGGAGGAGCAGCAGAGATTGGCTGCAGAAGAGAAAGCTGCAAAAGAGAGAGAGGCTGCTAAACAGAAAGAAGCTGCTGCTAAAGATGCTGCTAATAAAAAGGTAAATCTGGAGGAAAATTTATACTTAGTTTCCTTGCTCAGGAGACAGCAACATTACCTGCTTCCTCTTGCTTATTGTGGTGCTGTACTGAAAAGAAATGAATAAGTAGTCAAGTCTTTGTACGTGATAATTACCACATTTAAGGGGGTTGATCAGTCTTGACAGTGGCTATGTGATAAATTATGCAAAAAGCAACCCATATGTCAGCTGTGTCGAAAGAGAAAGAGAGAAAAGCACACACACACAGGCTGTTAGGCTCTGTGCATGTGCATATGCATGCGTGCCAAGTACGTGTATGCATGCATGTGTTTGTTAGGCTGGTGTTTTCTGTGGATCATCCAAAATTGATTACATAATACTGTGACAGCTGACCTTTTAGAGCTAATTTTACCCCTCTGTCTCCCTCCTCCCAAAAGACCGCTGCTGTCCTTAATGCCACTGTGGATCTGGAGGTGAGAATCTCAACATAGCCACTATGAAATTTTTTTTAATTATTTTTTGGAAATGTATCAGTCTGATTAACATTTGGTGCTCATGAATTTTCATTTTTTCTTTGGGAAAACTCTGTCATTCAGTGACCAAGTTGATATGCATGAATTCTCTCTCTAAATGTTTAAAGCTGTTCAGTCCTCTGCCCTTATTGTTATGTTGCAGCATATTTTGGCATGTTTGTGCCACCTGTTGGCCAGTGAAACAGCAAGCATGTGTCCTTGCATGCATGCAGGAGAGAATCATTAAGCAGTGAAGACATTAAACACTTTTCTTTGCACTCTTTTCAGGGCTCTGTAATGAGCACACCTGTAGGAAAAGGTGGAGGCCTAAATGTGACCGTGGATATTGAGGTAAAGTTGACTAATGAGGTTTTTTGGATTCATATTTATTTAATTTCCAACTGATTTTATTGAACATGATAGAAATAATAACTATCCGAGTTAAGCCTTATAACGTGTTTTATCCTCTTCTGCAGCAATCACCACAATCATATGCCCTCACTCCAAAGGGGGGCAACAAACCTTTGTTGTCCAAAAGTGCAGAAGATTATGGCATGGACCAAAACAGTGACGACTCTACAGATGATGAGTCTGCACCGAGGAAACCTATTCCATCCTGGGCCGAAGGTAGGCACGATTTAATATAGTTATCATTCATTATGATGATATTCCCTCTTTTCAGTGTACCTGAACACTTGTAGCAGTGCTAAATATTATATAGTTGAAGCTGAAGGTTTTCTTAACCACTTCCTGATCAGTGATTGCTTAGAAACCATAAGTAGGCACAGCAGGTGTGTCAAGCTTTGAGTTTTTCCACATAAAGAAGCAATGTGCATTGGGCTGTAATAATAATTATACAGTGTATTTTAAGAGTGTGCAGGGGTGGTGTTATCATCGGCTTAAATTTAGATGACACATTATGTGCAATTATCATTTTAGTGAAACTGTGCTAACAGACTGACAGCCTCAGTGTCATAGTCACAGCGTGGTATAAAATATTTTAGCACACACAGTCTTTTTTTTCTTAGCTGAGATGGAGTTGGTGCACATTAATTTGCCAGTTGAATAAAGGCAAAACCAATTCAAACAAACTAGGTAAAGATTATGAAAGAGGAACATTTACACAGTTTGAAGAGGCAAATTAATATTAACCAGGATCTTGTTTCTGACATACAGTAATCCTCTGCAAGTTCAAGTGCTTCACGCAAGCATGGATAAGGACTGAAATACTGGGGAATTTCTTTTAAAAAGTGTTTGGTTTTGCAAGACAAAGTTGTCAGAGTTTGTTGAAGAAAACCTAACAGCGAGCAGGTTAGGTTCAGAGAGTCATTTACTTTAGTAACTGTGCCCCAGTTTGATACTCTCTCTCTCGAATATAGATATCCCAGTTTTTCCTATCTCAGTACTCAGTTTTTAACAAACATGCTTTAGGACTATACCCCTGACCTATTTAAAGTTATGCCCCGTACCTTATGACTTCAGATGCTGTGTATATTATAAAAACATTTTAATTTCCCCCCCTTACAGGTCACAATCTGCAGCAGATAATTATGAAGCAGTACTTCAACCCTCCTGATCTAGACTCTTTCTTCGGAACAATTGAGCCACCCAAACTGGAAAACATCTTTTACAAGAGCAAGCCTCGTTACTTTAAACGCACCAGCTCCGCTGTGTGGCACTCCCCTCCAGTTGGATCCAAGTAATGTCCGACACTGATACAGATATGCATTGCTGTATAAAGTTTGATTTTTATTTTTATCTCCAATAAAGTTACGTGTTGTTGTTTTTTGTATTATTTTTAAATGTTTGTTTTAGGCATCAACGATTTAGTTGTCACTAGTTTGTAGAATTTCCTGGGTTTAAGTGATACATATGTGACGCTTTATGCTCTTGATACTTGATATGGGTGTATTATGACCCAGTGGGATGTGAAAGTTTTTGCCAAATGACCTTTAAAAACTTTCATTTGTATGTTTGTACTGACTGTAAATGAAAGTAGAATTTCCATGGCTGGAATTTATTCAATTGTATTAAAATGGTTCATTATGTCAAAATATTCTGTAGGTTGCAACTTTTAATCAGATTTGATCATATGTGACACCAAAGAGGAAAATACATTTCATGTACTGAGGTGTACTGAGGTGTACAGTAGTAGTGCCCTGCATACTCCAGTTTCCTGTACTTTGGTGGGTTATAATTCTACTCAGGTTTAAATAGGTGGTGCTATGAA
>JAPZDY010000023.1:16050439-16068736 GCA_029783645.1 Ctenochaetus hawaiiensis
GGTTGCAACTTTTAATCAGATTTGATCATATGTGACACCAAAGAGGAAAATACATTTCATGTACTGAGGTGTACTGATAGTAGAAGAGGTGGGTTGCAAGGAAATTAACTCTGGATTTAAGTGCCCTGCATACTCCAGTTTCCTGTACTTTGGTGGGTTATAATTCTACTCAGGTTTAAATAGGTGGTGCTATGAAAGAAATATATCAGGTCACTAATCCAACTATTAAGACTGGTAAAAGTGTAATATGTCCCAGCCACTGTAAACAAAAGCATTTACCTGTACAGATGTATCATGGGTGTGCAGGGGTTAACTTGTGTTAATTAAAGACCTTTGATTAGAAACGTCCATATCCTCACATTCTAGTAGATGTATTTTATGACATTGGACTTGTTCTTGCAAAAAACAAGTGATTAGTTTCATTTAACTGTTATTATCAAAGGGTGAGGCAGCATGTATACCTTTGTGCTCTCCTAGTATCATGTTATGGCAAACCAGACTCATATTTTCTTAAGCAATCCTATGTCATGCAACCAAGTTGAATTAATGTTTAAAAATTGATAGTTTGGTTGAAAGCTGGTCATTGTTATTTTTTCAGCACGGATGTGAGGTCCTCAAAGAACTCATAAAACTGGAACTTTGAACATCTGCAAATGTGGTGCGACTGGTAAACTTTATCTGCTGTTATGACAGTAAGCTCCGAAACAGCTAATGAATGGACCATTGACTGTATAAAACAGGAATGGACCCTACAGTAAAACTACTCAGTCATCTGTTTCTAAGGTCAAGAATGAATCTATATGTCAGCAGTAACTGTGGCTTTTGTAAAACAGGTGCCAAAGTACGTTTTTATTCAGCCTATTCAAGAAAAATACACCTAGCACTAATAAGCAGTGTCATAATAATAATATTTATAATAATAATACCACGGGACAGAAAGCAATGCTCTAAGCACGTGGCTGTTCATTTAGGTTAATTATGTATTCGCCCCGCCCCTTTAAACCGCTGACTGATGTCAGAGAGAGTGACATCATAACGGTCAGACTGCGCGTTTGTCTCGTACATGGTCTCATACAACAGTTGGGACAACAGGTAACGTCAGCAAACCCTCTAACTCTGGTAGTTGGGAGTTTAACACGGTTAGTATCGGATTGCTAAATTACGAATTTCGTGATTACTTATTAAAAAGTCCGAGATCGACAAACCAGGTAGGTACCAGGTAGCCTATTAGCTTGTCACCTGTCATGATGAAGCTGCCTGTGCCTAGCAACGGGCTGTTAGATACGTATATTGTTAGCTAACTCTAGTTAGCTACCCTGTCATATGAGTTAGCTAAATTGTTAATGTTGCTGAGTTAGCTGTCCATGCTGCTTCGTATATGAACATGTTAGCATGCTTATTTGTCATTCATCAGCCCACCTTGACGACTCCCGTTTCTTTTTGCTTCGCATGCATGCTAGCTGAACAATCGCATATCTTTATTTCTCGGGCTAGCTATATTGCGTTATTAGTCATGCCTTTGTAAAAAAAAAAAAAAAAAAAAACGAAACAGAAAAAATAATGTAATAAGCCTCAATTTACTTGCTTGCAACCAACCGGAGTTAAAAGTTAAAAATATTAATTTAGCTTAGTTACCAGTGACTTAGTCACCTGACAGTGTCTCGCTTAGAAAAACAGGTCATATCGTTTATCTTTTAGTAGGTCATTTTGGGATAAAGGTCACTAAACGCACCTATGTCCTTGATTGGTGGAGTGATATTATATTACAAAAGAGTGTCGGCTGGGATCTAAAGTGATTATGTGTTTGTCCCCGGTTTTATGATGCGACACATACTTAAACACATAAGAAAATATCCATTTAGATTTATTACATGCAGATGTTTCCTTGTTAAATTTGTATAATGTCCCTGTTTGATAGCTTACTGCCTAACATATGACTTAAAGAACAGTGTCATGTAAATTCACTTTTCATCGTTATTTAAACAGAAATGAGTTCACAAATCCGACAAAACTTCCACCAGGACTGCGAGGCTGCCATCAACAGACAGATAAACCTAGAGCTCTATGCCTCTTATGTTTATCTTTCCATGGTAAGAAAAGCTGTCAAGCCAATTCATAAGTCATTGCTGTGTTTTTTTAAGCTCAGGGACATAAATATCTTCTCTTTTTTGTTTTGTTGTTTTTTTAAGGCATACTATTTTGAGAGGGATGACAAATCCCTGCCAAATTTCGCAAAGTTCTTTAAAGCACAGTCCAAAGAGGAGCAGGAGCATGCAGAGAAGTTGATGAGTCTGCAGAACAAGCGAGGAGGCAGAATTTTTCTGCAGGACGTAAAGGTATGCAGTGTCACTTCTGAGTATGTTAACTGCGACCCTTTTTTTGGTTTAGTTTCACACCGTAAATCTTAAAAGCCTTTTTGTGATGCTCAATGATTTGGATGCACGTACCAAATTATGATGCAATATTTAGTTAATCTTTTTGTAGTTTGTTTTTTTTGTTGTAATGTCATGAGTTATTTTCGTCTGTAGAAACCTGATAGGGATGAGTGGGGGAGTGGCCTGGAGGCCTTGGAGTGCTCCTTGCAGCTGGAGAAAAGTGTAAACCAATCTCTGTTGGACCTGCAAAAACTGGCAACTGAACACAATGATCCCCATGTAAGCAGCAGACTAAGGGCCAATGCACATAGCTTCCAGCTGCATCTCAGTGCAACTCTATTAAATAAACAGGAGACGATTTGCTGCCATTCTAGCACCAGTGCTGGAACAACTGTCTATTTTAGCTTTTAACTTGAAATTCATCCTTAATTATACATTTCAAAGTGAGGGGGGGAGATAGACATCTTGTTTAACCTCTTTTCTGTCTCCTCCTGCTCTGTGGCCATTTGCACTTAGTTTTTATAGTTGAATTTATAATGCAGTTGCTTTCATTATTTTTAGTTTCTGCTGTAGGGCAACTGAACATATCTGAAACTTGATCTCAACTCATGAATACCATGTTGGCCTTAGCAAGCTGCTAAGCTGCAGATAAAATAATTATTTTTTCTTCCTAATATCATTGGATAAAAACATAAAATTACAGTACAATGACAGCAGCTTTACTATAAAATGCTAGAAAATGTACAACATTGACATGTAAAAAATTGATCAAACAGAAAATTTGAAGCAACATAAGGTTTTTATTTTGGAGAACGACTAAGATCACATACTGCAACAAAATAATATACAATACAATCAGATGCTCTGCTTGTGAAATGTTTCCAGTAGACATTGAAATGGTGACTGAGTTATGACTAAGTCAGAGTGCAGCTGGAAGCTGTGAACCTTAAAAACATGTTATACCTGACATTTGATGGTCTTTGAGAATAACATTTTGTCCTTTTTGTCCACAGATGTGTGACTTCATAGAAACACATTACCTGGATGAGCAGGTTAAATCTATCAAACAGCTTGCTGACTGGGTATCTAACTTGCGCCACATGGGGGCCCCTCAGAATGGCATGGCCGAGTACCTCTTTGACAAACACACCATGGCTGATGAGGGCAGTTAAGACTACAGTTAATTCACAACAGTTTAACATGACTTATGATCATCGCTACTGCATGCCAGCCTGCCTCTGTATCCGCCATTTTCTGCATATGAAACAAATAACTGCTTTATTTTGTTCGCTGTCAATCAACTGTAAAATTTCCCTAAGGCATAGATAGCTTTCTTCACTGGTCTAGTACACACTTCACCTCAAGTTATATCCTAGATTACAATCTGAAAGAGAAATGTTTTGTAGAAATAAAGACTGAACAAATCTTTAATGCAGGCCATTTATTTTTCATTCCCCCTTGGATATTTCAATTTTACAAATCCCACAAGTGTTTTTGGTGTTTTTAAAGTATGGTGGCTGAAACACTACAATTTATTGCAAGAATAAAACTTTGAAACAGAGAAATTTTCTTGTATTTTAGCAATAAGAGTATTGAATGCACCATGCTACTGGAATATTAAGATTTTATGATAAATTTTATGAAGACATGTTAATATTTTTATATATTTGGATTATGTTATGAATAGATTTTCAAAATTGTTTTAAATTTATACTTGTTTTGTTACTATGAGTGTTATAATATTACATTGTGCATTTTTCCTATACAAGCCATAATTGTGTCCTTGTTGAGCTTCTTTTTTTCCTGGCTTGATTTTTTATTTTCATGCTTTTTTTCCGTTCAAATCATGATTTTTGTATTTTCGTATTCTTTTTGCAAAGCGTTTCATTCCTTAAATGGTAGTTACTGAGGATATTTAAAGTGAAATTAGACCTCAAACCTGAATGTTAAGGCTTGTATTGCACATTCAAGAGAAAACCAAGTAACAATTGAATTAATACACATGTTAATCCCCCATTAAATACAATATGATGTAGTTTACATGGTCATTCAATTGTAATGTAACCATCGTCTGCAAGTATATTTTCTCTTTCATTGTTTCTTTTTAAGTTGAGTATTTTCATGTCAAACGTTGTTTTCAAAAACAAATTCCTTTGGTTAAATTTCCAGTGACACACTAAACCCTCCATATATTTGCTGCTTATTTCCTTTAAATTCACAAGCTTTGAGTTGTATTTCTCATATACTTATGGGTGAACTGCATATGATGACTGTGTAGGCTGACTGTACAGTAGTTGTTTTAAATTAAATTCGATGTTATCTGAACACACTGATGTGGACAATCGTGTGACTCTAAAATTTCTTCAGGGTAATAATTTGCCTCTTTGAAGTTTGAATTGTACATAGAGTTTCCCTGTATAATTAAATAAATTAGTAAGAAACAAATAATTTCAAGTTTTATTTTTTATTTTAAAATATTCCGACAAAAAACCTAAAGACAAACAACGTATTTATGAAAGAGTACACTGATGGAAACGATACTAAGAAGGCCAAATTGTTTTACACACATACACATTTTGACCTCTTAACACTGTATTTTCTTTACCAGAAAACTGTAAAGTATTTCTTTTTTTTTCTTTTTTTCTTTTTTCTTCACACATTGCTGGTCAAAACTCATAAGGTGCTTTGCATTACAAGTAGGTTAATTGTTCTATAAGAGCTTAACAGGAAGTGGAGATTAACTCAGTGTTTGCAACAAATATTTATGAGTTGTGTGTAGGGCTCCAAATGACTGTAATGCTCTTCAGATGAAACATAGATAAGTACCTGTGTTAAGTAATTTGAATGCCATATATGATACAAAAAACAATCCGTAATGCCCTCCTTTGTCAGTCCTGCTCCCTCCCTCCTGTTGCCTTGTTCACCCCACTGTCCACCAAAACACCCAGTAGGTCCCCTTCAGCCAATGAGATTCCTGAATCATTTGGCGAGTTTTGCTGATTGGTTTCTTGCTGCGATGATGCTGACGTCGATACTGTGTTCATATTATTGCTCAACCCTCCGTTGGTGCCCCCGTTGCTTGCTCTCATGTTGGCACTGAAGTTACCATGGTTGCCAAAGTTACTGTGACTTGTAATGTTGCAGAGACTTCCCGTTGTGCCAGTGCTGTTGGTGCTTGTTGCGTTAATGCTGCTAGAGCTGCTGGTGGGATTACTGGGATTTGCTGCTGCTGTGCGAGAGGGAGGGCTAAAAGAGAACACCCTTTCTCCTCCGCTTCCTGCTGTCCGAGCACTTGGGGGTCCAGGCTGGCTTTCAGCTGAGGGGAGGGTGTCCAGAGTAAGGCGGGGAGGTGGAGGACGGCGAGACAGCAGGCCATGTCCGGGTCTGAGTTTGGATATTGGGCAGAGTTCAGGTGGAGGGTCGGGAAAGGAGAACGTAGGGGCACTCTGGACCTCGCTGTCCTCGCTTAACCAGGGGAATGCAGAGGACGGTGGTGGGGGGACATGGTTGGGGGTGTCAGGAGGCAGCACCTGTGAGCCCACCATTGGAGGAGCAAGGGAGCTGCAGCTGCGGTCCCACTCGCTCTGAGTTCGCCGGGCAGGTCGAGGGCGGGGCACAGCAGGGGGCACACAGTGGATGGGTGTTTGTGGGCAGCTGTAGAAACCTGGTCTCTCATACAAGGGCATGGTGGAAAAGGCGTAGTCTGGATCTCGCTCATGGTTCAAAGGCTGGCGGGCTTGACTCGGAGTTGACGGTGCCTCTTGGTGCAGGTACAGAGGAAAGCGACTTAGTGGAGCTCCTGGGCGGCGTCGCAGCAAAGAGACCCTCGAGGAACGAGGAAAGTTAGGGGAGTGGACACCAAGAAGACGACCCAGGCCTCCAATCAGTGGGGTGGAGTAGTTGGCTTCCTCGTGTTCTTTGATTTGCTCCAGATTGGACTGAAACTCCATCTCTTCTTTTGGTACACTACATTAAATAAATAGATGTACAGTGGTTAGTTGGAGTATTAAGTAATTGCCTACAAGAAAAAGTTAAGACATTGATGAACCTAATATCCAGGGCTGAGCCCATGAAGGAGGGTTTGCGGTGTTCAGCGCTGGCAGCAGTGTAGGGAGGCTGAGGCTCAGACTCGTTCCAGTACATATCCCTCTCAACCAGTGGCAGGTTGTCGTACATCTCATCCACAGACAACAAGGACACCTGAGAAACAACAATAAAACACAGCAAATGACAAGACAGCCTCTATCTATAATTAATTTTAAAAAAGTTTGGTTTAAATCCAAACCTGTAAATTGCGATCAACAAGCCAGTTGGTTTCAAAGTCATCATCATCTTCACCAAAAGGGTTTATGAGCTGTTCAGCCACCTGAGACCATGAACAAGACAGAATGAGTGAGATATCAACAGCAGCATCAGTGTGACTTTATCTCAAAATTATTCTGCGGGTCATCACCTTGAGCCAACCAACGTAGAAGAAAAACTGCAAGAGGGTGAAAACAGGCAGGTAAAAGTCCACATCATGACCGGGGTACCCTTGAGTGGGATCCAAGAACTGACGACCAATCAGACAGGCCAGGAAGAAGCTGTAGACCGCCACGGTCACCACCTTGTTCAAAAACATTAGTTAAGCCCGGAAGTGTTTCATAACTACCTCTGAGTCTCTTGTTAAGTGTTTGCATTGCTCTTGTTTGCTGATTTCATTGTGTTTTTCTAGGTCAAACTGCTCACATTGATCAAACTGAGTAAATTATCTCGGGTACATGATGATGATTGTGACACATAATCAGATTCTTTGAAGACTACAAGCAGCCTAATATTAGCCCAGTGTCACTATCAGTGACTATCACTGTTACAATTTCTTACACTTGATCATTTGAAATTTGTCACAAAATGAAAACTATTTCTTTTACTGCCAAGGTGTCTACAGTATTTCAGTTCCAAAACAGAAGAAAAACCTGAGTATAGACAAGAGGCAGGCTGATCCAGTCATAACCGTACAGCTTCATACACTTTGCCCGTAAACTATTCAACTCCTGAACAGAGAAAAAAGCAGTACAGGAAAAAACACATTTTTAAAGAATATTTTACAGCTAAAACAGCCACAAAGTGAGGTTGTTCATGCTCTTTTGGCTTGCAAACAGATAACACATGAAAACCTACGGTGAGAATGGCCGTGAGGGCCACGTCGTTATTGATGCGACCCTCAGTCCGGGCCCTCAGAGCCAGGCTCACGAACCACATGCAGGGAACCCAGAACTTGTTGTGAGGGGAGGGCAAGTCCTCCAGGTGCCTCAGCTCCTCTGATGTCATCAAACCTGAGAGACACAAACACAGCATGGGAACAAAAACAGAGAGGAGGTTTGAGTCTGAACTTGTTTCATAAGCCACCAACACCATGCAGTTTCTTCATGGCCTTTAAATGTTAAAAAAAGAACAATATGCTTTGAATGTATTTGTGCTGTATCCAATAAGATAAAAATAGTGGTGTCTTTATTGCCTCATCATACCGGCCTGCACCAGATGCTCCATAGTGGGAAACCTCTTATAGACAGCAGTGCTGACAGAGCGGTAGATGAGCACACCAGAGAGGTTTGCGTATCGCATCAAGGTTCGTCTTGTCAGCTTGGAGGCCTCGTCAGCACCACGAACATGACCACCGACTAATGCTGCCAAGCGGTCCGGCCAGGGAACGTTCTCAAACTGGCCCCACCAGCGAGACACAACCAAGGTGACATAGAAACCTGGCAAAAAAATAAACAAGAAAAAAATTTACATGCCAACCTTGTGATGGTTTCCAGAAATACAGTCTCAGATTGAGATTTAGTTTTGCACATCTATGGCCTATGTTTGAATTAGTTTTGAAATTCAGCTCACCCAGCACGAACGACACAGGGATGAGCTGAGCATAACGGTCGCAGTATATTGACAGCTTCTCAAAAAGCCTCCTCTGGTCATTATTTAACATAAACCTGGTGGAGGAAACAACTGATGAGTCCATTGCAGCTTAACACAGGTAGCTGAGTCCTGTGACAAGAATATAAACCCCTTTTTCTGGTCTGACATAACCTTTAAACTACTCAAAAATATCTGTTAAGGGACTTAAAAATCCAAAAAGAAATGCTACAATCACTCTCTCTGCTGATTAGAGGATATAGTTGAGTTTACAGTGTTTTTTTCAAAGAGAGTACCTATAAACAGCACTGAAGAAGTAGTATAGCAGAGTGAAGATGATGAGCTCTCTGTAGAGCAGTTTGTAGATGCTGCCCTTCCATCGCAAAAGCAGGTGAAAGAAGGTCCCCAGACCTGCATCAGCAACCCTGCGAGAGTATGTTACTGTCATCGCTGCTGCTTGCTGGCCCACTTGCTGGTTTGTTATGGAGTGACATGAAGGAAACCAGTGTGATATTTTTCTCTGTGTGTCTTCTGAGCTCAGTGTCAGCGATCAACCTGGATCTCATAAGGCCAATTTGGTCGCAAATCTAAGATAATAAAGCAAAAGAAAACAAAAGGGGGTTATTCTTTATACGTTCTCTACTTGTTTGGCTTGATACATCTCTACTGTGTTGGTACTAATTTGATTTTCAGTGTTCTACACACTTCAATAATCATTGAACCAAACTCATTTTACAGATCTGAAACACAACCCTCCACTTAAAGAGAAGATTTCAGGGCCACTTGAAGCAAATTCAGCACTATTAGGTCACAAAAGGCCAATTCACCAACTCAAATACAAGGCTGTGAAGTTGTGCTTACTTACCACACAGTGTGAAGTTGTCTGGCCATCATACTCGCTGTGGCTCGAGATGTGTTCAGGCAGCGTCCGTAGAGAATGTTGTAGAAAAGGAGGCAGGACAGAAAAAGAAAGCAAGGGACTCCTACACCTCCGGTCACTTGATGTGTTAATCTGTTTCGGCAACAAAGCTGCATTGTGAGGCCAGGTCCTTTTAATCTGAAGCAACCACACTGCCACAAATAGGTTAGTTAAAGGGTTGGATGAAGGCTGGAAATACGACCAGTTACAGCAACCTGTCCGACAATCTCCTGTAGAGTTTAACACATTCATCTCTGCCTTCTCCTGAATCACAAATAGACATATTTGAACACATTCACATTTCTTAATTTCAGTAAACTTTTAGAGGGAGAATTGATTAATTTTCTGTTTAAAGCATAACTCAGTGATTGGTCATGGAAAACTCTTTGTCAGGTGAGACTGTGTATCACCCCCTCTGCTGGAAGAAATGTGCACAGCTGGGTTCTGACTGGCCAGAGGGTGTCAGTGATTAACCCTTCCAGTCTAACCAGGAGACCAACAGCAGGGCGAAGTGCAGGCTGAGTTAAACCTGCTGAACTCTTGAGATTTTTAAAGCACAGTTTCAGCAATTTATACTGAATTCTGATGCACTTGCAACAACCGGGGACCAATTCTGAACACTTTGGTGAGTGTTTTCTGTGAATGTTTTTGTCCTTAAATCATCCTGGATGATCCTGGCTATAAGTTCATAGCTTTCCACATGTGAGTGTGATACTGTTTCTTTACTTAGGTTGAAGTTATGTTTGCACAGGATATCTTTTAGGAACAAATTCTTTTAGCATGACAACCTGCAAAGAGCCTTACTTCCCCTTCGCTCTGCAGTGAAGAAGTGTGTTAGTTACAGTTTAAACACTGCTGAGGTCACAGCTCAACCATTCATAACTGGAAGACATTGATTTTGTTTTAACAAAACTTTTATGGGCTGTGAAGTTACAGTATGTAACACTTGCTTTTCTGGATTTTAGGTATATGACACCTATTGGCATCAGGATCACTACATAGTAAATTAACACACTGAATGTAACTTCAGTGGAGCCACCCAGGAGTTTCTGATAAGACTCTGCACTGCCTAAATGAGACATGGATGCCTTTGAGGGAATTCACAGTGTCCAGATTTCCTCTTCTCCACCGTCCTCTACAAAAGCCAGTCCAGGATATGAAGTCCTCAGAGCAGGAAGATCTGGAATAGCTGTATATTCCTCTACAGTCTTTTTTGGCACACCTGACATCCTGGGAGCCAGACACAAGTCCAGCAGGGAAACTGAGGAGGAAGGCTGTGTTGTTGGACGGTAAGTGTTAAAACCTGAAGCACTGGGGGTAAGAAAGAGTTTGAGCTCACCTGTGAGGAGAAAATTGATTGTTTTTTTTTTTTTTTTATCTTTGTTAATTCCATGCACTGCAAATAGACTCCCCAGAAATATTCCTAGAATTGATTAATTCCTCAAATGCTTTACTTGCTACTATATTAACAACACAAATTAATTCTACACAATTACCTAAAATTAAACACCTTCTTATATTGGTGTTCAATTGGACTCTATTTTAAGACAGTCTGTGTGGCACTGAGGTGAAGAATCTTTCCTTTACTTTCTCTAAGTTTTCACCTGGTACCATCACATTAAGGTGACAGCCAGGTGAACAAAACAGTGACAACATACGTAAACTAGTGAACAATAATCTATATTTAGTCACCAGTTTAACACCAGAGATGCAAGACATTACTCTTCAGGCACACTTTGCATATAAAGTCTAACTCCATAGATCAACCACCTTATTAATCACAGAACAGCACATTCGGGCATGTTTTCAGTCTGTGGGCCAATTGCAGGGTCAGATCAGGACTTGTTTTGGGTTTAAATTTGCATGTAAGCCTATTAATTTATTGCAATAGAGAGCTGAAAGCTAATGAGGCAAATTATGAGGTAAGAAGGGGAAAGATTTGCAACAAAATTTCCTTGAAAAAGACTGCCCACTGATGTGCTTTTTATGGTATTTTTTCAAGGCAATACAAGTGTATTTGTAGAATGAGAAAAGAATTAATTAATGTAATATAATAGTTTGAATTAATGCTGTTTGTGTGTTTTTATGAGGCTGCCTGATACTGATGATAGAATATTTACAATATATATATATTTTTAAATCTGGTAATTATGTAGCTGCCAATTTTTCTCTTACATAAAAACAAAACCTAAACACAAATTGCCCCTTTAATTTTTTATTTAAAGAACTGTGACCAAGATATACATAGAGTGGGTCATCAAACATTTGTAAAATAATGTTTTTAGTGCTCTCTGCTGGACAAATTATGTAGTGAAGACACTGTCTCTGAAAACCCTTCAACATTTGTCTTTCTGCACAGCAGTTTCCTTTTACTAACTGGATAACAAAGACACTGATATGCAGTATGTATCTGTGATAAACTAACCTCAACTTTTTTTTATCTAGTTTACTTTTCATTTCATTAGTAATTGAAAAATTCCTGCTCATGTTTGTTCACTATTTCATTATTGTCAAGAACCACTTCATGATGATGATGCATAATTGCACAATATGTAATTGAACTATAGCAAAGTGTCTAGAGTTTTGTGTTATCATGGAAGTGGTTAAACAGGTTGAAATCAATGTAAAACTTTATAAGGCATTTAGTTCATGACTCAGATGCTCTTCAAGGCTGGATTACCAATCATGCAAAGATAGAAAGTGCGCTTGGACCCCTTGACTTAACAATATCTTGGCCTTAATTCCCAAGTACTTTCAAGATGTAGCTTACTCTTAAAGCTTTACATTCCTTAGCTAATAAATAGTCAATTGAAAGATGAGCTTGAACACAGTGTTGTAATGTAGATAAGAACATTTATTCAAGTACTGTTTAAGTGCAATTTTTAAGTATTTGTACTATAATTATTTTAATTTGTTATTTTCCTCTCATACTCCATTTCTTTTTTAAAGACAAATATTGTATTTTTTACTTCACTACATGTATTTGATAGCTTTTGTTTCTAGTGCAGATTTGGACTGATTATGCAAAACACAAAGTAAATCTAATAAATGATGACATATTGTCACAGGTTAAGCTACCAAGCAGATGGGTCTTTGCAAAGCAATTAAAATTTAGCTCCACTTTTATTAGCAGTAACATAAAAATGATAAGCAGGCGCTTTCATTAATACATCACTTATTACAAACCACTGTTATATAAGTCTGAAATGTGCCATTCTGCATTATGAGCATTTTCATTTTAGAAAGTCACTTCATCATGAAGTTAGTATCGTGCATCGTGCTTTTGTATTTTCTTAAGTGCATGGCTTTTTCAGTGGCAGAGTATTTTTACACTGTAAAATTTCCCCTTAAAGTAATGAACTTGCAGTAATCGCACACAGGATGGTAGTTTGAGGGTGGTGCTGTGCTGTGGAGGCTCCGGACAGGGCGTACTTGGGAGTGGATGCGCTGTCATGTGACCCTGTGAGAAAGAGGCTGAGGCAGCAGAGACACTCGCTTTCTGTCCTGGAAGAAACAACACGGGGATAAGAGGAAAAACAGCAAAGGATATGGCTGTAATAGTGTAACGTTAGACCAAGTCGTCGGTACATTTAAAGTTAATTTAATTTAATTTTTTTGTCACAATTAGACCGCTGCTGCTGCTGCTGCTGCCGTTGTTGGTGTCGGCTGTCTACGTCAGCGTCCGCATTCCTCCGCTGTGATTTAAAACGCCTGAGATTAGTTTCACTGAAACTAGCTAACGTTAGCTTGGTTTGCACAGTATTTTTTAATTCAGTAACAACAACAACAACAACAACAACAACAACTGAAGGACACTGGAGGGAAGAAGCTGACAGAAACACAGACAGGGTGGGAGGTTAATCTGCGGTCCCGGACACTGACAGGGTAAGGGCGGACACTGAGGGGAAACCTCCTCGTATTAAAAAGTTGTTGCGGTTAGTGTTAGCTAGCGAGCAAAGCTAACTAGCCAAAAGTCCTGGTTAGTTTTTGTTTGCTAATTTGAGGATGAACTTTTCAAAATTGTGATAAAAATGTTGAAAATTAAAAATGTTTGGATTGCTGATGTGGTTGCAGAAGGGTTAAAACAGTGACCTGTGGTGCCCCAGTTGTGTGTAACTAATGATATTACACACTTTATTAACTTAGATAGCTAAACATTAACTCGTCGAAAATCTTTATATCAGTATCATTAAGGATAAGACAAAGGCAAGACAAAGGGTGTGTTTGTGATGCAGAACAACAGTTTTGCTGTCTCATTGGCTGTAAACAAAAACTGTTTGAAAACTAAGTAGGGAAACATTTTAATGAGCTTATATATAAATGCCAGTTCTGTGTTGGTCAGTTCAGCCTTATATTTGAACATTTAAATCGTGTGTTCAACAGATTTTACATCCTGTTCTTTGACATAAGGTATACTAAAAAACAATCAGTTGCAAGTTAACTTGCAATGAATTCTTCTTTCAATCAATCAATTAAATATCTGAGTTGATAAATTGACTGATCAGTTTTTGTTTGAACACTGAATATTAAATAGGACAAAACCCATAGCCTTTCCAACTACAACCTTTCAGCAAGGTATACCTGATATATGTTGCATTGGAGGTCACAATCAAAATCTAAATTAGACACTATAATTAAATAAACCCTATATCTTAAACTGTCTTTGTAGTATCTCAGTTAAAGAGTTGGACATGAAATCCTCATGTCCCCTCAATAACTATATTGATAATATCCGTGCATGTGTGAAGGTTGGTAGATCTGGATCCAGAGCCAGAGTCCAGGGTGGAGGGAGGAGGTCAGGTTGTGCCCACCTCAGGCAGAGACCATGGCGACCTCTCCCGGCTTCGTAGCTCCTCGCTGGAGATCAGAGAAAAGGAAATCAGAGAAAAAGGGTCAGAGATCCTTAGGGAACAGCTGGACGCTGCAAAGAAGGTGTTGTAACCTACTTTATGCTGACACACACAAAGCATTGCGTGACCTGAAAGGGAAAAAAAGTTGACAATGCAAATGTAGTTCCTTGTTAAATGTGGTTGTAAACTGTTCCTTCTATGCATCACAGGAACTGAAACTCAAGGACAAGGAGTGTGAGCGCCTGTCGCAAGTCAGGAATCAGCTGGAGCAGGAACTGGAGGAACTGACTGCCAGTCTGTTTGAGGTAGTAATCAAAACAAAACAGTAATCACTGCTCTCCTCTAAGTGCACTGTAATTTTGAATTGCGTCTTCGACCCTGATGATGAGGGAAGTAATGTGACGCTGTGATGCAATTCATTTCTTGAACACACCATTATCTTAGTCTGTATCTTTTTAATCAAGTAAATAAACTGTATCTGTTCTTGGAGTAGATGGGACTCTCATTGGAAGTGAATGGTGCTTTAACAGAAAGTGGGCCCAAAAATAATAATTTAAGCCTAAGATCAGTATGGGCTGATCAGCTTTGTAAAACCACAGTATAGATGGGTAGATGGTAAATCAAGAAATGAGAATGTCTTTAAACCTTGTGTAAACGAATCAATCTTTTTCACTGCAGGAAGCTCACAAGATGGTGCATGAAGCTAATGTCAAACAGGCAGCAGCGGAGAAACAACTGAAGGAGGCTCAGGGAAAGGTGTGTGTGTAGTTGTTTTTCTGTACTTCAGGATGAAATGCCTCATTAACCGAGTGATTTTCAAGGACCTTTGTCCCATTAGTATTTCTTCATAGCACTTTAACTATTTTTAAACTGCACTCTAAATTTGTCTTGGGGGCTGAGGAGGGCTGCTGTTTTAAATAGTTTTGAATACATTTGATGTCAAAAATTAAATGACACAAGAAAGTGTTATGGCAAATTTTATTGAATTTCCTCCCTTATGAGACTTTCATCACTCTCATTTTAATTTACTGTTTTATTTATTTATTTATTATTCTTCATTAACGTTCTTTTGTTTTCTGTGCACTTTTCTGTGGCTCCCAGATTGATGTTCTGCAGGCAGAGGTAACAGCGCTTAAGACCCTGGTATTGACCTCAACACCTTCTTCACCAAACAGGCAGCTGCATCCACAGCTGCAGTCTTCAGGGACCAGAGGGGCGCACAAACACATTGGGGGCCACATCCGGAACAAGAGCACGAGCAGTGCCTTTCCATCCACACTTGGAAAAACAGAAGCCTCCTCAGTTTCTGTTCAGCCTGTGGCCAAAGAGGACCGAGAGGTAGCCTTAATGAAGTTTTTTTTACATTTGCCTCTCTTCTCCCTAAAGTCTGTTTGTAAAATGTTATACTTTCTTTCCCCCTCATCCTTTTTCCAGCCACTTGAATCTCCTGTCTTGAGCCAAGTTGTCGTAGCATTTTCTTCTCTCTCAGTACTAACCTCTCCCCGATTTGTTGTTCCTCCTCTTTCTTCTCTTCCTCTCTCAGCCTGCTGTTCCTGCTCTCCTCTCTCTGATACTCTGCCTGGTCCCTGGCCAGTCTGTCTTAAACCATTACTGGCAGGACCAGGGGGAGGGGCCAGACTCTGATGGCAGACAGGTAACTGCATCCCTTTGACCTGGCCTGACAGTCTTTCAGAGTTCGCTGCTGGCAAATGGATCTGCTTTCTGTGGTTGTGTCCCTTTATGGCACAATAAGCGAGTTTTTCCTGCCCCAGAGCATAAAGAGATAATAGTAAACTCTTTTGGGAAAAAGTATTATCAGTCTTTTGTTACTTAGTAATGGTCAGCTAAACACATAGTAGCTAAATTGATTGCTCCTGTTTTCAGCATTGCTCTGAGATGGAGATGGATGTGGTATTTTTAGCAAATCTTCTTATAGCAGCTCTCCAGTTAAGATTTTAATATTTAAACTTGTCAAATAATCATTAGTAAAACTTCATCTTTATGGTTGACAAGATTATGTCAAGCTCAGCAATATTTGTGCCTTCTCTGTGGTTTGGGAAAAGTCCCTCTAATGCCGGACAGCAGTGATATTAGCACAATCCTCTAACAGCTGGAAGTATGCAGCAGAGGACAAGTCCTCACCTTGAAGATTCATGGAGGCACAAATAGAAAAGTAAATCCTTGTGTCTCTTTCTCTTGAGAAATCTAATCTAATGATTTTACTGTTCGCCTCTAGGGATGGCAGAGTGTTTTGTTAGTCTTTCAACCAATCTTATCCCTTATCTTGCCATTTGCCACCTACTGTGATTTAAAAGGTGTTTATGAACGATGGAGTAGCTGTGGCTTCATGCTTTTGACATATTAGTCAAGCAGTGTAATAAATCAGTGTGATTGCCTTTTCTTTTTGTAGATGGACTCTGTTCTTTATGCCGAGTTTTTGATGTGGAGGGAAAATCCAAATCTAGAGCGCTCCTCTGCCTTCCTGAGTCGCATCTACAAAGAGGACATCGGACCCTGCCTCACCTTCACGCGATCTGAGGTCAGAATCTCACTTCTTTTTTACATAAACACTAAATTACTGAATGTGCGATGTGTCAGTGTTCAAAGTTATGTTAACATTATTAATCACTGTGTTTCACAGTTGTCACAGCTGGTGCAGAGTGCAGTGGAAAACAACTCTTTGACCATTGAGCCTGTGGCCATGTCAGCCTTACCAATGGTCAAAGCCTCAGCTATAGAATGTGGAGGCCCTAAGTGAGTTAAAACCTTAACATATCAGCCATTGGTCTGTCTTTTCTTACACCATTCACTGCTAAACAATGACTAAGTCCACACCGAAAATCTACTCATATTTGGTTTTGATTTCTCCCCTGATGCTTAATGGTCATAGCTGGGGGTTCTTCACTATCTTACCACGGATTTGAGAGGATTTGGATCATTGGGCACATGTCTAATCACTGTCTGATATAAAAAATCTTTTTCTTCCAGTGGCTTTAGGGCAGCAGTAGAGACGTAAGTCCTCTTAGGAACCAATCGTTTGTTCAGCATTTCACTAACAAAACTGCTGTAGCATGAAATATTGTCTGCATATTCAGACATCTAAAACTTGTAAACAACTCAGTAAATAATGATCAGCATGTGTTTGGGTGTACACTAATGAAACCGTGACTAACTTTCTTTGGTTGTGCACTACTCTTTTGTGTCTTCACTAACTTGAGTCATTGTTTTAATTTGAGATATGGAGGTTTGATTGATAATATGGAATATGATTCATGTTAAGTGCTTGCTGTGATAAAACATGAGTGTATTCACTCCTTTTTTCATTTTTCTGACAACTCATCCCTCCCCATTTGTAGGAAGTGTGCATTAAGTGGCATGTCGCGCCTCTGTCGACATCGCATTAAACTTGGCGACAAGGGGAGCTACTACTACATCTCTCCTTCCAGCCGAGCACGGGTAATTATTACTTCATCTCTGTAGTCTCAGATACACTGCTGTTAACTGCTGCTACATATGACCTTATTTTACCTTTCTAGATCACAGCTGTTTGCAATTTTTTTACTTATATCCGCTACATCCAGCAAGGCCTGGTGAGACACAATGGTAAGTAAACACCAACATGTACCTGAAAAGCTAACCTTTCTTTATATTTGGTCTTTTTGTCTCCTTTGCTTCTTGCTTTGACTTCATTAGGTTTCCTTTAGGAAACTGACATGTTGTATCTGTTGTTTTTCACTTTGTTCAGCGGAGCAGATGTTCTGGGAGGTGATGCGTCTCCGTAGAGAGATGACTGTGGCCAAGTTAGGTTTCTACCTCACTGACCAGGGCTAGAGGACCTGACAATCCACTGAAGCACACTGCAGGACAGCATGATCTCAGGACCAGGATTATTTAACGTCCTGGTCAGGGTTAAATTGCGGTAACAAGCAGGACTTGGATCAGTTTTGGTAGCAAAGGTTGTACACCATTATAGCGCTGCAGCAGAGGTCAATAAACAAGGGAAAGAGAAACTGTTTATGTGCCACATAAGAGAAAGGATTTAACTTCAAGGGCACTCAGACAGGCCTAACCAAGGCCTATAGTTCACTCATTGATGATATGCAAATGTAACCACTTTGTACTATTCCAAAACTATTGGACTTTATCCAGATTTGGTTCTGTGTAAAGCTGAAGCCCCATCATCTTAGCACACTTTTTGCAGACAATACAAATTTGGATGCGAGTATGATCAGTTGCATGATATGTGTGTATTTGTCTATGG
>JAPZDY010000023.1:16081896-16098987 GCA_029783645.1 Ctenochaetus hawaiiensis
AAACCACATCTGGGCCACCAAGGGGCCGTCATTCTTTGCAGTATGTGAACCGAGTGTAAGTGCACTGTGTGGGCCAGAACCGGGCCAGACCAATTTTGCTATGTGGGTAGGTGTACTTTTTCTATATTTTGGTAAATTTCTAGCCTTAAGCTGAAAACTTACAGGGTCTTTATTTAAAATTAATAAAAAACAGCCATGCTATTCTGTATTTTTCTCACACAAACAGAACAAGACCTTGGCTGTCCATCAGCGGTTAGGGTATCACAGCGTTGAGGAGCATCATGGGTAAGTGCAAGCTCCAGCCAGTCCTGTCTCAGTGATTCTGGTTCAAAAAGAGACTGCAAAAATGACAACCTAGAGAAAGAAATCAATGCATAATTGAGAAAAAGAAGGGTTCATTGTCATTTTTCATCTCAGGCAGAAAGACGTAACAGAAGGTGTACCTGTGCTCCTCAGTTCGTGACTGGACCAGATTATCCAGGTACGCCAGAAAGTGGCTTTGCTTAGCCATGGTCATTACATCAGCAGGAGTTATAGTAGGATAGAACTGGGAAAATGAGCGTACAGCTGCCTCTCCATGTTTCTCATACAGCCTAGATAATAACATATTAAACACACTTTACAAGGTCCATCACAACAATGATATTAATAAATGCATATCATGTCAGAAAGACATGCATAAACTGACCGGTGTAAGTGAGCAAGGAGAGTAGGTGCACTCCAGGGGTGCAGCTCTCTGAGACTGCGCAGTGATCTCAGCAAATCACCTCTCTGCATTACCTCCACAACCTTACAGGACTCAGTAAGATCTACAGAGAAAGAAAAAAGGCAATACCTCAAATCATTTGAATGCACATTATGTCATTTCTTCCATCAGAGGGCAAAATAATAACAATAAAAAAAGATGTAATCTGACGGCATTGAGAAGCAGCATGGGATCATGGGACCAGTTAATTTCATTGTTAAACAGCCACCGTTGCAGAAAAAAAATTAGTCTGACTTACTGACTCTAGCCTGTGATTTGAATGTGGAGTTACTGGATTAGCTCTAAAATAAGGGATTTAACTGCAGGGGTAGACTTTATATTGTAAATACAAATATATTCTGTATTCCACAGGCTGCACTGTGTCATTACCAAACTGAGAGAAATCTATCTATCAACATTATGTGACAGACATCAACCAGCTGAGGGAGCACTTTCTTATCTTATCTTGATTTGTTCTATGTGATTCTAAAAGACAAGAGACAAAATATGACCAGATCTGCACTCAACACCACTGACAGGTAGACATATGCTTAGTACAGTTCTTCCTTGTTTATGTACATTTTCTTTTCTTTTCTTTCATTTCCTTTTCTATTTACTTTGTTTACTTTCTACATTTTTATAATGTGAAAAATGAAAATAAAATGCAAAAAAGGGATTTACGAGAGTGGGTTGGACAAGGTCAGGTGATTTCAGGGAAAAAGTCTGACCTAGCATGGCCTCAGTGAAGGAGTTCTGCACCTCCGGCTGCTCCTGGTAACACAGCAGACACATTCTTCTCACGCGCTCTTTGTCCAGCAGAAAGAAGTAGCGTCGCATGAATGTTGTGCATCCTAACGCTTGTTCATTTTTCTGGTTTCTGAAGCAGCTCAGCTCTGTGTATAGTGTTGCCAGCTGGGTGAGGTTGGCCAAGAGATCTGACGGCACAGGTTTGGGAGGCAACACTCGAACAGGCTCTGGAGGGCTCCCGTTCAAAACTTCAGGCTCCTTCTCAGCAGAGTCATATTCGTCCTCTCTGACCTCAGGAGAATCCTTTTTCTTCTCCTCATCTGTAATGCTGGCTATGTGCTCTACCGGTGAGCAGGAAGGCTCCTCTTGTCGCACTGAGCAGGGGTTTAGATAATCATTCTCCCACCTCTCTTCCGTTCCATCCACCTTTGAACCATCTGCAGCAGCTTGTTCTTCAGGTCCGAGTATTCGCTCCAGCACAGGCAGCCACTCTAGGAGAGTTTCTTTTAGGCAAACTGGATCCAGTAGCACCAAAGAATCTTGGATCTGGCAGCTGATGTTATGAAAATACATCAAATGAATAAAGATTTAGTTGCGACTTTTAAAACAAAGGCAAATGGTTGTCAAATGCATGTGTGTAGTACTCACAGAGCTCGCTCTGTTGCTGATTGAAGTTCCTGCATGTCGGCCTCTGTATTAGACATTTCATCATAAACTCTGTGACAAAAATATGATTTAGTAGTTTAGATTTGATTTATTTCTAATACACCCTGTGATGGAAAATCTGGTCAAAGAAGAGCTGGAAGAATGAGGAGGTCAGGAGACAACAGATGTCTAACACAGAGGCATTTATTGTAGAGCTTAACATCAAGAAGGTCAGCATTAGCAACATCAATAGGGGATCATAAGTACTGCCACCACCGATCTGAGTCCACTTTTACTGGGCTGTACTTACTCATTGTCCATGTCCTCTAGGTACTGGGCAGTGGTGTCAGCCTGTGCGCTCTCTCTGGATTCTGGTCGTTGTCTGAACTCGGAGGTCATCTGAAGGGTGTTGATCTTCTCTGTTGTTTTCTTAACAAAACTAGAAACACTGAGAAAAAGAAAATTCAAACAACCTTTTATCAATTAGATTACATCCAACAACCTCGACAGAGATCAATTTCAAATTACAAAAGGTTGAGTGTGATGCTTGGAAATGAAACCTACTAAATGCTTCCACACAGATGAGCAAAATGAATTTAGAAAAATAGATGTGGGTCTTCAGTGGAAAGGGGAAGTAAGCTGTCTAAAAAGCACAGCTGTGCTTGAATAATAAGTTAGTGTACTTTCCATCCCTCATAAAAATAAAAGTGAAAGATTTGCAATCCAGAAATAATTTCATCAGTCAACCTGAAGACTCAAAGCTGCAGATGACAGCTACATGTTTATATGGCATGAGGTTCTGCATTGCTGCTTAAAGCCATTAGCATGTCCGCCTTTATTTATCTGGATGTTCACCTGTCTTTGACGGCCTGCAGTGCGATGCGAGGGGGTTTGGGGCGAAATGAGAGGGGGAGGTGGAACTGCAGGCCTTGCTCAGATCGCTCGGCATCCATGCGCTCACTGCTCTGTGGATCTGAATACAGATGGGGGCAAGAGCCAGAGGACAAACACAGACAGATGGAACATTGGAGGGGAATGATGATAGACAGAGGACACAATGCAAGCAGATGGAGCAAAAGAACTGCACAACACTATTGAGAAAACATAAATTAAATGCTGCACAATGCAAAAGAACCAAAATGGTGATATGTTTGTGATATAATGGAAGAGACAAAAACTTGGTATTAAAAGTGTGATTATATTTGTAAAGCTTATCAGCCATTAGAGCTCACAGTCAGCTCTAACAGCAAATCCAGCTGAGCAACAGCATAGCAACAACATTGATTAATGATATGTATTATTTTAATCAAATCAGAAACACATTGATTAAATTGGAAATCATACAATGTATTAGAAACAAATGACCCTTAAAACAATAAAGACAAAGTCAAAGAGTAAAATTATCATCATGCCATATGTTTATATTGATAGATCCTTAAGCAGCTAGTGATGGTCATACTGATATCTTATTAGACTTTTTCCTCCATGTTTTTCTTTTTATTATTTCCATGTTTTCATAGAATGGTAGATTTAAAACTGAAAATAATTTCACTCTCTTTTCACATTGAACTCAGAGGGACAGAAAAAGAGCTTGCTCCTGCTGAGAAAAAGAGAGAGCATGTCAAAAAGAGAGAAAGGAGAAGTGAAGAAAGAAACAATGTGCATGTGAATAAGCTTCTTGTTTGCTGTGGATGTTATGTTAGTACAACTGGTTGCATTTGTTCTTCTGATGAAGAGTTTGAGTAAATAAAAACACCATGACATCTAAAGCTGTGTTCCCACCAAGCAATCAGGTTCAGTTTAGTTTAGTTTGTTACATATTAGAGCAATTATTTTCATGTTTATGTTGTCAAAAGTTATAATGATAACGAGATAATTACTCTGTTCTGTCACGTTTCTTGCTACCCAAAGATACCTTGCACATCTTGTGCTATACTTAAAGTTGGAGCTAGAAGCAGTGCAGTCAGTCAACTGATCTGACAGATAACAATCAAGAATCTTCTAAACTCTCTTTTTACTTTCAACTGTCTTTTTAATTGTAGCTTAGCGTTTTCTCAAATCAAGTATGAGCACTACTTGTCCTGTTCATTCATAAATTAAAAATCAGACTGTCCTAAGGGGGGCAGTATTGGCATAATAACCCTGTAATAACCCTGTAACTGACTGTGAAGAATTTTACTTTGAACGACAATTGTTATTATTTGATTTACTGTATATTTGTAACTTTTATTGTGTGGCATATTGTGTGTTTGCAATTTTTATTTTATGACTTATTGTGTGTTTAAAGTCTTTTTAACAGAGAGCATTTGTTCATTTTGTAGCTGATGATCTCTTACCATGATCCACAGGGTCTTCCTCCTGCACAAAACTGAATTCTTTAAGACGCTCCTCCTCCGACATTGACTGATTGATGAGGGAGCTTGTCTCCTCATCTGACTGACTTCCTCTACGGCTGATCACACGATAGATTCCACAGTCCAAGATGTTGAAGCTCTCCTGGGTAATTACATAACCAATATAAGCACACACATAAGTTACATGTGCATACAGAATTACAGTAAGCTGTGTGCTACATTAGGTATTACTGACTTATAAAATCAAACATGAGTTGAACAGACATTCCTGGGTGATCTGCTACCGTGCGATACACAGAGGGAAAAGTAATCAAACGGTGATGAATGTGTTTGATGTGGAATTACTCTGCATGCCGTGCTGCTCCCTGGGACCAATGACAAGTCATGAGACAAACAAGTCACAGTGGGGATATTTGATTATTAAATGTTATCTAACTTTATGTATACATTTTTTAGTCCACTGTTGAAACTTGCTAATGCTCATCAAACAACCACAGAGATGCCACAGAAACCAGTCCTATAATAACTGAATCATGTTCAAAGCAACAGCATTCAGGGGAACTGCAGGTTCGTACAGCTTCAAAGAGTAAAATCTGAACACATTTCAAGTGCTTTCAAGGTAACTAAAACAAAGTTGTGGTTGTTTGTAAACTGGTTATAGAGAGACATCATCTACAGAAAGTTATTTGAGCTTACATGTGAAGAGATGCTACTTCTACGGCTGCTGGAGGCGGAGTCCAGAGGCTCTAGTTTAGTGATGACTTCCTCCAGCTGGCTAGACAGCTCAAGGTGTGTGCCGGCGCTAAGCTGGGACCTGAGATGTTCAAGGCGGTCGATGGGAATTGATTTCCTGGCCTAAATCAAAAAGGAATGATGAGTAAGGCTTTAATTAATGCTTTATCAGCACTTCAATATAACTCAGATATATTATATGTATAATATTACTCAGATCAAATAAGTGATTTACTTATATCTACAGCACGTGCATTTCACATTTAGTATTCACAATCAAAACAATAAACAGAATTACCTACAGTAAATATTTTCAATGCAATGCAATGCACCACTACTTACTGTTAAGTCAAGTTCATTATGTTGTGTGTTCAGAAGATTATCTTCTGAAATAAATTCTACAGTATGACACAGATTCCTAGCTAATAGCACCTGCACATTTTCATTCATTTATGTTTGGTCGATAAAAGGTGAAACACCTCAGGTGGACAGGTATATTCTGTGTACATTCTGTACTTCAATGTTAAGAACACAAGAACTCAGTCAGAAAGTCAAATGAACCTCTCAGCCCAGATAAGACTGGAATCTGAGTTACCCAGTACACAGAAATGAGGCTATTTAGCTGGGCAGTGGCAGCTGTCTTACCCTGCCGGTGGTGACTGAGTGCTGGAACATACAACACACTACAGCAGCTAGAAGCCAGGACTCTCTCCGCAGAAGACGCTCCACGCAGCGCTCAGCAGATAACAGAGAAAGGTGGGACAGACGTCCGCTGCCATGGAGACAGAAGAGCTCACTGCGATAGACTGCAATATCAACCAAGTCTGCAAACCAAACAAACAGGTTCAGATCAATTTATAGTATATCAAACATGATAAAGTATTATGATCCTTCTCTTGTTACCGATGACTGTTAGTACTGATGACTTAAGAGGAGAGTTTATTTGAGCTGTATCAACAATACTGTGAATGTTCATTTACTAGAAAAGATGTCTGATGGCATTTTGAGAGAAAGCAACAAACACACCTTTGACTTCAGTCCACAGAAGCACTTGTCCATTCTGAGGTGTGAAGATATAAATAGCTGAATCAGTCCAGGTCAGCAAGTTTTGGTCTCTACACAAATAAACAAAACATGCACTTAGTCTGATGTAATTAACATATTTGCCTTGTGTTTAAGAATGTGCATATGATCAATGAAAAAAAGAATGACAAGGCTAATCAGCTTGATAACTACGTACATAAATTATATTTAACATTACCCCAAATAAAGCAGTTTCGGGAAGGCGATCGACTGGGAGCCCTTCTGCTGCGGGTTGTAATGTGGCTCATTTCTGCAAGTAACACAGACACAAAGGAAATATTAGGAGTTTAACCATTTACAGAGGACAATTTAAAAGTAGGAAAAATATGTACCTGTAAGTGATGAGAGGTAGAGGAGGACAAGCCAGCAGCTGTTTGAACTGATGGGTGCTTAGAACATCGCCATTAAAATTGGCCTCCCATATGCGAGACCCTGGCCGGGCGCAGTACAGCAGGGGGGGCTGACCAACTAATAAACCTCTGCTCTGGGGGAAAAAACAGGCTCCATACTCCCCATCACGCTCCTTATATCCAACACGCCAGAACTTCTCCCTGAGGGCAGGTAAATATGATAAGCATGAAAAACATTTTGACAGAGCTGTTTTAGAAACCTGATTCAATAACCATTTTCTTGATTTAACAATCAACCAAACTGCCTTAGATTCACCTGCATTTATTATTTTAATGGAATGCTGAAAAAAGGGAAATAATTAAAAAAACTTTCCATAGCTGCTTATACTATGCAAGCCAGGATCACAAGGACAAACAATACACAAAACCATCCTGAAGGCATAATATGCAATGTATGGGAAAACAATGTATTGCCTGAAACAAAAGAAACCTCTCTCAACCATCACTTATGATCCACTATAAGTGTGTAGCAGTGTTTGCCTTTGGGCAGTGCTGTGTAGCACCCAGTCAATGACAACACAAGGTCAGGAGTCTATAAAACATGGTGACCAGGTTATATTTCTGTCTCATTTCTCTAGCTGGCTGCAGGTCTATGTGTCTGTGAAATCATAAATACACACAGAGAAGAGAAACAATCAGTGGAGAGGAAGAAAAATGCTCTGACTGTTTTGAAACAATCAGTACATTGTCTTTTTATTCCTTGATTCACTTCCTTGTTCTCTGTAACTCTCTCTCTAAATTTGCTCTCATGTTTACTCAGTCACTGCTGCTCTTGGTCTTTTATTGACAGCCATGCTAGTACTCACTTCTCTGTGTCACAGAGGTAGCAGCGGCTTAAAGAAGACACCATCAGGCGGCCATCTTGGTATCCGAGCTGAACCACTCTAGAGTCTACAGTGGTGACGGTCTGAACAGGGAAGATAACAAATGAAGACCCCTAGATATAAAGAAAATAATAAAGAAAAAATGGTCAGTAGAGACAACTTAAACACAGCAACAATGTAAACTGTTTTTTAGTACATATGGTGTTTTTGACAACAATGGTGAAAATTATGAAAAAAAAACTATTTTCACTGCTAATCAGCATTCACTGTTAATCAGCATTCACTACCTTGCCCAGCTTGGAGGATCCTGCACGGAGAAAGGACACCTTGCCTCCTGAGTCCCCAACAAAAACTTTGAGAATGCTGGTGTCCCAGCAGAGTGCAGTGACGGCATGACCTCTGTGTTCCCAGGACACACTGACTCTCTCTGGACGACCCCTCCGCTCAAGCTGCAGCTCCCACACCACCACCAGACCTTGACTGGAGCAGAAACAGACACTGTGAACAACACAAGCGATACACAATATGCAGAGGAAAGGAGATGTGGAGGAAGGAGGAAGGGGGCACAAGGGGACTTTTGATTGAGAGTTTAAGAGTAGGAGGCATTTGTTTACTTCTTGGAGAGAGTCTTACCTTGTAGCAACAGCAACAAAGTCTTCATCATGAGGGCAACATGCCACCTGAGTGATAGCTCCCTCCTGAAAAAGAGCACATGATGAGTTAGAAATCCACCAATATTGACAAATACATACAAACACTGTATACAAATGCTTACTTCAGCATGGTGGGCACTCAGTCACATATTACCTTATGAGTGAGGATGAGCCTTTGTTTCCATCCCTCCCTCTGAATCAGGTGCAATCCTCCTGCTGATGTGCCTAATGCCAGCCACTTCCTTGACACAGCTACACAGGTACACTGTAACACAATGAGGTCACAATGAGGAAGTGTTGGCTCATCTGTTCATGTAGATTCATTGTTAGATGAACAATCCTTTTTTCATACATACTAGCACTAACTGTTAATGGTAAATGTGATAAGGAAAGCATGTTTCACTCTATAGTGCTTTAAAGACATTCAATTATGAGCTACATCCGTGCACGGTTTCATTACTGGACTGACTCAGACATGTCCTGTTGAAACCTACCTTGAGCCTGCTGGAGTCCAGTCGAAGAGCAGACAGCAGTGGATCAAGGCAGTCAAACTCTGCCAATACATGACTGTAGTTCTCTGGCACAACTGGTATCAGAGGCATCTTTGCAGGTGATTTTTACTACTGAGAGAGAATAAAACAGTCAACAATGAAACTGAGGGAATGCAAAAGGATTACAACTATGTTTCCTTGAATACTGCAAGGCCCCCAGTCGTGTGGAATCTGTGACTTTCTTTTGAACACTTTAAAAAAGCTTCACTTACAAAATATGGTCTTACTTACATTTCTAGTCATTATCAACATAAGAAGGATTCTAACTTAATAGTGAAGAAGCATCTTACTTTACTTATGCATACACAATTAAAGTTTTGGTTCATTTTTATGAGGAAAAAAAATCTTATTATTTTTAGTATAGTGTAAGTATTGTTAAAATGTCATATTCCCTGGATCTGTCAGTTCATTATACCAGAAATAGTGTCTTAACAGAAGCACAGACCCCATTCTGCTCAAAATGAAGCACAACTTTTAGGTAGGTCTTTAAAGTACTTATTGTGGTTTTACATGAACACATGAGGAAGAGGAAATAAAACTATAGCTTCAGCTTATTAGAGTAATCTGATACTGTTTGCCAAAAAGGTTTTAAAACAAACTGACTGATCATAGTTGCTCCTAAGCATATATCAATAACATTGGTATTTCACAAGAAGGTGGGAAGTCGCAGTCAACTCTGACCTTTATCTCTGCGTATTTTAGCACTCTACTGCAAAAAGGGAGTATTTGAGGAAGAGTAATGCGCCCAGATTTTTTCCAAGTATAGCTCATAGTTCAATTCATATGCTAAAGAAGTCCAGGGTAGGTAAAAGGTAAAACTTGCCCCTTGTTATGTGCAGGGTTATTAAACAAAATTAGACTCCATTACATTATGACAAAATATCTTTGATAGATGTTCACCTAGTGGGCAAATGTAGACGGGTACCTTTGTCTGACATTGTCCTGAAATAATATACTGTAAAAACAATTTAAACTTACTCTGAAATCATATAATGAAAAGGTTTTGATAACCAACAAGTATAAACAGTAAAGGAAATGACATGTGAGTGGTGCTTTTCATGTTACTTATATATTTTCAAATAATTTTTAAAAACATTACTGCTAATGCTTTAACATATATATAGTATTTCATTGTGCAAAGCAGTCAACTGGGGCTAATTTTTAACAAATTCACATACTTTAAAGCAATTTAAACTCAAACAATCAATCTTAAAACTTTTGCTTATTTGTGATCAGCATCAAAGTCAAATTGGTGATGGCAAATGGGAAGACCCAAGGAAAGTATCAGTATTTCGTTTAGTGGTTACATAAATTCACTACTTTAACGTACTATAACGTTACTTTTACGTTAATAACTCTCAACATACCTTTTAATGTCAAGCTTCCTCGCACAGTGATTAAAAATTGATGCCAGTTGACCACTACAACTCAATCAACCAGATAACTGTACCTCTCTTTACAGTTTCGTTGAATAACGTTTTACACAGTAAATTGTGTTTATTGATTAATAAGGAGCTGCGCTGCAAACAAGGGGCGATTCGATTGGCAGATCATGGTAGTCTGCATCACGAGACCAGTCTGCTGACACCAATGCTACAGTCTCTGTCGACACTAATGTAACCACGACAGCCTTAATAAAGAGATATTTAGAAGCAAAGCTTAGCTGGGATAAATACGCACGACTGTTTTTTTCAAAAAAGTGAAATAAATCTTGGGACACACTGCGTCGACCCACTGCAGCGTCACTGTATTTGCAATAACAAGCTAGCAAGCATGCTAGCTAGCTAAAACAGTGATGTTTCCACTCATTAAAGTTTACTTTAACTAAACTCACCAAACGGCCGGTTTCTCCACCACTACCGCCTACATATCCGATGTAACCAGCTGTAGCACATCACTGGCTTTGTTTAGCTTTCTGGGAGAAAGTCAGCGGTCAGTGTCACGACACCTTGACAGCAGCCAGCCGATCTGTCACAGCCCCACTCAGCCGATGACACTTCCTGAAAGCCGCGCGACGCTTTCCCATCAGCCGCGCAGTACGCTCAGCTGGATGTCATAACGAAAATAAAATCATCTACAAATTATCGAAAGCAACAAAGGCTACGCATTTGTTAAGTGGACAAACATCAACAGCTATAGATATCGTAGTTTATTAAGTTCCATGACATTAAACAAACAATCCCTCTTGTATAAACTTGGAATAATGACTCATACAAAAATAAGTGGAGTGGTATGGACTCAAAGAAATACTGCAGTTTACATAGGCAGCGGCTTTGAGCATCACTTTAATTCAGAGAAACAATTTTGTCTTTAGTGCAGACAGAGGGTGCAGACATTACAAACCAGTGACAGTGTGATGTTTTCAGTCACACACACACTAATGCACTCAAGTGTGAAACGTCTTTACAGTATTGCTATATTCACTTCTCCTCTTGCTTCAGATTTCCTGGGACTTTGTCCCAAATCTGGCCAAGTTTTCAGAAGGGGCTTCTTTGTATGTCCAGGCTCTGTCTCCAGAGAGCTCTGTGTAATCAGTGATTAAACACATGTTGGCAGCCCTTCTGCTTGCATCTCTCACCTCACCCTGATTTCCTGAGTGCCTTTTTGACTTTCCATTTGAAATTTGGTCATGTTACACCATTTTAAAAGTCTCATTTAACCTTTACTGGCACCAATCCATCAACCATTGAGAAAACACAAACAAAAGAGAAAGAAACTAATTACAGTTATTTGTGACTGAGATGCAGTTAGTCTCTGTTGAACAGTTGTAGCAGCGTCCATCTATATCCTCATTGAGCCCCTGTGAACCACGTCCAATCAGGATGTGATCTGTGGTCTCTTTACAGCAGTCTGGAGAACCTTCACAGGCCATTTGTCCATACATTTTAATGTCTTCCTTGTCCTCTCTTTTGACAAACCAACAGACTTCAGGTTTTCCTCATCATGCGACGGGTTTGCCAGATGTGGAACTTGCTATAGGCTGTCTGCAACATGTCCTCCAAATGCCCTGTGAGCTGTGGGAATATCAAAAGGATTTAACACATTCATCCTAAGAAAAAAAAAGGTATTACTGTGTCATTAGTAAAAGCTTCAAGACTTACATTTGTACCTAGGTACTGGCGCTGAATTTTCTCCTGAAAAGGACGAAGCTTGGTCATCTGAAATCTCTCAAGGTTTGACTTCATTTTAATCACCTAAATGAAAAGACATTGGAAAATATAAACTATATAAGTAAGTTTACTTCTTTTAATGAAGCATTAGTGGTATCTGCAATGGTGGTGTCATCAAGGGAGATTGGGCTACAAAACTATATAGAAAATATATACTGATGGTGAAAGTTTGCAGTTTATAGACAGTCAATTAAGTCTCAAAGTGGATGGAACTAGGATTGTTGGCACTGATCAAGATAAAGAAAAAAACATGTTGATGTCCAAGTGAAAACAAAGTATCTTTTAATTTACTGGAGTATATTTACACAGTATTGGGGTCAGTGTAAAAATTTAAATTAACCTTCATTGTGATTTAGTGTGGTAAAACAAAAAAATATTGAAAAGTCCCAAAGGCATGAATTGATCAACATTGTATGTTTTTTGTGCGAAGCTTGGCACTGTGTTGGCCACACTGTTACAGATGAGTGAGTGTATATTCCCTCTAAACCACACAGAAATTCTAATAATTGATTTTCTTATACCATTAGGCAAGGATTTTAAGTGCTAAAATCATGGGTGCCAAAACAGGAAATAACTAATGTGTGACAATAACAATTTGATCTTCTTTTAATAAAATGAATTTTTATCACCTTGTCTTCCAGAAATGGTGTGTTTACAGGAAAACAGGACCAGAAGTGTCTCAACAACTCCCCAGCAGCAGCATAAAGATGCTTCAACTCTCCTTGGACCTCATTAGGTACCATCTCTGGAAAAAATAAATATTGGAAAGAAAAGACAGAATGAAGTACTGCTAGTTTAAAGTCTCAGCCTTTCAACATTTTTCAGGATGTACTCAGGTATATGCCATGATGAATCTTTGAGTCAAAAAGGCAGAAATCTTAGGGAAAAAAATGTCTCACACCACATCTGTGAGATGGGCACTCACTGACCAACAGCTGTCATAGTAAGTAATGTCAATATTATTCAGCAACTGTACAATGCACTTACGATTTATGGCTTGCTGTGCTCCAGCCTGCATGAGGACACCACCTGGAGAAAGTGCTGCAATGGCAGAGCTAGCTGCTGTGCTGGACAACACCTGCAAAGGGTGAAGAACTCTCAAGGTACTATTGACAGTTCAAACCAGGAACATATTCCTAACTTTTCAGAAAAAGTTAGATTGATTTCTAAATTGCTTGAAAAGATCTGAACAGGGAAATCAGGTATACATGATCTTAAAATTATATTTACAGTATCTCAGTCAGCTGTGACATTAGAAACATTAAATATAGTCTTTAATATGTGGAATATTGTATCTTTGGGGGAAGGAGCCAAAAATTGTGCTGATGAATGTACCAACTAGATATCTGTGGCCTCACCTGCATGCACAATGTTTGGCACCAAATTCTCAAAGGATGGTTTCCCACATATACAGAAACATACATGACTGAGATCTGCAAAGGTTTTCTACGCAGATGACAGCGTTGCCTCAGCCTGACAGCCTACCCAGTCTACAGTGTTTCTCAGGGCACCTTAAATGCTTACATAAAGTGGCAAAGCCTAGCTGTGTGTGACTGCAAGGAACAGGCTTCCTAATCTTGACCTGTGGACACCTGAACTGTGTATAAATGAATCAAACTACAAAGATAATCATTAATCTGTGTCCAAAGGTCAATGATTGTTGAATCACAGCAGATGATGTGTTCTGCAAAATTATACAAACCATGTGTTATTAACTAACCTGAGTAAGGTTTGGTTTGTAATTGACCATCTCTTGCCGAATGTAGTTGACAGAGTTGATGATGTCCTGGCTTGTTGTATAGTGTTGGGACTGAAGTGGCACAGGACCATGGGCATACCTTGCAAATAAAGCAAGCAGGTTAGATACATTATCTCAGAACATGCCACCACAAATTCAACCAAGACATTAAAAAAAAAAAAAGAAACAAAACAAAACTGTACCTGTCAGACTTCTTGAGGTTTAATGGAAGTGTTTTTGGTCTGTTTTCACTTTGCAGATCTTCATATTCAATGGCTTCTTGTAATTTAACCTAAGACAGTTTGTCAACAAAATAAAATGACTCCGTCTGTTAAAGAGAAACAAACGCATTTTGAAAACTCTCATAAAGCCACAGAGCCATCATACCTTCTTTACAGGAGGCTGGAAGAAGTCAGAATCCCTTGAGTTTCCGTCTGTGCTGCTTGTTTCACTAGCCTGGTCAGTAGGTGTTTCCCTTTAGAAATATGATATAATTAGCAAAAAAAATTAAGACACTAAACAAGTGCTATCTTTTGCAAAAGGTAATTTCTTTACCCTTTGCGTGAGCCTGCTGCCAGAACCATTGCACTGTGATGGTTGAACCGCTTTATTATGGCAGCATTGCTGCTCTCTTTCACAGTCCTGTTTAAATTGGAAGTTGAGGGTGATGGTGTGCAAACTCCATAACCCTGTTTCACAGAAAATACAAAGTCTCAAAGTTGAAGGATGAAAAAGATAAAGAGGGCGAGAAATAAATTATTATTGAGTGGCATATTACAGTTTGCTCATTAACTCACTATTTATTACCTCATCTAATGTTTTATCCTCTAATGACATGAGGTCAACCATAGGATTCTTCACTCCCTGAACCACCAAAGACTTTAAGCCTATGTGAGACAGATTTAAAACTTTAACTTACGAAAACAAATTTGTGGCTTAGCAGGATTTTTTGCACAAATTCATCAAATGTGAATATTCTCATATTAAGAGAGAATCAATGCATTTACATGTTACTTAGGCACCTAAAAAAATTCTTTGAAACTCCTACCCTTTTCATCCTGCTTGGCACACTCTGAGAAGATATCCTGTGTTCCTGTGTTGATTCGATCTCTGTGAAAATAATGGGACTGGAAAAAGCGGGTCCAGAATTCTGTCTCCGTCAGGTTATGAGGCACATTTTCACAATACTTCTGCTTCACTGCAAGTAAAGCACACGTTGATGTGAATATATTTAGCCCAATCGTTTATGTAAATGTTGAGGAACATCTGGTGCAAAAGACATGTAAGTCACTGAGAAGAACAGTAATGCACTGCACTGTCTGACCAAAGATACACCATCTGATTTTACGAAGCAACTCTTACTCTCTGGCAGTGTGTTAATCAGTGAAATCACTGTTGCTGTCTTTGAGCCTGTAGCAGCCTTTTCCTGCACAACCTCAAAGCTGAGATGTAATCATTTACCTGCAGGGTATGTTCTGAAGATGGATTCAATAATGTCAGCTGTCAGATTATATCTCAAGCCGTTGCAGCCATCTGTCTGAGGTCTAATGTCTGCCTGTAGAGCACAAAAATGAAATCTGTAAACTTTCAACACCATAATATTACTGATGAAGTTCTCAGTGCTTGAATTAATTATAATCTAAAATCAGGTTGTTTTCAATATAAAAGGATGCCTCACTCACCAGAAAGGCTCCAGATATACCGACTTCCTGTTTATTGTTTTGTATTGCGGGGTCTGTGTTATTTATGTCTCCTAGCCGGTTGGCCCAGAACTCGTCAGCACTGATCACTTGGCTCACCACAAGATCCTTATATAACTGGAAAAGCACTGGATCTTCTTGAAGCATCCTAAAGAAGAAAATAAAAAAATAACTAAGGATTAAGAATAAAATTTTAAAGAGTGAGAAAAAAAACTCCCCAACATTAAGTTTTACATTTTTTATAAATATTCCTTTTTTCTTATAATTAGTCAATGCAATGCATCGTTTAAGACAAGAAATAGATGCTTTTTAAACTAAATTCCAATATAATAAAAACTAATACCCAGACAGTTTCTTCTCTTATTTAGTAAAATTAATATTCACATCCTTAGTCCAACCTGTTTTTCTCCTCCAGTTCCTTGTTGGCTTTCTTTTTGAACTTGGGCAGAAGCTGCTGAAGCAGTTCCTTAGCAGCATCTCTGTCTTTCAGTGCACTGCTCTCATTGGAAAAGTGGAATGTGGTACTCTCACCGGTGTGAAGGACCAGCTGGAGCTGAATCTTGGCTTTCCCATCAGGGCTGATCTTCTGACCTGGGTAGAAAACAATAAGAGTACAGCTTAAGTACACCTCCAACGTATCATTAATACAACTTGGAAGTTTATGATGTGAAATCACGTTACTTACAGCGAATATCTGCATACAAGTGGCTGACTGTGAAGCGGTCTTTACCCTCTGGACCCCAGGCTATACGTTCAGCCATCAGATACAGTGTGCCATCCTGCTTCCTCTGGCGAACCTTTTTCACTACCAACAGCACCTCCTCTGATAGCGATGCCATGGCTCAAACAAATAACTGAGAAATCAGAGACACTACTTGCCGTTATCATTTATCAACCACACTAATACTGATACAATCTCACAGATTCTCAAGAATTAAAAGACATTAGAAAGAAACGTATCAAGTATCTGTTTTACTATTAAACCAATGACTGGTTATTTGACCTGCAGTTAAAGAATCTACATCAGCGACGTTAATTGACGGAGTAAAGCAAGTTCATACAACGCTACAAGATATTAAACACTCCGTATGAGATACAAGCAAGAACTAATTTTACTGATTGTACTACAGCGTCTTGAATGCCATGCTTTCTACAATGCTTTTTTTCTATGCTAGGTAATGTTCTCTAAACCTAAGCAAGCGAGTGTTGTGTTAACGGTTTTATCACATCAACTTAGCTAAGCAGCGTTACGTTAGCTAACGTTAACAGTCAAGAAGAGAAAAAGCCTGTGGGAAAAGTCGGCAATAAACTTAAATTACCTCAAAATAAATCGATACTGCAACAAATATTCCGCTTTTCATCAACACATAATCTCAAAATAGCGTACTCTTGTAAATAAAAATAACAGAATTGGCTATTTTAAACAGAAATTTGACTACTCTGATAGAGTGCGACCTGACTTCCCCGCCGACATGACTGTCAAGCGGTGTGTTATACTAAAAACGTTCCGGCTGGATAACGCAATAAAGCATTAGTTCCTGCTCGAATCTACGTATCTCTTCATCAGTCATTTTAACCACGTTCAAAAATAGATTACAACTGACGCAAATATTACTAATTATGACTTTTGCTTTATTTAATGCAAAAAGTTATATCAACCCTTTTTAATACTAAAACTAAAAAAAACATCCAATATTACCCTGATATCATATTACAAAATAAATACCTGGAACAAAACC
>JAPZDY010000023.1:16140831-16153491 GCA_029783645.1 Ctenochaetus hawaiiensis
GGCTGGTTATCTGTCTCCTCGTGACTTCCTTGCTGGTTTGGCCTTTCGTGTTTTCCACTGTACCCAGTATGTGCGGCACAGCTCCGACCCCTTATACACCCCAGAGCCGTGAGTACTATGGAGAACTATATATACATATATATCTCTTAAGGATGTCAATGTTCATATAGAGCTTTGGTTCTGATATTCTGTTATCTATCTTTATCAAGGGATACATGCCATGAGCTGCTGGGTCACGTCCCGCTGCTGGCTGAGCCCAGCTTTGCCCAGTTTTCTCAGGAGATCGGTCTCGCTTCACTTGGAGCCTCAGATGACTCAGTTCAGAAACTGGCCACGGTGAGTGACACTTACACAGGCAGATCAAACTTACCAAAGATTTTCTTAAATGCAAAATCTAGAATAACTGTTGTAATTGTTTGCTTCTGTGCTGCAGTGCTACTTCTTTACGGTGGAGTTTGGCCTATGCAAACAAGAAGGGCAGCTGCGAGCATATGGAGCAGGACTGCTGTCATCTATCAGTGAGCTCAAGGTAAAAACATTTTAACAGAGCCATGCCGTGGGCATTTACTCATCCCAAAACATGTACTTAAAAGTGCCTGAAGAGCTGTATTTTACCTTTATACCTTCCTTCCAAACAATGAAACTCATTTAACTAATCATAATAATCAAATGAAAAAGTGGCTGTGTACTCTATTGTATGACACATTTGAATCCTTAAAAGTCCCTCAGGATGTTAACCAAATGTACACTAAAGATGCTTTAGAAAAGATTAAAAAAAAAAAATACCACAAAATAAAAAGCAGAGTGATTTGCATTCAATCAAATTACTCAGATGTGTTTTTACAGTTTACATACAATGTTCACAACATCTGCTTTATGTTTCTGTCTTACAGCACGCCCTCTCCGGCAATGCCAGGATTATGCCTTTTGACCCCAAAGTTACATCCAAACAAGAATGCATCATCACAACATTCCAGGATGTGTACTTTGTGTCAGACAGCTTTGAGGAGGCCAAAGTCAAGATGAGGTGAGCTTGATTTCAGTATTGTAGCATAAGAAAATGGATTGATCTGTAACAGACAGATTAGAGTTATCTCCAAACTGCTCTACTCTCTAAACGAGAATGAAATATGAGTCATATATTGTTCAGTAACAATCCCATATGTTCATTTCAGGGAGTTTGCCAAGACCATCAAGCGTCCCTTCACGGTGCGATACAACCCTTACACCCAGAGTGTGGACGTCCTAAAAGACACTCCCAGCATCAACAGCGTGGTGGAGGAGCTTCGACATGAGCTTGACATTGTTGGTGACGCACTCAGCCGGCTGAACAAACAGCTGGGCGTCTGACCAGCTGAAGTTATTACCTATAGTCCATCATCACCTGCTGTGTCATTCTTGAGCACCGCTGTAGAGATACTGCTTGTGTATCACCCCTTGTCAGTATGATGAATGTGCACTGCTTTTGGCAAAATACTCGGGTGTCCCCACTGCATGATATATGGCTTATACATTTTACAGAGGCCTATTAGGTATGTTTATCCACTGATATGAGAAAATTGCACAAACCCAAAGAGCTGCTTATTGTAATATGATAATTTATTGCTTCTGTATTGCAAACAATCAATGAGCTTTCATGGTACTCTAGTACCAATTAAAAACATTCCAAGCTGTTAAAAACACAGATGTGGTTTTTCTTCCTATTGTTGAATCTGTTGTTGTATATTATCATGTGATTTTTTTGTATTTCATTTCATTCTCGTTTTTCTTCTTCACATTTAATCTTCCTCACTTCAGTGATATGTATAAAATGTACCTTGTTTGTATTCTTTTGGTGTGCGTATGTATCATGTTCCTTTTGTGTGCTGTTGAGGGAAATTATGAAAACTGTGGTTGTATGAATGTTTTCAAGACTGGTTAAGATAGATTTGGCCCATGTTCTCTAACCTATTTTATTTTACAATAATGATTTTGAATACCTCCTGTTGAAGTGAATATAATTGAAGTACTCCTGGAATCAAAACATTATTTTTCTACTGTAAAAAAATATAGACATTATGAGTAGGCTATGTATGAAACTATTGAAAAAAAATAAAAATGTTAATTGTGTCTAATGTTTTGTTACCTTAATTACTTTTTCCTGTGCTACTGGTAGTGACTTGGGTATGGATACTGAAAGTGGAGGAAGGTGCTGATGATGATCATGGAGATGCAGAATGATGACGGGACCCTGAAAATGATTATTATAGAAATGTTCACATTGGAGTTTTTGTAATCTCAATTAAATGCTGTTAGAATAATTTTCTTCACGACCTGAGGGCAACATCATCTTCTTTTCAATAAATTAGTTAAAATTTTGATTATGAAATGAATTATTAATGAACTGGCTTCACCAAGTTTTTACCTACAATGGGCACTGGGGTTAGGTTTTTACTTGGGGTATATATCATCCCACAATTTGAATGCAGAACTTACAGATTCTAAAAGAAAAGTCAAATCAATGGTTCTCTATATCATAACTCCCTCTGTCTCAGTTAAATAATGAACATATTAAAACAAGGGACGGTGTATCAAATCTAAATTAATTGTAATTGTTTTTAGAACTGTCAGTCCAAGTAAATTCTGTCTTTACAAAGGTTTCAAAGATAAGATTTTCCTAGCATTGAAAGAGGTTGTAATTCAATATTCAGATTTTTTTTTTTTTTTTTGCGACTGTTTGTTTTGTTGAACTGAAAAATTGTGTGCAGCCCATTTTATATTTAAACGTTTAAGCAAGGTGACTAATAAACTAATATGTATCTATTGCTGTTCTAATAAACACTACTAGTGTATTTTTGTGACGTCAATTTCCCCTCAACGTTATCGCAAGGCAATAAAAATCAAACAGCCTAATGGAAACGTATACACAAAAGCATTATTAACACAATGAACTGCCCTTTGGTCCAGACATCTGATTACATAATGTAGTCAGTAGATGGTAAATCTACTGACTACATTACTAAAATATGTGCAGCAGATATTGAACAGATCAAATATCCCGGAGCTGTTGTATTTCACGACAGTGCCGTAAATCCTGTTGTACTGTTTGGTAACTAGGAAGTCCATGGAAACGAGCTCGCTGTCGGAGTTTTGTATACACTCTTGGGTAAGTTTGTTTATCTTGTCACAGACGTATTCAAATCGTTAATGTTTGGTCGTATAGTTAAATAATCTAAAATACTTACAACCAACAGAATGGCAGCATCATGGGGAACGTTAACATAGCACTTTTGCTAACGTTAGCGCTAACAGACGCCGGTGCGCCTCTATGACAAGTACAGCGAAAACAGCCGTTAAAAACTGGTTGACGATAAACTCCGCATGATCTGTAAATTAATATATTGATGATTAATATCATGTCTGTCAGGGAGCCAATAGTTATGGACAGTTGGGGCTGGGAGATGCGGAGGACCAGTCAGAACCCCGGCTCTGTGACATCGCCGCTCTACAAAACAAGGCGGTACGGTGTCTCAGCGGCGGCGGAGGTCACTCCGTGGTTATCACCGGTAAGTTAAGTTTCTGTTTGCTCCTGAACTGCACTTTTCCCCTCAAATTCACCTTAGTCTCTATGTGACCACATCTGACTTAAAGTATGTGTTGAGCAATATGAACCAAGACTGACTGAAACCGAGGTATTATGGCGCCCCCTTCTGGCCAAATTAGTTCATGTCGATTTTGTTGTTGCCACTTAAATCAGTTAGTTGGTTTGCCGAACACTGAGAGATTTTGACACGTCTTTATTTAAGAAAACAATAGTATAGAGCATGAAACATGTTAAAAAATCTGTAATAAGTTAAACAGAGAAAAAAAAGTCATAACACACACATGTACATAGTTTTGGACAACATATTTCACAAATATTCATATAAATTGTGCAGACAGAAGACTCTTTTCATTACTCATGTCATGTAGTCTTCATGCATCATCCATGTGAAAAACATTTATATCTGTTATTTTTAGCTTATAAACAACAAATTGCGTGGTTACCAAATGTTTATGTTGTGTTGTACAGAGAATGGAGAGGTATTTGTGTGTGGGCAGAATCACAGAGGACAACTGGGGCTTGGCCACAATACAGACGTCTCAACTCTTCAACTCTGCCCCAGCCTGAGTCAGCGGGTTTCAAAAGTAGCCTGTGGTTGGGATTTTACTCTTCTTCTTACTGGTGAGCACCTTTTCCCAACAGGATGTAATGCTCTATTTAACATGACACTATAGACAGAAAGATGTAATAGTTTCATGAGAGAGGTAAAGTATTTCCGTTAAGTATTCCTTTAGGCAAGTGTAATAGATAGGACAGAGTGAGCTCTTTATTCTTCTTGGAAAATATGGTTGTGACAATAGCCTAAAGTAGATAAGACAGATATTACAAGGCATTAAAAACAATGTCATTATATGTAAGAATATGCAACTTAGGTCAGTTAGTTATGAAGGATTTGAACACAAGAGCATGATCAGTGGGTGAACTGGCTGTAACTGTGGGACATACGAGAATGCAACTACCTTAAAGCAGATAGCAGCAAGTGGAAAGTAAGAACAGTCTTTACAGAAACACAGCTTGTGCTGAATTCATGTCATACAGAGAATACTATAATTATAAGTTTCTAACATGTAAGTATCCTTCATGCCAACATCTGGTTTGTAATTATGACTGGCAGAGTCAGAGTTTTCTGAAAGACTGTTTTTTGGGCACTTATGCATCATTAAGCACCAGGCTAGATATATCAAAACGTTATGGTCCTTCAAGTAAAGCAGTTCTACTTTTTAAGAAATTAACGCTGACATTTTCTGAATATAGGGCTATATCATCACACATGTTTTTAACTCAACATGCGATCAATTTGTCAAACACAGAAACACTTGCAGATGGTTCCAAGAACAATGAAAGCTTTCCCATGTCTGGCTTCATTACGCAAGTTAAAGTGGTATTAGACTTACATTCCAGTTGATCAGTGTTGTCCTGAAACCAGAAATAGTAAAAGTGCTGTCATAAGGAATGGCTTTGTTTTTAGTCCACATTTTCTGTAAGTCTATAACCTTGCAGACTTTGCTGGAGCGCCTGCAACTACCTTCCACTCATACAAATGTTAAATATTTTAGTATTATCATATTATATTTTTTTATTTCTTTTCTCTTTGTGTCACACTGGCAGATTGTGGCCAGGTACTGGTCTGTGGCTCCAATGCATTTGGACAACTTGGTGTTGGTAAGAGAGTCACACACTCTGCAGAGTTACAGGTTATTGAGGTAAGGGACACAATATAATCAGTCTATTGTTTGTCAAGTATTTATCAGACCAATACTGATTGATTAAAACTGCCAAAAACTAATTTTGCCTCACAACATTTTGATGTTTGCACTGATTTTTCTCAGAGTCTAAAGGAGCCAGTTTTAAGTATAGCAGCAGGACTCAGACATTCACTAGCTGTTACTGGTAAGTTTGCACCAAAAACAGTGTTTTTATTCAGCAATAAATTACCAGATCCAAATTTTCTGCTCTGCACATAGACTCAGGCTGTGTATATCAGTGGGGAAGTGGTCTCTTCAGTCATGCTAAGAGAGCGCTCAGTCCACACCCTGTCCCACCACACCTCAACTCTACTGTGCCCACTTTGGTCCCAGGTGAGTAAAACTCTGTTCCGAATAGAAAAGGATTAGAGAACAAACAAAATTTTAGTCTTGTGTGATTTAAATGATGATGATAAATGATGATCAATAAATGTGACTAGATTCTTATGTCTCTGCTGCAGGGCTGAATCAGAAGACCTCACACATGGTAGCTGCAGGAGCAGTACACTGTGTGTGCCTTACAAGTATGACACTGGCATATATGCACAATCATTACACTACCGACATGTCATCTTTGGTTAATTTAGCTTGATTTAACTTAATTTAACTTGATGTAGCAGCCCAACCAAAAAAAATAAGTCTTTGCATTTTGACACAGGATGTAAGCATTCCAGCAAGATATCTGCACTAGAAAAAAAGAAATGTCTGTCAAACTGGCCCTTCAAAATAAATAAGAGTGGGCATCTTCCAACAGTGTTCCTCTCAGAGGGAGGACAGCAAAATTACATGAGTAAATAAAATGGAGCACAGTGATTGATTTGCAGCCAATGCAAACAGAACTACATTTCACCACCACTGTGCTCAAGTCCATTTTTTTAACTCTAAAAAAATTTAAGTTTTTATCAATGTATATAATTTTACTGAGAGGCCTAAAGAGCATATGAAAATCATAAGAGAGGCTATAATTTAATGTCAGATATACATGTTTATTCATTCTCTGCTGCTCCTCTGCAGGGATTATAGTTATACAAGTTCAGGTTGTACCAGTGAGACGTCTCCCACCTCATTGTTCATCATCATGTCTGGCCTCCCTTCAGTCCTGTAATTAGTTGACCAGCGCCGCTCAATTACTGCTCTGCTCTTTTTGTGGCTGCCTCTGCTGGATGAAGAGTAATGTCACTTCTGTCGTGTGTGCAGGAGAGGGTGATTTGTTTCTATGGGGAAGCAACAAGCATGGCCAGCTGACCTCTGTAGAACCCTTCCTGTCCTTTCCAACTCTTGTGAAGCGCTCACTGCTGGGTGAAGAGAAAGTTATCCATGTGTGGAGCGGCTGGACGCACATAATTGCTCAAACAGGTAATAACACATAAAATGTGTTTCATGCTCACCAGCTATAACCAGATTTAACAGGTCAGCTGTCGCATCTAAACAAAGCCATCATCCATTTCAGAGACTAGGAAAGTGTTCACATGGGGCAGAGGAGATTATGGACAGCTGGGCAGACAGAGGCCAGAGCGACAGTCAGCAGGAACTCAAGCAGGAAGTGGAAACCAGAAAGCTTGCCTCCCTGCAGAGGTTGAAGTTCTCCATGGAGTGACACAAGTAAGTCTCCTCAGTATTTGGCAGACTGAAAATTGTAGAGGGCTTATGACACACATTAAACTATGTAATTTACATCAGGTGTTATTGGTATTATCGATTAAACACTGTATTGATTCTTATTTCCGTGGTGGTTCTCCTTGTGTTCTAGCAGAATTTGTCTCCAGCAGGGGGCAACAGAGAACCACAGATAATAAAAGGTTGTTAAGGGGTTGTGTTGTATGAGATAAAAGACAGTGCTGCTGAATGACAGCCAGGCCCACTAAGAGTAGGTTCTTTTAACTGCATCACTATATCTAGCATGTAGAGCGTGCACAAACTCCCAGATGAGCACTTACATTCATCGGAGACAGAGATCTCTTTTCCCATGAGGCCAATCATGTGTGAGCATCACAGGATTGCAGCACTTAACCTGTAGCCGCAATGGCAGCTGTACGGCTGGAGATCGTTGCCAATAAAGTGGATGTCAGGGACGTACAAGGGCGAGCCCTGGATCATTCTTCCACTGCGCACAGATCATTGCAGCACTGCTGGCCTAGCGTGTGTCAAGGCTTAGTCACCTTGCCTGTGTAAAGGTAAAGGCAAGATGGATTAGCTAAGTGGACTATGAATCTTTCAGCCCACCCTACCGTGTTAGTCCTCCTCACACTGTACATACACACCTACAGAGTCGATATTTATACCATCACACTTTTATGAAGCCTATAAACATTACTGGAGTAACAAATTATAACCTGTCTGTGGGTCAGAAATCAGTGAATGTGTTGCTATTGGTGATTTGCCACAGCTTTCAGCTTTATCAAAAACATTTCTTTATCAAAGCAGTTAAAACAAGGATATATTTCCAGTTCAATTACTTTCGTTTCTTGCAACTGAACTTAAACAATCTAAACTTGTTTAAATGTTGTTTGTGGCTTAAGTCATTTTCAGGATCAGAATTTGAATGTGTCCCCTCTTGTTACAGTTCTCAAGAGGAAAGAGTGCTGACCAAAACCTTTTTACAATTTAATGGCTTTTTTTCCGCAAAGTCAGGCACACACAGCCATCCCCAAACGGCTGCATTAACTCCGCGGGACAGCCCAGCAGTGTGTTCCAGATTGTCTCACAGTTTTCTGCTCTGCTTCCTGACAATTTACTGCAAAGTGGGGGAGCATCTGATGCATTTACAGATGAAATCGTCACTAATGTCATTTGCAGTGGGTGCACTCATATTGTATGCAGTCTTGAATAAAAGCTGGATGACAACATCTTGGCACATGGCATTTTATTTCAGTTTCAGAGCAGGTTTGGTTACAAAGCATCTCAGCATCCACAGTCCTAAGATTGGCTGTCTGCTCTCTACATGCATTTTAAACACTTTTAAAATTTTTCTTTACAGATTGCATGTGGATCTGAACATAACCTTGCTATTGTTGGTGAGTAATTCTCTCAAAAGTTGCCTTTTATATTTTTCTTGTGTTATTTTTAAAAACTGCCTTATTGTGAGAAAAAAGTTAAGCATGAACATCTGACAACATAATCAACAGTTACACTGAAATTGCACATCTAGCAAAATAGGTTTCTGAGAAATTTAGCAGGAAAAGTTTGAGCTCAACTGGTTTCAATAAATGCAGTTGAAACAAGAGACTCCACATTCGGCCTGACATGACTTTGGCTCTAACTACATAAAAGAATAGAGAAAATTCAAAGGTGAGGCTTTACTTTTTCAAGTCATTCTCCTCTCTGTACCACAGAGTTGGTGTCTAATACTTTACTGTCTAATACATTACAGTTAAAATCTGTGTGAAATAGTTATCCTTCTGGTAATGCTGCAGAAGATTTCTGAGGTCAGTTCCCAGCTTACTGGCCTTTGCATCAGGAAGTAATTGCAGCAGGGATAGATGGGTATCATTGACAGAAGCAATTACCAGATCAGGCCTGTAAAGGAGCTGAATTAACCACGCACATTTTCAAGCATGTTTCTCCAGCTCAAATGTAATTGGGGGGAGCAGTCTCTCTTTATCCACACAGGAACAGAACATAGACATTGCAATTTATAGATTCTGATTTCTCTACAGATTTACAAATAGTTCAAACGTGCTTTTATTCTTCTCAAGCTTGCCAAAAGTCTCCAGCTTTCCCGAAGTCATAGACATGCACTGTAAAACATTTTGGAAGTAAAATCTTATGCATTAAATTTTAAACACTGACCCAGTTTTTTACATCAACATGAATATAAATAAGGCAGATGAACATTAAAAAATGAGCATAGGGTTCCATTAGAGAGGAAACACTGGACTTCTCTGGTAAAATCAAATGGACACCCACTTTGAATGTTCTGACCAATTTGAAGAGTTTGCTGGATCTGCCATTACAATAAGAAAACTGTTAAACGCAGGTTGTCCGTCATAATGACAGTTCACACAAAACTCTGCTCTGTGCCTTCAGAAGTTCAGTTATATGTTGAGGAGCTGAAGCAGTAAAGGGAGAGCTCATGTGAACCTTGAGCACCTCGCTCCTGTGCCATGCTCTCCTCTTTTTCTCCTCCTATCTCGAGCGCCGTGGCAGGAGCAATGAAATAGCAAAACAGGATTGGAAGCAGAGACCTGAGTGCTTCTATTTCTGGTGCTGAAGTAGGTCAGGCGGAAAGGAACGGAGAGCACTGCATGCTGCTCATGATATCTGTTGCCTGCTCAGCCTTTGCCCATTTGCACCTGAGGAAATGTTCCTCATGTATGAAATTCATCACCGGTGGTCAGAGGTGGGGGATAGGCCAAAGACGCTGTGGGCACAGCTCATCCAATCTGAGGAGAGATTTTTTTTTTGGTTAATGTGAACATTTTGAACTAAACAGAGATGTTTAAGGACAAACACCTTGGATCAGATCCTGCTTTTATCTTGTACCTGTAGTGTGATGTAAGAAGTGCTAAAAAAAAGGCACCTCCTGCAGCTTGTGTCGCTGTGGCGCAGTTAATTAGCTGTGAGATTTTAAACTGTCGGAAGTAAAAAAGGAATGCCAGGATTTGTTTACAAGGAAATGGCTTTTGGTTTGAGTGTCTTGATTTTGATCCTTTTGTTGTGCAGAATATCGTGCAGGCACTTTGTTGCCATGGAAACAGTGATGTGCTGTACTCCAGTCAGTAAGTCCATGAATTAAGCACAGCACCAAAATAAGGCTTTTTCCCCGAAGAGCAAAAAAAAAAAAAAAACCCAAAAAGGTTTCAACACATTAAGCTCACTAATAAATAAGAACCAGGATGTTTACTGAATTAACTCAATCAAAGACAGAGGCGAATGCAGTGTAGATAAAAACACATGCAGGATCTTAAAGAAGGGGCTACAAGTGTGTTTGTAATTCAAAAACCATATCTGGCAGAATATCACACTGACATAAGCTGCTTGGCATGAGATCTTGGTCTGTTAGCTGGTGAAAGCCTATGTGTCAGTCGACGAATCCAAACCTTTGATGCCTTCGTTATTCAGAGACGAGCTAGAGACGCAGAAAGACAAAGAAACTCCACAATGGAAAACATGAGAAGACAGCATGAAAGACACACAACTGCAGGATGGGGAAAGCTTGAAGATGTGTTACCCTTGAGAAAGCAAGCGCACTTCTGTTGCCATGGCAATGGAGCCTATTAGGTAACTGTGTTGCCATGGCACGTGTCTCCTTGGTGATGCAGACTTGACCACACCCACCAACACCTCACCAGCTGTGAAGAGCAGGGAGGCTTTATTACTGGCTGAGTGTCAGTGCTGGGAACAGAGAGGCTACGTGTGTGTATGTGTGTATTTGTGTGATCATGCACTTTCTCTTTTCTTTTCTTTTTTTTATTTCCGCATCCAGACTTTTTTTTCTTTAGGCTGCTAATTTTATTCTACTAGTACAGAGCTGCAGTCAGCTCCACTGACCCATGACCCCTCTCCTTTTCAGGGGGGTGTCTCCTCTCCTGGGGCTGGAACGAACATGGAATGTGTGGAGATGGTTCACAGACCGACATCTTTCAGCCACAGCTGGTTTCTGGTCTCAGACCTCTTCTCATTGGCTGTGGAGCCGGACACTCTATGGCAGTGTGCGCTGCCACGGCTGACTGAAGACAAAACTCTGCACCACCTCTGTAGCATCAGAGCAGGAATATTAATCAGCAAGAGGAAAGTGGAGTCTAGAAAAACTGAATGAATTTGTGAAGTAACATGTTTCTGATCGATCTGATGGCTTATTGGTGCAAAGTTCACAAATTATTATTTCAAGTGCCACTGAATGTACAGTAACTTTCACCTTCCAACAGGCTAACTGAGCTCCTTGGAAAGGTCAGACCTCACACTGCAGTCATCATAAATACTGTTGTGTGGCTCAACAGAGGCTGAGTTATGTCACATGTGGACAGAGGCCATCATTTCTCTGACCAGCCCATCACATTGATGGACGTGATTGGGGCCTATGGCTTTGCAGGACACAGCCATGCCTGTGGCTCCTGGTCTGCCTGCCATGTTTGCCTTCCTAAATGAAGCTGTTATGGATCATCTGAGGGATGGGCTAGACTGGTGCTAGAGCTCCATCTTCCCATGTCAGCGGTTTTATTGCTGTGATCTTGAGTGTCAGGAGGCAGTCAATTTCTGCACTTCGCACTGAGAATCTCTGTGATTTACCACTTACACAAACAGTACAGTATTTTTTTTCTTTGGTAACTGTCCATCACTTATTTATAATCCTGTCAGTTTGTGTCATATTTTTTGATGTTCTGTTTGCCTTTCTGCTTTCATACTGTATACATCTCTAATCCCTCCTGGGGAAAATTTGTCCGCTGCATTTGACCCAACTTACATATTTATAAGCTGTGAGCACCCGCAGTGCAGTATGGAGGGCCAACTGCAGGTCTGAGCCTGTGGTCAAGGGCAATGGCAGGACTCAGAGTGGCTGATAGATCATTTGTCATTTACTTTTTATTTAAAGTATTTTAATATCTACTTATAGTTTATGCAAATTAAATATAAAAATGCAACCGTGTCACTGAAATTATGCATTTATGGAAGCTAAATTAATGTGCTTAAACCTTGTTTACTTTGAAAAATAAAAAATCAACACTCGTTGAAAAAAGATAATTTCTGTGTTTTTTTTATTTATCACTATTTATTGTACAAGCCTGAACTGTATTGGTCAAAAAAGACACAAAAAATCCCTAAACAACAAACCAATCAAACGATCACTGAACACCTTATTGAGATAACTAACCACAAAATACAGTGTTCAAAACACACACTCTTTAGCCTCACTAAACGGTTCACACTAGTTGCCTCTTAGTTGTGTTATTTTTTCCGTTTAATGATAACAGCTGTTGTGGTTTTGTTTTTTTTTTCGTGTCGGACAATGACCAGCACACTGTCCCCCCTTTTGTGCTCAGCTTCATTAGCAGATGCAGATGTGCTGTACCTGACTGCACACAGATCTCAGTAGGTTGTTGGCAGTGTGTTTGCAGTTGTTTGGTAAAAAGTTGGTCCCTTTTTTAGTAACTTTTCGACACAAACAATGAAGCTGTACTTTTCCTTCATGGCTACCCTTTGCTTTTAATTGTATGCCCATTGCTTGCCTTTAGAAGCCGAACGTTCAGGGGTCCGTATTATATCTGTGTGCTTTTTGAGTACTGAACTGATATTTGTTTTTTATGGCTGGTGATTAGTGGCTAATCTAAAAGTAACATGTACATTAATTGATCATGCTGGTTAAATCATACCAACATGGTGAATATAAGAATA
>JAPZDY010000023.1:16153591-16179320 GCA_029783645.1 Ctenochaetus hawaiiensis
GTGGCTAATCTAAAAGTAACATGTACATTAATTGATCATGCTGGTTAAATCATACCAACATGGTGAATATAAGAATAACTTGCATAACATAGGCACTTGTCCGGTACAATGTGAATAATGTTTTAACACTGGTTAGTATTACATACTAATATACCATATTGCATGTGTGCAGAAAAAGAACAATAATTCAATTCTACATGATTGTCAATAAAAATAAACTACACAATAATTATCTGAGCTTTGATATGAGTTAATGTATTTAGCAAATAAGCTATATTTGTAAATCAAAGTGTAGCAACTTTTCAAGATATATATCAACATTCAATTAGCTTATTAGCAATTCCTAAAAGCACACTTCACCGTTTTAATGCCTCATTAATACAAGGTAAGAGTGGTGTTTTTTGTAAGTAGGACCTTTTTTCCATTTTTTGTGGATGTTATCTCTTTGATGACTGAAAATATATCAAAGGAATGTTAAAAGTTCACCTGGTGCAAAACAGTGCAAAAGTCTACAAAGATATGACCATGACAGTGCAAAGTTAATGATTTTGTGTTTAACTGTTAAGTCTGGCTGACATGACAAGTGACAGGTTTTTTTGCTGGAAAGGGGTTGGTGATTAAGATCGGAGCAACATTTTTTTTCTTTCAACAAAGGAAGCACACAAATATTTGATGATCACTCGAAAACATTGGTACACACAACTTCAGCACACATAAAAGCATATTTACAGCACTGGCACACACTGAAAATAGGCACACAAATTACAACACAGTAACCAGTCACAGATACTGAGCTACATAAGGCTTGACAACAAAACTTCCTCAGTGCTACATCTATGCTGAGTTTGTGATGTACAGGTTGTCACTGTCACACCCATTTAAAAATACTAAGTAATACACACAACAATGCTACAGGACTATCAGGTGGGTGATGGGCCATTATGGGTCATACACATAGTGGTTGGTACACCATGGTTCATAACACAAACTGACTCTGTTGGTTGTCTGCTCCGGTGCTGTCGCTGGGTCTCTATAAACATATAAAAAAAACAATAACAAAAATAAATTATTACACAAATTATGTATAATGATGGCGTTGATGGCGATGATGGATACCTCTGGAGATGCGGGGAGAGATGAGAGATGACACTTGCTGGGACAGTAAAGAAAATGTGCTCCGTTAGTTCCTCATGGTAAACCACAGGTTTACCATGTATCTCCCATGCTTAGCCAAGGCATCAGACAACGATGTACTGTCTGTGTGCAGAGGTTGGACTCTGAGTCGGTTAATAAACATGCCCCAATCATGCTGCGTTTTACAGGTTGATGTACAGTAGTTCGGTCATTGTCATGCGTTCGTATACTTTGCATCATGCTCTCACAGTCACCTTGTTTTTTATGCTCTCTTTGACCCAGACACAGGTAGAAAGAGGGTCAAACAGCAGTTGAAAGCACTAGCTGTAAGCTAGTGAGAAAAGAGGGATGTATGTATGCATGTGCTGTTGAATAAAAACGGAGTCTAAACGCTCATTGTGTATAAAATTTATTTCATGCAAGGACTTATATTTACATATTTTATTTGAATACTTTTCTGTTGCATAAATGTAAAATACATGCATTTACCTTTCCCCAAGTAGACCCACATCCCTTACTGTGCCGTTTTGTACTTTCCCCCCCCCCACTTGAATTGCATGAGCATATAATTCACCTGCATCTCTTCACATCAAATCTTCACAAGGTTGTTGTTGTTTTTTTTTTCGAAATATATAACGTCCATTAATTACCACAAGAGACATGACTCGAAAAGTAAAACTCTGCTCATTCAGAATAAAAACAAAACTTAGATGAGTTGCTATACTTATATCTCCCTCTAAAAATTAACATTTCTGATTGGTCAACAAAAGAATTTGATAAAGTGCCCTGAAAGACTTGTGCATAATAACTGGGACAAGATCAATACATGTAACAGTAACAGTATTGATAATTTAAATAAATAGACGTACATACTGCAGGAGCCATCGTGACATCTCTGGTTGATCATAACTTGATATATTTTGGCTCTGTAGAGTTGCCTGGTCCCCTTAAATTATATTTTGTGCTTTATCATACAAAAGTTTTCTTGATATCAGGATAATAAAGTCAGTTTTTTCAGCTGTTTTTCCTTCTTGGAGCTATGTGTCCCTCTAAGGGTTAAATACTAGCATGTCTTATGGTGTTAACAAGAGTAACAAAGAGGGCGTCTTTACTTTGATTACGAATACAAGGGTGGTGCAAAAGGTACAAGGTGCACCCTATAAAATAAAGCTTTCGTTACACTGTTATGAGCATGGTATAAAGTGTATTGATGCTACACTGGGAGCACTTATGTTATACTATATCAATTTATTAACCACTTTTACTTTGCCTCACCAGGTATGAAGGCACCGTTGTTTTATAATTCATGAGTCTTGCCTCAATTTAGGCATCACAGCAGTAATAGAAGTTGCTGCAGACTATTGATGCTATTTAAAAACTCGTAACTACCAGTAAATATATTTGTATAAAAACTAGTTATGCTCATAACAGCATTAGTTGGCTTTATGACAGATTGTTCAAGTTAAATCACACTATTTTAGTTGGAGGCCCCAGTCAAATAAATACAAGAAAATAAATATATGAATTTGGGGAAAGGCAAAGAATGGCAGCTACATAAAAATCTCTGCTATGACTGAGTCTCTTGTAAAGCTGTCTCAAAATGCATAAAAAATGACAAAGCTTTAGAAGCTTTAGAAAGAAAAAACGTTCTTTTCTTACAGGTACTGTGACACAGTTAGCTTCTTGTTGAACATAATTTCTCATGCAGTTCATGCAAATGAACAAACAGTTTTAGTTCTGTTGACATTAGATGTATTCTTCACTAGTATCATAGGAATTGTCATCATCTCCATATTGCATTGGACATCATGAACATCCTGTTAATTTTTTTTCTTTTTTTTAATCTTTATGGCCACTCAGATAACATCGAGTCTCGTCTGGATTGCACTTTCAGAATGATAACGTCTCTACTTTGCAACGTACAAAGCACTTAAGAGGAGTTCCCTTAACAGCTGGCAATGATACCTTTCGGATATGTTTAAAAGCCATGTATTGTTAATGTCCAGCATAACACTAGCAGGGGTTACATCTTATGAAAATTTCTTTCACAAAATTGTAAAAAGCAGATGAGATAAGAGTTACTGGCAAAAGAGTATGCGAGATCAAAAGCAACAGAGCAACAGGCAATGAAGTTAACACAGGGAAAGAGTGGCGTTAGCCTGTGGTAGAAATAGAACAGTGCTTTGTCTGCAACTGAGGTGACCCATGCAGAGTGGCATGTGCCAATGTTATCTAGTCTAGGATATGATGACACACCCAAGGAGAACCCTTGGGTAGCTTAAGTATAAGCACAGTTAAGATACAGTTTTCCAGAAAAAAAAAGAAATAAAAAATGAAGAAAAGCAGGAGCGAAGGCAAGTGTAAAAGCAAAGTCTGACAGAAAGATAAAAAGGAGGATTGTGGACTGGCCTTCCAATGGCATTGTGTCTGCTACTCAACCATGCTACATAATGGATGGGATGGGAGAATGTGAGTGCTGCATTAGACAGGGTGGGCTGCAGGGCAGGGCGGACACTGAGGACACTCCAGAGGCATCCCCGCTCATGCCAGACATGCTGTTAAGGCTCCAAGGCTTTTCATAACCTTCAGTTGAAAAACAGAGAACGTTCTGAGTACACTGCAGCACTGAATCCATGACAAAATGTTTTGGTGTTCCTTACTGGTTATACTACACCTGTTGCTTTCTTGTTTTTGTCTCCAAAGAAACAGGTCAACACAGACTTGAGACATATTATTATTCTCCATGCATTGAGTGCATCAGGAGTACAACAGCATGCACCGGGTGGTACTGGAATGGTTTGGAGTATAACACTATAAAAGACTCGAAAAGGTAGGCACCTCAGGCAGGGAATGTATTGTCAGCTACAGGTAGAATTTCATACTGTATGCCTCTTACTGTTGATGTGCTGGCTGCACACACAGCTGGAGACTATCACGACTTTATTAGAGGAATGCATGTAGATTAATACTGGATAAACAAAAGGAAAGGGTTTAACCTCATTTTAAAGTATAAAAATCAGTAAATCAGAATTTGGCAGTTAATAATATTTATATTCATTATAATAATTGACATAAGCCTTCCTCCATTTGTGTTGTGCTCCTTCACCATACTGATAGCACCCATCAGCAAGACACTTCATGCACCGTTATGGTCAAGAGGAATGTACTCATAAGTCAGGTTCCTGCACGGTATTTATCATTAAAACACATATACATACATGGTACACACATAGCACATAAATACTTTCTTAGGCATGTAAGACAACACATTCTAGATCATATAAATCTTGAAAATAGCTTTCTTCCTTGTAACTAAATAGGGGTATTACATTATGCATGGTATCAAAAAATATATTATGTAGATGTGGACAATTATTATTGACATTTGTGGTGATTGTGCTTGACCTGAACAGATGATGCTGTGATTTGGAATATATACAATTCCTTAAGGGATCATTGAGGAGAAGCAGCTGCTGTGAAAGTGTGTGAACGCTGTAATAAGAGGTTTGTAGTTGTTTGTTTCGGTGAGTGTGTTTGTGTTTGTGTGTGCCTGTGAAATACTGAGGTGTAACACTCAGCAAAGAGGGATAAAAGCGTGTCCTGTCTACGGCCTACAGGGTGTCAGTGTCTTACAGGGGCCTGTGATTGGCTGTTACTGTACGTACCCCTCCTCACTCTGCCCCCTGTGTGGTTGGGGCGTTCAGCAGTGGTGACCAGGAAACAGGGCCGCTCTCTCTCGCCGGGGCTGAAGATTTCCTCCGGAGATATGGCCTGGTCTATATGAGGGCAGTCTTCGTTTGCCAGAGCTGCGTTAGCTGCCTCACCATTCAGCTTGGAATCTTATAAGAAAACAACGAGGAAAACAAGACAAAAGCAAACAAGAAATCTGGCGTCATATAGCAGCTTTATTTCTGGGTTTAACTTCTGCATTTTTTAATATATCTTCAGTTTGCATGCTGTACAACCTAAATGCACATAGGGATTAACTTCACTTCTGTCTGTGATGGATTACTGTTATGTTTTCCTTCCACTCTCTTTGTTTGTTTTTGTGCACAACTGCATCAAAGGTCAATATATCTTTGCACTTGTGCCACAAGAGGAAATCAAGTGAATCTACTTACATGTTCTTAACATTACAAATACATGATGATTACAGACTCTCACTTAGTCTTAAGAGAGGGGGAGTGAATCACTGCATTAAGAAGTGCAAAATCAATAGCAGGATTACTCACGGTCTCTCTGTTCTCCTATCCAGAGTCAAATATGCTTTTCATCACATTTAATTGATTGTTTTCAGTGGGAAACTTGAGTTTATTCTCATGTCTGAATCTTCTGCTGCCTGAGATGTGGGTACGAACAATGAAAGAGCTTCACGGAAGAGACTGCTGTAATCAGACTGTTGTTATTTTTTTCTCACCTTGAAACTTAATCTCGAAAACGTCGTCATGTGCGATGGGGCTCTGAGGTTGGGAGCTGATGCTTGACTTACAGAAGTTTGGAGAACCTGGTTGGGGTGCCCGAGGGATATGCCTATTTTTTTTCTTTGGTAGTTTCTGTTTTGCCATGGCCAGCGAGTAATACATTCCAAAGTTGTTGACAATCACAGGGACGGGCATGGCGATGGTCAGCACACCTGCCAGGGCGCACAGGGCTCCGACCAGCATACCAGAGGTCGTCTGAGGGTACATGTCTCCGTATCCAAGGGTCGTCATGGTCACCACGGCCCACCAGAATCCGATCGGGATGTTCTTGAAGTGTGTGTGCTCGCTGGCTCGAGGGTCGTTGGGGTTAGCTCCAATCCGTTCAGCGTAGTAGATCATAGTAGCAAAGATGAGGACACCAAGGGCAAGGAAGATGATGAGGAGCAGGAACTCATTGGTGCTGGCTTTCAACGTGTGGCCAAGCACCCTCAGTCCCACGAAGTGACGGGTCAGCTTGAAGATACGCAGGATCCGCACAAAGCGGACGACTCTCAGGAAACCGAGCACATCCTTAGCTGCTTTGGAAGAGAGGCCGCTGAGGCCCACCTCCAGGTAGAAGGGCAGGATGGCCACAAAGTCGATGATGTTTAGGGCATTCCGAATGAAGTCAAATTTATTCGGGCAGAAAGTTATTCGCATTAGAAACTCAAAAGTGAACCACACCACACACACGCCTTCAATGTAGGTGAGGTAGGCCGCAGTCTCAGTCTCCTGGTAGGTGTGCTCCACTGTGATGTTGTCCACCATCTCCACCTCAGTGCGGTTGATGATGGGGTTGAAGGCCTCGTGGGTCTCCAGACAGAAGGTGGTGATGGACACCAGAATAAAGAACAGCGAGGCCAGAGCCACCCACTGAGCAGGAATTATATATAGGATGCAGAGACAGAAATAAAGTGGGGAGACAAAGGGGGAAGAAGGACAGGGAGGAGAACGGGCACTGTAATTAATGCAATGAAATCAAGCCTGACGCCCCAGCAGCAATTCTTAGCATGACACAATGCAATTCAATCTATTATCTTAGACAGCAGCATCTGGTTTGACAGTTACAGTGGCACTGACACATTCTCTCACTCTGCCCCTTCTCTTTCCCTCTCTCTCTCTCTCTGCTCTCTCAGTGTCTTGATTCAGAAGTGACATTGTAAAAGGGACAATCAATGAGAGCTCGCCGCTCTTGCTTTTCTTCCCTCTGCTGTATCTCAAGGTCACGGCATTTTCAAGGGTATGCTACATGCACAATTACAAAGAACGAAGCAGCAGCAGCAGCAGCAGCAGCAGACGGGACATTAGTGTCAACCCACATGACTAAATTTAGCTGGGGTTCTTCCCTTCAGCACTATCACTACAGTAGGTCTTTCCCTACACAAGGTCACACTGTCCAGATGATCAACTCTTGGGAATTGTAGTGAGCTGAGAGACTTGCTGAACTGACAACCCGCTTTTATGAGAAACCCATCATTTCTCTTTATGGCAAGAGTACACTTTTAGCCTTCATTGTGTATTGATTAAATGATCACATTTCATCACATTCAGGCTCTGATATTTCTGATGCATACTACATATGTGTAACAGATACAGTAGTCTCTCCTGGGTATTGACTGCAGCTCCATCCTCAGGTTATCCTCCTCTGATCAAACTATACTGCTTTACAGTGTGACAGCTCATGCACTATACTGTGGTTTTAATGGAAACAGCTACATTTTCAAAGGGAATCTTAAGTTAATTTGTCAGAGCTGATGGACAAAGAGGCAAAGAGAAAGAGCAGTTAACTATCTAATCATCCTATGAATCACAAAAGTTGGATCAATAGCAGTTCGAGCATGCATGAAGATATCTTTATAATGTGAGTGTGGCTCCAAAGTGCTTATCAAACTAATGCACAGCATTGCTAAGCAGCTAGGAGGAGCAGTGATTGGTATCAGGGTGTAGTTAGAGTGGGGCATGTCTGGGCAAGAGGAAGTTTTGCACATATTCCACTGAGCAAAGGAAAGGAGTATAATCGTCACTCACATCCATTCACAGTGTGTCACTAAGACAGGCAGGCAGCACGAGATGGAAAACAGACCCTCATAATATCATGTCATCACTGACAATTCATTTCATTGTGCTGAGGAAATCACTACTGCTTATGAATGTCTGCTTCCCCATCCCTGTTTGCATGAAGGTCCAGAGGGAGACTATGTGTTAGCAGAGACTACTGTGCAGTGACTTCTGTTTTTTCAGCAGGGCTGTCCTTTTTATTCAATGAGTCGATTACAAGGAGGACACAACAACAGCTTTGATGAAGATGTAGAATCATTGTAAATCACACACTTAAGCAAAACAAAATACCCAGAGTTTATGGACAAACAAATACCTGACATTTCATGCAATCACAGAGAAAATAATTCAAATGTGCTTCTGTCAAGTTAATACCTTATGTACTGCTAGTCTGTATTGTTCAGCTTTTGTTGGTCTAAGACAGATTTTTTTTGTCTGTTTTGGAGACATTGGTTCAGTGTATGCGGTGTTGTTGTATTGGATTGCATAATATTGTTTTGTCCGCCCCCTCTACAGTATGTACTGTAGAAAATAACAAGTACACCCTAGGATACAAGACAATACAATTCTACCACACTGAAAACTACTATCTTAGAAAATAACACAGCTTGAACCAGTAAAGACTGGATTACCAGTGGACAAAGAGGGCAACTCTACCGGGGGCCATACACCTTAGGGGGCCAAACCCACAGAGTAATTGCCAAAGGGTTGGCGCTAATTTAATAAAATGCAAGTTGTCTATCTACATGTATTTAACTTAACATGGTGCACACTGATTAATTAGTTGAACTAATTCCCCTTTAAAAGATGCTCCAATGGCACATTTTTCCCATGAAGCATCATCGTGAGTTAATCTGGCCCTATCGATGCCTCACCAATGCCATATGAACAGATATTTTATATTTTAGGTCAATTTTAGAGTTGAAATGGTTAGTCCATCCATCAATAAGTCTGCAACAGGTAAGATATTTTAATAATCATATAAATCTATTTTTTAGCCAAAATACCCCAAAACTAACTACCTAGCTTTTAAAAAATGACCGTGAATGGTTGTTTATTTTGTTTCTTTAAATGTAAACCAATTGGTCGGACAAAACAAGCTGTTTAAATTTGTTAACTTTAGCTTGACAGTCTTGGTGCACATTTTTCTTGGCCAAAAATTTCAATGAGCAAGACAATAATAGTCACCATCTTATTGATCAAAATAATCCATCGTTGCAGCACTCACTGACAGATGCACTTCTTATTTTGTCAAGCCCATGTACATAATTTAGCAAGAGAGTTGAAAAATAAACATCACCATCACTGCCAGCAACGACATCAGTGTGTTAAAGCCTCATTCTTCTGTGCTACTTTAATGTCGACTGCTGACGCCTCCTGACACACCAGCTCTCTAAGCCCTGAACATCCCACCCTTCAAACTGTTAAACAAACGCTGCATCTCATCAGAGCGCCTCTTACAGTAAATTATGTGTCTCTGTGACAGTCAGGAACAGTGTGGCCTGGAGAAAGGGTGACAGGCGAAGATCGTTTTCTCCTTATTGGCTAATTCTCACTGTAGCCAGCAAACCACAGGCCTACAGTGATATGCAGTGACAAGGGTTTTCCACTGATGTATCTACTGTGAATAGAGGCTGTAATTAACTCCGAGGCTCAGTTCTAATTAATCTTGTTGCCAGTCTTAGTGGAGTTCTGTCAATCGTCGCTCTCTGTTTTGTCTTGCCCACAGATAAAAGTAGGACACATCTGAGGAGTTTCTGCTTTGGGAAATGTCCCTGCATGTAGAAGGTGAAATTTGAAAAAAGTGTTTGTGTGTTTATGTGTGTGTGTCTGTGTGTGTGTGTATTAGTGTGTGTGTGTTTGTGTGTGAGTTGGTTAAAACCACTTCCACTAATGCTTGCTGTAAGAGTGAGAACATGTCAATACAGTTTACACTCACTGGACGGAGCCTGATAACTAATTACACCAATCAGTCTGCTACAGCTGTTAAACCAGCGAGCAGCACAGCAGACTTTGCAGGGGGCAGTGGTCAAAAAACACAAAAAACACAAAGGTGTAAAGTCATTTCACTGTCACCATTGAGAGAGGTTGCGCCCAGATGGAAGAGTGCCCAAAGCAAAGACCAAAAATGTCACTTCCAACAGTAACCTCATTTTTGTCTGGAGGTCTGCCACTAAACTTCTGGTGGTGCCAAAGATCTGGTTTCCTAAAGTGTAGCTGACCTATTTAACCAAAGAGGCAGCCTGCCCAGGGATCTTTGTGTCCTGGAAATATCAATCTAAAGACCTGTGAGAGTCACAGTGAGTTTCTTTATCTTCTCCTGTGAGAGGGGAGGATGGAGGTGATGATTAAAATGTAAATAAATTTGACAGATCCCCTCCCTCTTTCTCTGTCAATTGACATCCCTGCTGTTAGAGACCCCTGGGAGAGCAATTTCAGGGTTTTAAAAAAAGCCTTTCAAAGGATCCCAGACCCATCAATCTTTTTTTCATCAGCAAGGGGATGAATGCAGACACAATCCTAACCAAACTCTTGTTCATGCAGTCTGTTACAAGCCAGAAATGAGACATTTCAGAGTGTTGCATTGTATATTTAAGCTCAGAATGTTCCTTAAAACTCCCAAAGAGTTTTTTAAATCTGAACTTTGATAGGAAGAACAAAGCCATGGCAAAGCGTTTTAGACTTAAAAAGCAACTCACCCTTGCATATTTAGAGGAGTAAGGGTCCTCAAACAGAGCCCAAACGTATTTCTGCCACCGGCTCCACAGGCTTCCGCTCCTGGTGTCGGGACAGTCTCCCTGCGCCAGCCTCCTTGTCATCTCATCCACATCATCCTCAGCATGCTCCGGCTCTGGCTCCGGATCATCGTTACCCAGGTCTAACAGCCCTCCCCCGCCGAAACTATCAAGGGCCTCTTCGGCCTCCCGGTGCTGGCGATAGGTCATCCAGCAGCATGGCTCCACGTCTGTCTCATCAATGCCCCAGAAGGCCAGTTCCTCCTCATAGAGGGGCCCGCAGACATCAGCCGGGCAGTGCAGCTTACCTGTCCTGTAGTAATTAAGGATATGTGCAAAAACGCCAGGGTGGCGGTCGAAGAAAAATTCCTCGATCTTGGCATCATAGTCAAAGTGGTTGGGTGCGTCAGGTTCGGCCAACCAGGACAAACGAGTGCCAGGTAGAGTGCGCAGGGTGCTGCGGTATGTCTGATGTCTGATCCCTCCCACGTTTATCACAATGCGATCCTTGTCGTCGCTCAGGCCCATTGCGTCCCCTAGGCATTTCTCCAATAAGTTCCCTTCATCGCAAAGGTAAGTCTAGGCGCACCGTGCAATCATGCACAGCAGTGGTGAGACTGGAGGGTACAATTACATATGCTGAGGGAAGCTGCGCACAAAAAAGCAACCCGTCGTTTCTCACCAACTATGAAAGAAATGCTTGACACGCATCAGGCTACATTCCCTTTAAACCCCTGTATTTTTTCTACGAGCACCTGCCATGCAAGTGGAGGATCATAAACGCGTATAGCTGCCAGACTCACTGGAGGGTATAGAATCGAAATCCAAAATGATTGCAGCCAATGGCATCACATTAAGGATGGACGTCACATCGTCGGTAAATCCAAGATGTCGAGATAAAAGGACAAACGCTGGCAGTTTTGCCCCCCGCCAGCAGAATAAACCCAGCTCATTGGACTGCCCAAGTTGCGGTAATTGATCAGATTAGTCCTGAGCAGGTTTATGACTTTCACAGCAAGGTGACTGCGGTGGTGCTGAGCGGACAGCGCCTGTCCGGAGCTCCTGATGGAGACTCGGCGCTGCTTCAGTCTCTCCTCTGTTGCTGCCTGCAGACTCACCTCCTTCACACCGACGCTCAGCCCCGCTCCTTCTCTTGCGCTTAACGACTCACTGTGCAGCAGGTCTTTGTCTCTGCGGAGAGATGCTTTCCTGCTCAGGGACTTTCCCCTTCATTCATACATTGCTGACCAAAAAAATTCAAACATCCACCGTCTGTATGAAAGGAGGAAATGGTGTTGTTTTCTGTGCTGCGTGCGTGGTTAAAAAGAAAACAGAGATGAGAGGGCAACAATCCTCCTTAAAAAAACGCCCAAACTGCCTGTTATTCACACCGTGCCCAGCTTTTCTCTCACACCAGATGGAGCATGCCCAGTGGAGGAGCTTGCATTTGCTAAAACACGCTGTCAAATTCTCCAATTAAGGCTGCTGAAATTGTCATCGCTGCCCAATTTCTCTTCTCCCTCTCAATCCATCATCGCAGGGTGGTGGTCGCTCAGCGGCTGTAACAGTCAGCGGGGACTTATTATCTTCATGCACAGCTGGTTGGAGAAGGTGTGACCCTGGAGCCATGAACGCGCAGATCCGCCCATGACATCAAAAAGAGTCTTGATCATTGATCTTCCTACGGCTTCCTTTTCTGCGGTTGTGGGGATTCAGACTGTAAATGATCAGCCTGGATTTGTATAATACTGCTCTGACAGTGGAGATATTTTAAAACAAAGTGCTGGGAGAAGTCAATTTTTTTTTTGCGCAACTCCTTGTGCTGCAATAATTAGCCTTCACCTGTGTTTAATCTGCCACCAGAGGACGCTATTGCTTACTAGAAAGAGGAAGATTTTGTTTGTTAATTGACGTGAGATCTGAAAATATGTCGACGGATTAAATATAGCATAATAGCATGTAGCATGTAGCAAAACATAGCATAATCTGAAAAAAACTGTGTTTAGTATTTGATGCTGATCTGAATCAGATATGTTTTTATAACATTCACATTTATGTAGCCTGTTTTACACATTTTTCACTTAGCCTATTTAAATAAGAACAAAAGAAACAATGCTGGTAAACAAAGACCCAAAGTATTATGTTTAATCACTATTTGTATTTTGATTTTTAAACATATTTTATGGCTTAAACATCAAAGACTGTTCTTCCTAGCTTCTTTTTTTTTCCTAAGGCAAAACATAGGAATGATCCTGAGCTCGCCCGACATTTCATGTGACCATAGCACATTTATAAACTTGCAGAGGAAAATAACAGGGCTCCCTGCTCGCTCTTGCAGATGGGGAGCTCGCTGCTGTTCCCTCAGCCTTCTTCTCCTCCTGTCCGCCTCGTTTGGTGGGCAGTTCTCCGTCTCGGTTTTCACTCTTGATTATAAAGGAGGAGTTTCCACAGAGGCGTTTACAACCCGACTATCCTGAAGTAACTGAGTCCTCTGGCAGAGACTGTGTGATCCGGGACAGCAGACTATAGCCTCCCAAACTGATTTTTTGGTCAAAAGGACGAGCTGATAAAAACCTGGCAACATGGCTTTGACGGGCTGCACGACATGCATTAAATATATGTTATTTTTCTTTAATTTTATTTTCTGGGTGAGTTGGAACATATTTTACTTTGATATTGCTTTCAAACTTTTCCGCTTTCCTCCCAAACATCTGCTTTCTGAAAACTTTTTTCCCCCTTCTCTTATCGTTTGTTAATGGCTGAACAGCTGCACGTTTCACACATCTGTGCAGCTCCTGACTTTAGACTGTTACTAAGAGGACAAATCCACTGAGTTTCCCGCCCTGTTGTATTAATTATGCTGATGTGTCTACAAGAGGAGAGCAGCATCAATAGAGGAGGCACAGCACTGGAAATCTTGGCCAAGCAGGAGCTGAAATGCTCTCACCCTTCGTCACCACTTATTTTCTGCATGGCCGAGCCTCTGTGCAAGGTGGCTGAAAGAAGGGAGAGGAGCACTTCAGACTGGGTGGGCTTCAGTTTAAACACTGGGATAATGCTGTTATTTTGCCTCCCCCGTGCCTCACATTACATCTATCATTTCATTGAACTAGTTCATGTTTATGCTAATTAGTTACTCCAGACAGGAATGTGTGACTTTAAAAGTTGTTTTGGATAAAAACTTGAGCGAATGTCTTTCACTTCTAAATGATTTCTTCTATTTTTTTTTTTAAGGAATCTGAGTCTCCTCATATTAAATGCACATAAAGAGTGAGACCGGACAGGGTTAAGAGTTTCGGGGGGAGGGGAGGTGTGTTTTCCCTCTGTCATTTCCTTTGTTCCTCCGTGGTCACCAGACTGTAGTATGTGCTGCCTCTGAACGTGAGCAGTTTCAAAACTCATGTATTTTACCTTCACCATTCAACCTGAATTCTCACCGACTCTTTTTGTTCTCTGAAAAAGTGGTTTCAGTAATATGGGACTTGTCACATTGGTTCAGTATCACTATGCAGCAGTCCTCCCTTTACATTTCATTACATCACATCACATCAGACTTTCTGCACTTTCATCATCCACTTTATATGATCTCTTGTTGTCTCACATGGTCAGAATTGATGACTACTGCGGGATTTTCCATTTGGTATGTCAGTACAGAGCAGTCGCCTTTTTTTAGATGAGAACAAAATCACCATATCCTGGACACGCCGCACTTGATGGAGTGTTTCCTCTGTTGGTTTTGCTGTTGTGCTTGTCATTGTGAAAACTCTGAGCCCTCTCTTCCTCATCTTGCTATTTTTCATGTCGTGGATTCAGTTTCCTGTTTCTTGGAGAACAATGGAGTGCTGTCATGGCACTAAACGCGTAGAAACCCTGATATAAACATTGACATATCGAAAAAATGTGTCAGCATGTGAACAATGAGTTGTGTTGATGCTGATCCTCAAGTATTTTCGCTCAGTCAGCCTCTAAATGATAACTCTTACATAAGGATATTTCTGATTCATGGGATACAGAACAGAGGGGAGATCAAGGGGGATAAATTTGAACAACAACAAAGTTCTTGAGTTGGCTTTAAACAATGTTGTGCGGACACAGTCTGTGCTGCAGGTCACTGAGGTGTCAGGATGTCCTTTCTTCACTTCTTCTAAAGGACAGCGGACAGTTCACTGCCTCACGGCAGAGCTGGACACGCACACAGAGAAAAGTTGGCAGAGAGGTTTAGACACGGATTTGGTCTTTGGAGAGTCAGCCTCTGTGCCGTCACTAATGTCACGCCACTGTTTCTTGCCAACCTTTTAAAAATCTCAATGGGTCTTTTTAAAAACTCTTAAAAATTAATGAGGTTTGTTTTAATATTTATGTGAACATCTCTCTTGAATATCAGACATTTTTAAGCCTCTGATCCGCCTCAGTGTTTCACCAAAGTAGAGAACAAACATGAAAGAAAGTAATTAAAGCCTTTTTCTCTTCGGGGCAGCTGGCCGGGGGTGTGATCTTAGGAGTGGCCCTGTGGCTCCGCCATGACAGTCAAACCAGCAACCTCCTCATACTTCAGTTTGAAGGCCAGCAGGCACCAGGCACCTTCTATATCAGTGAGTATGCACCGTCAATTGGACAGATTTACAGTCAATAGTGTGATTAAATGATCTAATGTGAATCTGTATGTTTGAGTTTCAACATCACGGATTTAAGCAAGATTTCTTCACAGTCCAATGACATCATTATCATTTTGTTTTAATCTTCAGATAGACATTCTTTTAAATTGGACTCAAAAACCTTTTTCCATGTGTCCATTATTAAAAATAACTGGATTTATAGGCCCAATCACCAAGAATTAATGTTTGTATTGTATGTTTTCGCAACCCCATATATGTTGAAACTCTTTTTTTATCTATAACATTCTGTATGTTGAAACTTTACCTTTCTGGCAAAGTTTAGACACAAAGTTGTCAATCCTCTTGTTATAAAAACACCTGTTTTTTGTTGCAACAAAACACCTGGAAATTTTCCAGATGATCTGTAAAATTAACCGGTTAAAACTTAAACTTAATGTGGTCTCAAACACTCGTGTCCTGCCTAGCTGGCGTCTTGCCAAGGTGACACGCCAACACCATCCTCCTGTCTGNNNGAGGAAATCCAGTTCGTAGACATCTACATTTAATCACACCTACATCATGTTCATATGAAATGTTAAAACATTTGTGTTAAATGTCATTTATACAAAGTATGCGTGATTTTTAAAAAGATAGACTGTAAACCTTCTTTCTGTGGAGAGCAGGTCCAGAAAGCTGTTAATATTTTAAGGCATTAATGCTGAATGTCCACTGAGGATAGAGTCCTCATTCTGGGCATAAACAGGTTGAATGAAATGACAAAAATGTCTTCTTAAATAATAAAATTCCCAAAAATAAGGCTCAAACACATACCATAAATGTAAACTCCTCTCAGGCAGAGTCTCATTTGAAATAGATCACAGTCTTCACAAAATCCGTAAACCTAGTGACTCCAAGTTTGCTATAAATCTGTAAATTAGTTCTTATTAATAAAACCACACTCCATAAGTTGCTTGATCATCACCTTTTTTCTTCATTAACATACAAACCTCTTCGAGACACTCTTGTACTCTTTGGTGTTTCTGTCATCTTTCCTTGTTCTCCACATGACAGGAAGCTCCCTGTTAACAAAGTGATGAGAGTAAACTATTTTTCAGAAATACCTGTCTGTCACATTCAGCTGGAGGCATATGAGTAATGTCCAGAAATAGTAGGGAGCGGCGCGACCTCTAAGAAAAGACCAGGAAATAGGAACTGCGTAAATCCGCAGAGTGACTTAAGAGCGGCCCAGGCAGCATCTACACCTCTGTGTTCTCACTCCGCTGTCATTCACACTGATAACCACGTAGTGTAGGTGAGCTTCTCTCTCTAACTCAGATAAATATGCATGTTTATGACATCAAAAAGTCCCAGCTGTGAGGTTCTTCAAGAGAGAGGCCAGATGTTTCAGACAGATGTTCAGGCGTATGTTGCCTCTGAGAAAAACAAGCATGGTGCACAAATAAAGCTATCATTTGCCTTCTGTCACTCGCAATTCAAGCTATTCGGTCCTGAAGATTTTCCAGGAGTTTTGTACTCATGCAGTGCAGTAGCTTTATGTACATCTGTACAAGATTCAAACAAAAGACTAAATCAGGAGTATGTGCCCCAGGTTGCACTCAACGGTTGGACTGAAATCATACATCATGACTCCTCAGCAATCCATGGATTGGCTCTTAAACCTACAATACATGATATGATTCAAACATTTCAAAGATCCATCGTCTCTGTTTGTTGTGGTGGAAAACTCTAGTGAGCCCACTAATTTAAAGTTGAAGCTCCTGCTGCTCTCCCATACTTACCCCTCAGTAAGTATACAGAGCGAATACAAACCCGTGCTTTTTATAGAAGGAAGGAACACTCGTGATTTTAAAGGCAGGGCGGCAAGAGAGGCCCACCCAGGCAAGATCAAGGGAATGTTTCTTTTTTTTTCTCCTCCCTTGAACATACGCCCTTGCATAATTCAAATAACCTTGTACATCTGCACATTAACCCTCAAATTAGAGTTTTGAATGGATGTTTTTAGCATGCTGGCACACCAAAGTGGTATTTATGTAAGGCTGAAAATACACATTCTCCTACTGCTTAACCATGAAATCATTATTGGTGGCAGTTGTTAGTAGTTTGGTCTGGTTTGTGCCAGAGCCTCTCATAATGTTGGAGATGCAGCGAGTGTGCTGGATTTTGTTACACAAGATGTTTCAGTTGCTCTAAACTGAACAGTATGTATAATGCAGAGCCTCAGCCCGAATAGCTTTTATGCATTATTTCACACCCAAAAGAAACAGACAGTAGAGTTTAACTGGGAGTGAGTAGGCTGTAAAGGAAGGTAAAATGGATTTTGAAATAAAATGTTATGTATAAATCAGTGTGCATAAAGTGAAGGTATTCATCAGGAGCTTTACTGCTATATAAATCTGCTCTGTTGATACTTCTACTGCTTTACCTAAACAGAAAATTTCTAACATCTCCCACATACAGAAGGCAATAAACAAAGATCTTTTAAACTCTTTCAAAGTCTGAATCTCTCTTTATTGAGTAAATGATAGAGTGCTGCTTTATGCTGCTTTTCTTTGATGTCAGTGTTTCAGTTGCCATTAGTGCTTGTTAGAGACTTCATCTATCTCCAGTGCTTCCTCATAAATGGAAATTTTAACTATCACTGCACTAAAACTGCAAATTAAACTGGTTTCCTCTCTCGTGGGCCTTTCAGACAGAACATGGTCCGAGCTGCACTCATCACCAGGTTCAGCACAGTCTCAGTGCATGGGCAGCCATCGTAGCATGGTGGACACCATTAAAAATACTAGGTTTTAAAGAGCAGCGGTGCTGTTGTGGCGCTCTGTGTGAAAAGCTCTTTACACTTCCACTGCTTTCACTTTCTGCAGTGGGAAAGCTGCAAACTAGAAATCAATAAATTTATCGGTTTATTTCTACTCTTTAACCGGGACCTAAACTACTTTAAGAGACATTTTAAGACTAGTTGACATTCTGTGAAAAGTGCTAATCTGCTGTCTTTAGAGAGTTAAATGAAAAATTCAACACTCAGATCTGTGTGGTAAATTTTAAGCCAGCAGACATGTAGTTCAAGTTAGTATAGAAACTGTAAATAAGGGGAATCAGGATGCTAGCCTGGCTATGTGCAAATGTAAAAAACAAACAAACAGAAAAACAAATGTCCGCCAACACCTCCAAAGCTCACTAATTAAGCTATCTTGTATTTAACATCTGTACAGAAAAAAAATGAAGAATTCGTTCTTGTAACTTTGTTGCTGTTTGCAGCTTTGGATGTTGCAGCTGTTTCTATTTACAGTCTTTACATTTTACAAAGCTAACTAGCTCCAGCTTGAACTTAGTTTAGCATAAACCAAGCTAGTGGAAAATCATTTGTTCATAAGTATTGTAAACTAATCTGACTTCAAAACCATAAGAGCTCTACAATTGTTATTTTTGCACTTTGGCTTTTGCATTGATTAAATATTAAAGATTTTTAACCCTTAAGCCTGGTATGTGTAATACACACACTCACATCCCTCTGTGTACAAAATGCCCTTTCCAATGTCAAACTATAAAAAATCTTCTACATTAACTAACGAGGGGAGAGAGGAGTGCTTAGAGAGGGATTTTGTTATCTTTACCCTTTACCCCTAATGCCAAACAAACTGTTTTCCTGTTTACACTCTCAATGCAAGCTTAGCTCGAAGTTATTTAAAGGTGGACTGCAGGCACATTGTAAAACATTTGACTTAGTATTTCTATATCCACTGCAGAAGGTCAGTCGTGAAAGACAAAAATGTGTGTGTGCTCTGCCCACAGACATTAAACAGGCTGCGCCCCATTTGTTGCAGCTCTTTCTGTTAACAAGCCGACAGGAGGAAATGTTTTTATGGAGCCTTTTTAATAATTTATAAACACCTCATCATTATCCATTGACATACAATGTGATTGAGTTCATCTTATTTCGTCTGTGTCCAGCTCTGACAGAGTGATTTTCAAGATCTGGATGAGAAAAGAAGAAGGGGAGTCCAAGTGGGGCTTTTAGCTGGTCTTCACCTCCCCTTTTTCCCCCTCTGGAGATTACACAGGCCAGACAAGAAATAAATGAACTTCCCTGGTGGTATAAAATTGCCTGTCTCCCTCAAAGCCTCAATGGCCTTCAAACCTCAAAGGGTGTTGTCATAGTAATGGAAGGCAGTGGAAATAATGCCTGCTTTGCCGCATTGCAAACATCAAGTCCTGAAAGAGAAGGAAAGAGAGGGGGGATGATGGAGGAGGGAGTTGAGTTGAAGCAGAGAAAAAAGAGAGAGTATAGATGTAAGCATGGGAAGGATTGTGTGTGATCTGTGAGGTACAGTGTGAGGTGTTCGAGGCTGCAGATGCAACGGAGTCAGAGTCTTTTACCGGGTCTGTCTGTCCTCTTTCACAGGGCTCTGTCAGGCTGCATTAGAGGCTGCATGTGTTTTGTTTGCATGTGTGCAAGAATAGAAAACCCCAGAAACAGGCTGCTACCAGACTGAAAGCAGGAAGTGTTCCTACATTCTTTACTTAAGGAAAAGACCATTTTAGTACCTAACATGTTAGGTGGTTGATGCACCTAAAGGGTGGTTGTGATGCTACACAAACTTATATTGTTGTTTAGACTTTTCTCAAAGCTTTGTTTGTTCGTGAAATATTCAACTCCACGAGCCTTAAAAGGTTATTTAAATAAAACTAACTGAAAAGTGAAAAGAGGAAATATGTTTATATTATTTTATTATTTTTCGTTTAAAAAAAATGAAAAGTAACTAGTAACCATAGCTTTTAGTTAAATGTTGTGCAGAGGTTCCCAAACTTTTCAATGTTAATTAGTATTAGCTTATAGCGCGGGCCACCTATTGGCACTAATATGACTATTATTCAGATTTTTTTACAGCTGAGTTTTTGTCACCTGGGCTGTTGTTATGCTTGTCAAGTCTCCTCTTTCCCCAAAAGTGTGTCAATTCAGATCTGTCAAGTCAGGTAGCACTAGCTAGCTAAGTACTAGCAAGCGAGCTAGCTCTCGAGCCAAATTTCATCTAGCAGCTTTGTGGTCAGCACTGACCAGGTAAACCATGACAGTAATGATTATATGAATGATGTTTTGCCTGGCAAACAATTACAAAACATGGCAAACTTTGAAAAATATACATGGCAGTAATATCGATAATGCTATTTTATTTTATTAAATTATTTTATTTTTATTTTGCCCTGGTGGCCCCTACTTTGAAAATTATGGAGCGCATTTAAAGTTTACAGAGGCAAAAAATGAAAATACTCAAGTACAATGAAAGTACTTTAAAATTTTTTTCACATAAATGCATTTGGCTTGAAGTAATCTACTGTGTAAGAGAGTTATTTACTGTTGTCGAAGTTAAGTTTGCTGTGGATCTATTCACGTCTTCAGGATAACTTAAAGTAATTAAAGTAACTGTCCTAAAACAAACTACAGCTTCTCTGAAACTCTCCTTCAGGCAGTTTAGTGCAAGTTATTGATGTTTATTAATTCCTGTTGAAATGGAGCCACCTGACCTTTAACCAACTCTTCCTGTAATCACACCGATAAAAACAAACAGGATTGATTACAGGAACTTGTATTCTGGCTTTTTTGCATTGGCTTCTACACATTATAAAAAGCCCTGTTCAGTCTTGAACTTTAAAATAGTGACAGACAAAAAAACATAAAGAGGTCCATCTGTTCAGGAGCTTTTAGTCATTTCACATGATCCACAGAGCAAAGAAAGACTGAATATGTCTGTATGTCTGTTTCTACTGCATTGATTTTTGTTACTTTTTTTTAAACTATTCATCTTGAATTGGATAATTTTATACATGTTTCAGTGCAGTACTGGATGGATTATTCTTTTGAAATTACCCAACAGTAAATGAAGAACTTTAACTGTAAACCAATAATATAATTACAGGAAAGAGGCTTCCCTGTGTAGTGAATACTTTTAGTTTCATTCTCCTCTTTAAAAAAAAAAACGGTAAATTTTGAATGCAAAAGTGCTAGTTTTTCTCAAGTAAGGGATCTGATTTTTTTTCACCCTTGCTAAAAACAAAAAACTTAAGACTGTGTGTAAAGTGACTATTTTCCCTTATCTTTAACAACTTTTAAATGCTTGAGATCATTGACAGGAGTCTGCAGAAGATTTCTAGCATGTTATGAAAACTCTATTATATAAATTAATGCCTACATATCACGCCACTGTACTTTACATTAAACTCATCATACATTCACAATAGATCATTTTCAAACCTTCATACAGAACATTTTTTCTTAAGCTACATGAAACATAAGCCGGCCCTCTGCTGTAACTAGAGCTTTATTGATATTCATCGACTTCTTCCTGCAACAGGACTAACTGCATTGGCGCCTGTTGAACACTTCTGTTGTGGAAAAAGTTGTTGTTTTTTTCTGTTTTTGTTTTGTCTTTATAATCACCATGAAACAAGGTCAAAAACAGATTTCTGACTACGTTTTTTAACACATCGTTTACTCGTACGATGCAAAATGTGTGTGTATATGGGTGGGTGGTTGTCTTTGTATTCACATGGTTCCCCTTGTTTCCTGGGGAAGGATAATGCTTGAGGTCAGGGGTCAGGGGTCAGTTGGGTTGGGGGTGGTTGGGGGTGTCTGGAAGGCATTTCCTGACCTGACAGCAGAGCAGAGACAGCTCCTGCCCCTCTGTCTATCTCTCTCTGTCTCACTCTCTCTCTCTCTCTCTCTCTCTCTCTCTCTCTCTCTCTCATTCTTGGGGTCTGGGGGCTGTTTGTATGCAGGATGTCAATACTGTCATGTCATCCTACAGGGAAGGCAAGAGAAACATCCAGGAAGTCCATTACCAAACAATGTGTGGATCAATGAATGAGCAGCAGGCACACACTACACTGTCACTGCTGCCCCCTAGTGGTGCTGAGGAACAAATGCCACTACACTGTCTTATAATCTCATGTATAATCGTCAGTTTCCTGTCTCTGTGTTTGCAGGTGTGTACATACTGATAGCTGTTGGAGCTGTGATGATGCTTGTGGGCTTCCTCGGATGTTACGGTGCCATTCAGGAATCTCAGTGCCTGCTGGGGACAGTGAGTCTCTCTCTTTTTGACTTTAATCCAGCAGGAATGGGTTTCCCTGTTTAAATGAGTTTCCTTTGATTTAATATAAGACTTTCAGGTCCATATAATTTTCTTTATTTTATTTCTTTAGTTCTTCTTCTTTTTGGTGATCCTCTTTGCTTGTGAAGTGGCTGCAGCAATCTGGGGTTTCATGAACAGGGACACAGTAAGCAACACACACAGACACACACACACACACACACAGACATACAAAAGCCTGCATTTCAGTGCAGATTTGAATGTTTGTGCATTGATTCTCCGTCTCTGCTCCAGTGAACCTGCTCTGTTTTTTGATCTGTCTCCTCAACTCCTGATCATCCACAGATCTCAAAAGAACTGATCAACTTCTATGACTCTGCGTACATCAAAGCCGTGGACGTCTCAGGCTCTCCAAGTAAAGACTCTGCCATCAAGGTGCTGGAAGTCTTCCACAATACGGTAAGGCATCTCTGAGGTGTTATCAGCTTTAACTGTTTTTTTTAATGTGTATAAGTGATAAAAATCTATCTTAATACTTATTTTGTCAAGTGAGTGACCTTTTGTTGCTCTTGTTATCTCCTTTAGCTCGACTGCTGTGGTAAAGGAGATGACACCCCTCTCTTTCAACAAGTCGCTGGCACTTTGTGTCCCAGAAAGTCTCCAGAAGATTTTCTCAGGTCCCAGGTATCCAAATTCTCACTGACAAGCTCATTAAACACAGTACCAGATACCAGATGTATAAACATTATTAGGAAGACGGACAAACATACACTTAAGGTTTAATTAAATTGCAAGTTAGTGGAAGTAGCTCTAAAAGAAAAGATGATGAGTAAAACCAAATTATATTTACAAGGAACATATAATGTGAATGGGAAGGGACAGAACAGTGTTGCCAGTTTTTACATATTATACCAAAACCAGTTGTATAGATAATAAGATATGTCTCAGTTTTTTTCTCAAGGGTTCAGGGTTCCTCATTAGTATCTATGTTAGTAATAAAAACATATCTTAGAAATAGTCATTCAGAGATGTGCAGCGAGAAGCAGCTGATATATAACACCATCTCTCTATTACATATAATCCATTACCATGATTACCTCATGAGTAAGGGGTGAAATATCTTCTTTAATGTGCCTCCGTCTCCTCCCAGAGCTGTCACGACAAACTGATCGAGCTGTTCTCAGAGAAGCTCTACCTGATTGGTCTGGCTGCCTTGGTGGTTGCTGTCATCATGGTGAGTTTTAGATTGAAAGTGGGAAGACGGATATTTCACACAGCTGTGGCTCACAACATGGCCAATATTTTTTTTCCTGAAATTGTTGCTCTTATCAGCCGTGATAAGGACGCAGGTGCTTGAATGGAAGAGTTATTGAATTAAACTGTATTGTCCTTTTTCCTATTTTAGATCTTCGAGATGATCTTCACCATGGTGCTCTGCTGTGGGATCCGTAACAGCCCCGGGGTGTACTAGGAGTCCCATTAGTCCACTTCAGCCTTAAAAGGATTTATTTTATTATGTGCTTCTATGCATCAGCTCCCCTTCCTAACAAGATGGATATCTCTCTTTTTTATTTTAGATTAGAAAATACAGCTTGTTTTCAACATTGCTAATCCATCAACACTCGTTTTTTCTTCCACAATAATTTAGCTTCTATCAGCCAGATGTTCTTTATTTATCATAGAACGCTTATGAATATTTTATACATAGAGTGTGTTGTGAAATATTTCTCCGAAGTCATTGAACTTAATGCTGTTTTTATGGATGTATAAATTGTATATATACTTGTCATATGTTAATATCACTTAGGAGAGTCCATGTATGCCCTCATTGATTGTTTGTGATGCATCTCACTGCAGTGTTACAGTATTATAATATAATTTAAACAGCAGGGTTTAAATGGTCTAATGTGCTTTCTTCCTCTAACGATGAACCTGATGACGAGTTACTGTGTTTTTATTAGTTGACCGTGTGTCTTTTCTTCGTGCCTAATGATCCATCTTCATGCTGTCTTTCCTTTATTAACTTGTGAACCTCCACCCTTAAAAAAAAATGACAAAAAATGTGTCTTCTTATGCAACCTGATCTAATAATGCCAATGAATTATGTCATCTTTTTATTTTTTGGTGGAGTAGATACTACGTCAGTGCTTCCCAACCTTTTTTTCCTTTCTTTTTGTTTTGCTTGTGACTCCTTAAGATGAAGCAATAATTCATTCCAAGCTTAAAAGATGTGAGTAGTCCATTCAGAGAGAGATTTTGAGATTACTTCATTTGATTTTTTTAGAGGCCTAAAGAGTTAAAAACTACAGTATTTTTGCAAAAAAGCATTAAATAGAGAAAATTCAGGAAATAAATTTGTGTATCCAAATGAGTTGAGTGATTTTGTGTTTTTTTTGTCTTCCTATCAGGACAGTCTCAGAGGTCTGTTTGGGGACTAATGTACCACACAGATCTTATAGGGCATAGGGGTAAAAACACAAAACTAGACTTTTTCACAGCTTTACGCATGGATTCAAGTCCAAGTAATTCATCATAATGATCCAAATCCTTAATTAAAATGTCTAGTGAGGAATGTCAGTGTTTGACAGTCACATACACTCTTGATAACATCTCTGTTTACAGTATGGCACTTTATCTGTTCAAAGATCTCTTTCCAGCCCCTGTTATTATTTGACACCTTCATAGAGGCCTGCAGCATTTCTGTGTGTCACCACAGGGGGGCAGTGCGTCATCAACACCCCTCTTGTCCAATCAGCACAATCTTTCTCACTGCAGCACAGTCGGAAAACTTAACAGACTCGAATTTCTGGCAACAGACACACCCAGGACACAAAGTGTTTTTCCTGCCAACAGGTCGATTTTGTTGTCAGGGCAACAGCACTTACATTGTTGTGACAAAGTTTTATTTTCATTCAAGACTCTCCTGAGCTCACACACGATGAATTATATTTTTGGGAGGCATGATTGGTGGGAGGATATATTCAACACGAAACTTTGTAAAGTCAAATTACAACATGGTGGTTTCGTAGGTTCATAGAGATGAGCAAAGTCAATACAATACATTTCATAAAAGGAGGCCATCTGTTGTTGTCTCAGTGAAAGCTACTTTTTTTCTTTCTTGCGGGACTTTACATTGAAAACATTTTTCAGTATGACATAATGTTCACCAACAGTAGCACAAAGTGGGGCCTCCAAAATAAAAGTCAAGTTGTATCAACACTTTCCAAAAAAGTGACATTTTATCCTCCATGAGGACAGAATTTATTGAAGGAGTGTTGTATTGCATTGTTGTTTATGTATTGTATCTACAAAAAACCCTGAAGTTACCTCCGAAATTTGATTCTACTGCTATTTTTTTTATCAATATCTTTCAATATCTCTTTCTATATAGTATAATGTATAATTAATATATGGTCATAAGTTTGACAACATGTAATTTCAGCACACTTTTTTGTAGATTTTGTCTGGTTTTGTTCTGTTCTTTTAACAATTAATGCTCTGCCCTTAGTGCTTAATTAATACAATTGTATTTAGACAGTAGTTATGTACTCAACACAGTGTCAACATTTTGGGAAGCCCCTTTTCTGTTTCAACGTGACAGGCTCCCCTGTGCACCAAGCTGGCCTCGTATGGATGTG